>VXAL01018582.1:77181-102964 GCA_013399475.1 Chauna torquata
AAAATAATGTGTTTTGCAAACTGTTGATAACTGAATCCAGAAAGGAGCCTAAAGAAAAGTCATCAGACTTTGAATTAAATGTATTTTACAACCCACCCCCCCCAAAAAAAAACCAACAGCAACAGCAAAACAAAACAAAAAAGCAAAAACCAGGTCATTTACTTATGTTGGTGTGGCCTGATGGTAAAAATTAGTCCAAATGTACACAGAGTGTATTTTGTAAACAAAATGTTAGACTTCTCACTTACCTCACATACTGCTGCCTGGGATGTTAAACAGGCAAGACTTTTGTCCCTGTTATTTGAATGTTTCTTCCCTTTTCAGGTCTGAATTAGAATGGAAAATTTTGTGTGTATGGCTCAGTGCTAGAAAACAGAAACAGATGTGGGAAGTAAGATAGCAAAGGGAAATTTGGGGAAAAATGATCAAAAGTGACCCACCAACCTTTGTCATGACAAAAAAAAAAGTGCTGTTATTTGGATTAGTTTTTAGAAGTAATCTCTCAGTAATCTCTCAGTTGTTGAATGCATTGTGGATGCATGTAGTTGATTTTTATAATACTTTATTTAATCCTGAACACCAGAAAATTACAAAAATCTTCTTTTGTAAGGGATAGTGAACTTGTGTTACTCATTCCAGACATCCACCGAGTTGCTCACTGTTTGGAATGACTTCTTGTATTGGACAGCAACTGCAAACCAGAGTCAGTTACAGGGAGAACACAGAGTTCGAAAGGGCTCCAGAAAGACCCAACGCTGCCATAATAATAGAGGAAAAATGATGATCACGTATTTGGGCTGAAGATTTTTCTTAATTGAAGTTGCCAAAGGGATGGCAGTTAAAATTCTGCATTCCTGACTCGTGTACAATCTTCTGCTCACAATGGCAATGCCACGGGCTTAAATTGCTTTGGCAGTATTTGCTTCAACAAATCATCTTATTTGTAGGTTAGTTGTGAGTGGGAGGGGTTCTCTGTTTCTGCTCTGGCTTAGAAATTAGTCTATGAGTATCAGTCTGAGAGATGGATTCTGTCGTGCAGCAACTGTTATCTTGACAGCCTGATTTCTACTTGGATTCTAACTCTAAAAGCACAACTGCGCTTTACAGCTGTTAGATCTACAGCAGAACCAGAGTTTTCTAGCACCACGGATAATTTGGGCAGAGGGATTTTCAGTTACAGAAATTTGTGATTTGGGAGCAGGGATCAGCTAGAATGTGTCAACCTGACTTTTTTTTTTAATCAACATAAGCCCCAAACTGATAGTGGAATAAGAAGATTAACGTAGGAGCAAAGATGTACCTTACTAGACATGGTGTTCATTGTAGTGCAGCAGAACAGCTCAGTGAAATTGTCTGAAGTTGCTGGAGATGAAATTTGGATCACTGAGGTGGACCACATCTTTTTCTTCCTATCTTTTTCCTTTCTTTTTCCTCCCTTCCTTTTTCCTTCCTTTCTTGTTTTTAAAAACAGTGAGCTCACTTCTCCTGCATGAGAAGAGTCTTCAAACTCTGATCCTCTCACTTCAGAGCCTTGAGAGGGGTCAAAAAAACTTAGAAGGTTGTCGGAGGAAGTATGTGTGTTGAAAGGAGGTGCTGGAGAAAGTTTCAGCAGGCCTTTCTAAGGCTTATACAAGAGAAGATAAATAGGGGTCCTATATAAGGCTTGGGGATGGAGTGTGGTCTTGCAGGTCTCAGTTGGGAGGATAGTGCATCGTGACATCGTGCTCCCCCAGTGTGTCCTGAACATCATCCTTAAGTTGTTGTTACTAAGTGCTGTTCATACATGAAATGTTTTAGGACATGTGGCAGGAGAGTGAGAAAATGTTTTCCAAGGCCATGAAAGACTGTATTTAAAAATGTTCATTCACACTTAAATTTGTAACGTAAATTGCAAGGATTAGTGATGGGCAGGAAGTAGTTCTTGCATCCCACCAAAGTTTCAAGATTTTGTAAATATTATTGCGTAGCAATAAGACATTGAAGAGATTTGTTTATAAAAACCTGCAAAGATGGGGAGGCCAGTCCAAGACTGGCTAGTTAAGTCTGGGACATGAAACTCAAAATCGCTGTTTTGCTGACTTATTCTGCATATTAGCACTAGCTAATTTTCCGTTCCAGAGCCATTTAAAAGGGGAGTATGAAAGTCTCTCCAGATATTTATTGATATTTTTATGAAATTAGATGTTGACATAAAGGAAAACTCATTTAAAATATTGCTCTGAGTGCACACACACAAGGCAATTTTCTGGCAGAGGGTGGAAGATCTCCCATCAGAGGAAGACGCCTACTCACCAAGACAGAAGTCAAGTCCTGGGACAGAAGTAGGCAGAGCAGTGGTTTGAGCTCCAGTCCTGACTGTTGAGAGGCGTTTTAGGAACAGCTGTTCCACTCTGAACTTGATGATAATGTCAATAAAATTGACATATACTTGCAAAGCCTTGCTTTTTCAAAGTGAGATGATTTTTCCCTCCACCTCCCACTTTAAAAAAAAGCACTACTGAAGTGAAGAAGCTAGTGGTTAGCTAGTACCTGACTGGAAGTAGCAACATTCTCTGGTTCTTGTACTATTTGTGAAAACAAAAATTCAAGCTGCCAGCTCTAAGTTAATTTTCATTTGATCATTTTGAAGTAATTTTGGTCTGAAGCAGTTTGATACTTCTTTTTCCCATGTGAGTCGTTTTTTCTGTCTCCTTTCCATATGAACCCCATGGTCAGATCGACGTGCTGAGCTGCCTGGTGCAGTGCTGGTGGCCAAGGTCCCTTGGGAGTGGGTGGCACCAGTCAGGCCCCAGGAAGAGCTGGAGCTCCTGCTGCAGGATAGAAAGTGCCGTAAGGGGGCACCCTGGATGGACAGGAGCCATGCTCTGCCAGCTAGTTGCCTCACGGTGGTGGGGGGAACACCAGCCTGCTTTCCCATAGTGATGTGTTTAACGTGGTCTTTAGGCTGCATGACTAACACAGCTCCTTTAGGCCCTGGACCTGGTGGCAGTGGGGACCAGAAGAAGCGTGTATGCCAGGCCAGGAGCAAGAAGTGCTCTGGAGAAATCTGTGAGGCTGTGGAGCTGAAGAACCACAAGAGGAGTTAATATCAGTGTCAGTTTCATCAGCTCTTAGCTGAGTTTTAAAAAGTGATGAGTGCCAGAAGATTTGAGGCTCTGTGATATCTAAACCATTGTAATGCTATAATCTTTTGTCATCTTTATCTTTTTTGTCTAGTTTGATAAATGCTAATGAAGTTTATAGTGTTCTGTTGTGAAATGCTGAAGTGTGCAGCTGCTGGCAAGACCAGTGCAGAGCTGAAAGTAGACTGAGCTCCAGGATGTTGGTACCTCTGTTAGGGAGAGAAGACTGTCTCGTCAGCTTTACATCCTTACTGTTTGCTTACTCCTTTCCCCTTGCTGCTGCCTTGAACCCCCTTTTTTTTTTTTTGTACCTCTGCCTCCCATTTCCCACTTACCATCAGGAATTCACCAGCATTTTTTAAATTCATTTAAAAGAAAAAAAAGGTTTGAACACATGTTGGCCTCTCATGCTGAGATTGCATTGTCCTGTGTTTTTTTTTTTACTTATAGTTTCCTCAGAGAGACAGACAAACTTGAATAACATGGTGAGGCCTTTCTGCTAGCAGCTTCCATATGCGGCAGCAGTCTTTCTTTGACTGCTGTACCTAAGTCAGTGGGTTGTAATCCTTGTAGCCTTTGGTGCATTATTCACAGCACATGCCTTCCTGGACCCTGTTTGTAGAAGAGGTATGCTAAGAATTGCTGTTTGCTAAGTGCCCTGCAGGAACTGGGTTGAATGGTGAGTGCAGCTGGGTACAGAAGCAACATGGTTGGCATCTAAACGTGCTCCAGAAATGTGGAAGGCTGTAAAACTGTCTGCTAGAGAGAGAAGACAGGGGAAGGAAAAGCCAGTATATCACAGGAGCATCTTGTTCGAAAGACTACAGGTTACAGAAACTAACCCTTTCTACAGAAACTGACCCTTTCATCCTGCCCAGAATTTCAAAATCGAGGCAGTGCTTTCTATTGTATAATACATTATACGGGAACTGGATCCAACTATATTGATTTTGTTCAGAAATGAAAATCAGAGCTCCTAAGTTATCACTGATATGAACACAAAAAATATTTAAGTTCCTATCTTTGTACAGTATTTAAATAAAGAAAGAGCAAGGAACCCAAGCTTATGGCAGTTATGCCAAATCTATGCAGAATAAGATTTTCTTAAAATTTATGGCTCTTTTATCCAATTTGCATACAATAGTCCTTATCAGACTTATGTAGCTGTATATACTGTCACGTGTTATTTATTTAAAGACAATGGCAATTTGCTAACACATTCAGCTTTAGAACTTCTTTTCTAATTTAGAAAAATCTTGTTTTGAAGTGAAGAATCCATGGTTACACTGGTTAGCTCTGGAGTTCAATGCAAGGCTTAATGCAAGCTCTATAGTAACCAGTGGTGATCTGCTAATGGAGGTCTGTGTATGTGGATTCTGCCAAGGACAACTCTTTTTAGTTGTGTCTCTGAACGTTTCTGTCTTTGCAGGTGAAAAAAGCCAAGATGCAGGAATCCAGAGAACAAAGCTTGAGGTATGTAATTTTGAATTTTATTTTAGTGTGGAATAATTGTTAATGCTCTTATATCATTACAAGCTTCTATTTTAGAAGCTTGCATATTACTGTTTTTGTCACAGAGATAGGGCAAATATAACTCAGTTTTGTATTGGCTATAATTTTGAGATTAAGTTCCCATTATAAAAGTTAACTGGCTCTTTGGTGTTAAGCTTTTATAAAAGTAGCTGCAAAGAGTTTTAATGGCATCATCAAGCATCATGTTTTTCACAGAATCTGATGAAGCTGTCATGTACTGCATGTAACATGCATTTATTCTGATGAGACTAAGAATATTTTAATCGTATCTATGCTATGATTCTCAGCAAAACTATGTGGATGACTGTTCTGAGAAATTAAAAGCTCTCAATATGATAGCCTCTTTTGTTTAAAGCTGTTGTATTGTACTGTTTTTGCTTAGCAGAGGCTTTCTATCGTATGTTGTGTTTAGGAGTTAATCGCTATTATTACATTTAGAGAGAATGGTTATATTTGGATTTATTCTGTTCCTGTGAGTAACGACAAAAACTGAAGAAAGATTTCTTTTTGGATCCTCTGACATCCCAATGTGAGTGAAGAGTAAACACTGTATGTGCCATTCATGCAGGAGTGGATGTGGTATATGGAAGCCCTGAATTATATTAGTAGTAATATAATTACTAAAAAAAGAATATTGAAGGGAATACTTTGACAGGAAACAGTGAGCAAACAGTGTGTGAAATTCATCATGTGCCTAAAAGTCAGAAACTTGAGCTAATCACTGCAGGCTCCGTTTCTAGCCAGCGTAGGGTGAGATGAGCCTAGCCTAGGAGTACCTCCGCTCTCTATAGTCTGCAAAGGACCTGGGGCACCACGGGCAGGTCTGAAAGCTGGTGTGAATGGTGTGGGCTCTCCTTCAGCTGTCACCCTGCTGCAGTGCAGTCACAGCTTTCCTGCAGACACTAGTAGCCTCAGGATTCAGCCTATCAAGTATAAACATCTCTGTATGGTATTTAAAAATAGAAATGGGAGGAAAGTGAGGGAATAAAATTTTATTTCTAACCTAATCGCAGTTCTGTTTAAATATTGTTCTATTTTGATAAATCTGTTTAACTGTAAGTTTGACCTATGAAATATTTTAAAATCATTTATTAGACCTCTTTCTCCACAGCAATATGATTTTCAGCTGATGTCAATACTTTGCGTGTATTTGTTTTAACTGAATTCTGGAATTGGGAAGGGAGGGGCTCTAGATGGTGAAGATAGTCTCTCTTGGGGGCATTAAGCATCCAGCAGCATAAGAGAGTCTAACCCTTTGAATATAACATACTCTGCTTGTAAGGTTGGTATGCAGGATGCTCTCCGTCGTGTAAGGCAGTTGCAGTGCAAGTGACAATTTTTCTGTGAGCTAGGGAGAATTAAAAAGTTGTAAGTGATGGAGAGTGAGAGCACTTGGGATGAATGTATCCCAGGAGCACAGGTGCGTGTGTTGAGGAGTAGCAATGAGAAAGAGAGAAGAAACATGGGCTGCTACAGAATAACAAGAAATTTTGTTTTATCTACTATTACATTATCCATAGGAAGTGATCATAAGAAGTAGCTGTACAGCTCTCAACTTGTTTGCAAACTGCATGCAATTTAACAGCCGCAGATTGACTATCTGTGCCACAGAATCACACGATTTTTTCCCCCCAGAATAATGGTAGACAAGTGCCCTGTGTCTTCACAGAAATGTGTTATTTTCTTGCAAAACTCAAAATACATTATTGAAGTCTGTTCAGCTACTAGCATTGAAAAAAGATTTTCAAGGATTCTGGTTATAAAGGTTTTCAGGGGGAAAAAGCCAAGTAATGCATTTTGATCAAGCTTCATTCCTTCTCTCCATCTGAAGGAAGGAAAATCATGTGTAAGAAACAAAATGCACAACACTCACTATTCAGCTCTTCCCGTGCCCTCATCCTGTCCCAGGAGAGCTGCACTCCCTGCCTGGCAGTGCCCCCCAGCCCTAGGGGATCATCTCAAACTCATCCTGCTGCAAGGAGCAGGGCAGCAGGGGTCTGTCACAGCCAGGAGGAGGCAGTCCTGGGGTGGATGGAGCTACCTGGGCGCTGCTAGTTAATCTCTTGCTCCTCAGCTTCTCCCTCCCCTGTGCCTACAGGAGCTAAGCAGATGCTGCAGCGAGTGGTGTGTTGTGGCCCTGTTGGCTCGGACTCCCACCTCCACGGGAGGATGCTTTGCTGCTAAGTTTGTCCCTGAAGGCCAATGTTTAAACATCCTTGAACTGGGTGTCAGTTTTGTACTTAAGAAATGTTCACACATTACTAGATTATATTGAATTTATAATGCACTATTTCAGTTATATGTCAGTGTTGGCTTTGTTTGTATGTAGAGTATGAAGGACAGATAATTTCCTAATGAAATTACTTTTTCCTTTTTTGATTTTATTGTTAGTTTTATTATTTTTAGTTCTGCAACACAGCTTTTCATGAAGTTTTGGGACATCTGAGTTTTATTCAGACTGCAGTTTTACAAGATGAGAGAGACAATATAATAGGTTATTGCTCCTAAGAGGGGGAGTTCCTGCTCGAAGCTTACCCTCTGCACCAAGTGTGGTGCATGCTGGGTCCCTCCATGAGTTTTAGTCTGTTATCCCAGCGAAAACAACTCCATGATTTTTTGTGCTGGTTTAGCAAATTAAACTCGATGGAAGAGCCTGGTGCGTGCCTGAGCTGATGCAGGGTGCAGGAGGCCGTGCCCAGGCACGAAGAAAGAAGTTCATGCTTTCTGCTGCTGGCAGCAGCACCAAGCCTCTAGGTCTGCTGAGCTGTCGGTGAAGCTGCAGCCTCATTATCAGGAACCAGCTGGTGAGTTAACATGCTGAAGGTGATGACAGTTTAATGTCTAGTCAGAGCTGCAGATCTCTCTTCCTAGAATCTCTGTGTGAAATATCAAAGAGTGCAAAGCTAGTTTCTGTTAAGGGTCAGTTTCTCTCAGTTTGGAAGGCTGAAACCAGGGGTTAAGATGCCCAAGGATGTTAATGCAAAGGTTCATAATGCTAACAATTAGCCTTTGTTTGTCCTGGCAGTCATGTGAGCAACGCAGAAGTCAGCGATCAGAAACCTGAATCTTCAAGCCTTGGTTCAAACCTTCCCATGTCAAGTGAGAGTAAGTTATCTTCTAGAGTTCTTCTGCTCCCGATGTCTTTCCTCATTTCTTCCACTGGTCTCATTACTTTGCTTCATCGAGTACTAGCTTTGTCTCCTTGTAATCCTTAGCTTGTCCTTGCTATCAGTTGTAGGGTGAAGGTTTGCTGTGGTGCCCACAAAGCATTAATGCCTGTCTTTGTGTAGGCTGATGGTAAGCAAACAGTTTTCTGTCTGCTTGTGTATTACTGTCCCCAAACTTGCTGCTGGTTGCTGCTATGTCTTTCCTGCCTTGTACATTATTTTTCTTCAGGGAAAGGTTGCGTTGATCAATAATAATGCCTGTTGTAGAAGATTTTAGTTTTATAAATCATTATCTCAACACTGCTGGTTGGTTTTTTTCTAATAATACACTATACGCTAAATCTTAGACTCTGAACTATATCTGATGTCTGCAGAATTTCCTTATAAAGCAAGTGGAGGGTAAACTGAGCCAGAAAATTAAAAAGATTGCATAGTAAGTGAGAGATGGTACCTATCCTTCCCTCTAGAAACAGAGGTCTGGGGGTTATTATGGAAGTAGGATTTCTGTGCAGAATACTGCCTGTAGTTACTTAAAACTGTAAATCAGTTCAACTTGATTGAAAATACATAACTTCTCATTGCTAACTGATTGCATCTTTACTATTTTAATCAATGTGCTGTGATGTTGCAGTTTGGGGAGTTACCAGAAGTTTTGGCCTGCAAAATCTACTGGCTATCTGGATAAGCCATTTGCAAATTCTGGAAATTGCATGGACCCATAAGCAGCACGGCTGTGTTTGCTAAGAATTTGGGTATGGTGCTTATAGATCCGAACTGATAAACCCATGCACTCTGCAGACTTACAGTCAAAAACGTTGTTTAGCTTGGAGATCACTGCACCATAGTTCTCTCTGGAGGTGACGTGCCAGAGGGGCTGTATGATGCCAGATTCTATGCCGGGGTCCCGTGCGTCCTCACTCTCATAGTTTCATGGACAACTGAGTATTTAACAGGTCTGCTTATCTGAATCCAGGGTTTTTTAATAGCTCTTGGATTAAGACATACCAGCTCAACCGCCGTTCTCCGCCCCAATGCTATAATTGAGAACTAGCTCATAAGGGGTATGCTAGAGCTATAGACAGTGTTAAATGGGATGAGTTTGAATGTTTCCTGTTTGGTTTTGCAGCCTGAGTGACTCTCTCTTACTAGTTCTAGAGTGCAATTGCTGTGGATTTATTCAAACAAAAATGGAAGCATCTCATTATATGCAACTGCTAGATTTCTTTAGAAGTCATCAGAGGTTTGGACTCTGAGCCTTGTGCACCGCAGCTCAGCCTTTTGTCCCTTGGTCTGGGATTAAGTCTGTTAAGCTGGAAGCAGCTCCTTTTTAAAGGAAAGACAAGTTGATGGAGCCATGCTGTGGGTGCAGAGAGTATGTAGAAAAGGCATGTTCTCTGCTCTTACTTCTTTGGCAGGAGTCATGCTGAGTATCTGTTCACATGAGAAAATGAGTCTGAGAGCTCTTGTGTAAGCAGAAAACCACCTGTGCTGTGCCGAGCCTGGGCACTGCCCCAGCTTAGGGAGGGGGAAGAGGAAAGCTTAGCAAAACTAGCACCTGCTCTGATGTCTGCTCCAGGATACAGAAACAAAACATTAAGTTTGGTGCACGTGAAGGCCCTTTGCTGTATGCAAGACTTTGGGCAGGGTTGAAATCGAGGTTTTGTTAATGATAATTGCAAAAGCCGACGGTACCAGCTGGTAAAGAGAAAGCACACTGTTACAAAGGGAGAAGCAGTATTGACTGAAGCATCTACCTGCTATGAATCAGCAAGAACATTTTAAATATGTTTTAATGCTGCATTTTTTCAGAATTCATTTTAAAGCAGATATCCAAGACACTAAAAAACTTTTGTTAAATACTGTGTGTTGGTTAAAATGAACAATGTGTGCTGATATTTAATTGACATTGGTTTTTGAAATCTCCTGTGTAATTATATAAACTATTTTTTTTCCAGTTATGACATGCACTGATTACATCCCAAGGTCATCAAATGATTATACCTCACAAATGTATTCTACAAAGTAAGTTGAATAATTGTTACAAAATTCTGTAACTTCCTTTCTGAAGTAATCTTTTTGCATCTTTATGTATTTCTGTAATGCTCTAATCGCACTTTCATATCTGCTAGGCAACAGATGCTCATTGCTGTGGACACTGAAGCTAGTAGAAGTCACCCTTTGGCTTCAGTGGCTGTTGTCTTATGATCACAAGGATAAATTAATGTTGTGGTTTAACCCAGCAGGCAGCTCAACAGCACAGCCATTTGCTCACTCCCCCCTGCCCCGCACCCCTGTGGGATGGGGGAGAGAATCAGAAGAAAAGAAGTAAAAGCTCATGGGCTGAGATAAAGACAGTTTAATAGGACAGAAAAGGAAGGGAAAATAGTAATAATAATAATAATAATAATAATGATAAAAGAATATACAAAACAAGTGATGCACAATTCAATTGCTCACCACCCGCTGACCAATGCCCAGCCTGTTCCTGAGCAGCAGCCCCCGCTTTGCCCCAGCCAGCCACTCCAGTTTTATTGTTCAGCATGATGCCATATGGTACGGAATATCCCTTTGGTCAGTTTGGGTCAGCTGTCCAACTCCTGTGTCCTCCCAGCTTCTTGTGCACCCCCAGCCTCCTTGCTGGCAGGGCAGTATGAGAAGCTGAAAAGTCCTTGACTCTGTGTAAACACTGCTCTGCGGCAACTGAACTCATGACATTATTTTCATCAAAAATGGAAACCACAGCATTGTGTGAGCCTCTATGAAGAAAATTAACTCAATCCCAGCCAAAACCATGACAATGAGCCTCTTCAAGTAATTAACAACACAATAGTCTTGTTGAATACTGCCCGTAATATTTGAGAGAGAAACATAAATGAATATAAGGGGAGTATAAGATTTTGCTCATTGTTCACCACATTTGGGGATCTTAATAGTTTTTCCCATTGCACAGAATAGTAAACCTAAATCCCCTATGTTTGCTTTTGTGTAGTCTCTTTGTTTGTTCCATTAGTTTTGACACATACTGCTATATTATATTAACTTTAGAATTTGGTGCTGTGAGGCATGATGAGTGAAAGTAACTGCTCATGCCCGTTGGAACAGGGAATCCTTTCTTCCCCTCTCCCCTTGCCCTCCCAGTCTGAAGTAAGCAGTAGTGTTCTGTCGCTGTGAAGGAGAGAGCTTCCTCTGGTTTCACTGGAAGAAACAAGCAAACCAAGAGCTTGTCAGATTGGGAAACAGGAGTGGGTATTACACTAAGAGCACGTCAGTGTGAATTTTTTAGTCTTTCTAAAGCAATTTCATAATGTGTCTTCTGGCTTGGAGGTTGAAAACTGTATAATGTAAATAGTTTTTTTTTACTTTTGTTCCTTCTTTTTAATAAGGCCATATGCACATATTCTTTCTGTACCTGTATCGGAAACAATGAGCCCTTACCCTGGTCAGACTCAGTACCAAGCACTACAGCAATCTCAGCCCTACACTATCTACCCCCAGACCACCCAGACCTACGGACTACCTCCTTTTGGTAAGAAGTAAATTTTCGAAGACTTCTCAGTTACTGCCTTATGTCTCATTAAAAATCAAAGATTAAGCGTAACCAGATATATTGAAGAGAAGAGCATATAGGAGAGCACATGCCTGACTTAAATTGTAGATCGAAGTGAAATGAGGGAAAGTTTACGTGGCAATAGGTCTGATTTAGTGAGCCATCTCTAGAGGGTGTATTATAAAAAGCTATTTTTTACAAAGCTGTTTTCCTGGATAGTAATTTGCATGTGTATCGATGAAGCTTGCCAGATGTTTCCTGGCTTCGGGTCATCATTTTCTCCAGTTGTGGTATAGCTGCATTTGTGCAGTTTCCTGGTCAGTGAAATCACACAAAGCCCCATACTGGAGCTACTCTGCTTGAAAATATTTTTCCTTTCCTTTTCGCTGGCTAGGATTAAGACTTTTTTGTTGTCTCATGTTTCACCAAATGCAGATTTCATGCTAAAATATCTCCGAGTTTACTCAGCAAACAAGTTTTCTTAAGTTGCTCTGATACTTGAGCCCTCTATTAGCCATTGCAGTTTTTGCAAATGATTGCAGGATAAAGTGTCTTGTTGTAACTGAGCATCTTGATGGCAAGGTTTGAGCTATTCACCATGTGCTTCCTTTGTAGAGCATGGAGAGAAAGACACACCTCCCGGGGTCTTGGTCTGTTTTAGCAGATAATTGATAATTCTCTGTGAAGTATAAAGGGGGTTGGGGGTGAGTAGTGCAGACAGAAGTACTTACTTCTGAGTGATATGAGTTAGCTAGTGAAAGGGGCTGTCTGGTCTTTCGTCGTGCTCTATATATTGAAGTGACAGGTGCTGGAGAAAAAAAAAGATTAAGTATCCCCACATGTATGAAATTATATGACTGATTATTACAAATTAACATTTAAACTTCTCTTTCCATTTTTGATCTTGCTCTGCTTGGTTTCATATATGAATATGTATGATGTTGCAAGCTCTCAAAAATGTGTGGTGGTGGAGGCTGTTTTGCCCCTCAGTGCCTAGCTCTAATGAGAGGGTATCACCCTTCCACACAGGTAGCACAGGGGAAAACAACGTGTGTTGTTGGTGAGCTGTGCAGCTGTGAGATAGCCATGAAATGTTTGTCTTGGGGGTTTGTGGTCATCCTGCATAGCTAAATTACAGAGCCTCTGGCCAATTTATCTTCAGTGTTAAAATCTTAGGTCCTCAGAGTGTAAAAGGATGATTTTTTCCTTAGCTGAAGAACTAAATGTCTTCGTATAAAAACAAAGCAACATGTATGACTCACTAGCCACTGACAGAGCAAGTACTTTTGTATATATTACAAGACAATTGATTTGTCATGGTATTTTTGAAAGATGGTGTGGAAAAGTAGATGCAACTGAGCTCATTCTTATTAGACGTAAGTTACACTACTATGTGATTTAGCACAAACTGTTACCTTTACGAGAAAGGTCAACATGTAAAACTTATGTAAGCAGCTTTTCTTTTTCCCTTTTCATTCTCCCTCCTCCACCCCCCTGCCACCTGGGATTATTGCAAAGGAGGATTTTTTTTGTGGTTGAGGCTTGAGGGGTCCTTAGGAAGAGAATGATGGTTTTGTAGTAGCTGGGACATGAAGGTTTAATCAAACAGTATCTCCCAAATCGCATTTGTGCTGTACTAATGCTGAGGTACATTGTTCTAACTGCTTGAATGCCATAAAGCAGGAGCTTTGCAGGGTGTAAGAGCTGGCCTGTTTAGAGGGACTCAAGGCTCTGCAGGAGAACAGGGGTGTTTGGGTGGCTGTTGATGTTCGATGTTTCTGCATTTCTAGCACAGTCCCTTCCAGTAATGTTCAAATATGACTACCATTTCAGAGATGATTAAAAACAGCCAGTCCTCCCCACCACCTGTCATGATGGGGGCTTCAGGATTTCTAGTGGGTGGGAACCTAGTTGAGTGTGCATGACGTGCCCTGGAGAGTCAAAGGTCTCCATCTGCTGTGATTTCTGAACTCCCTGGTCATTCCTCCACGAGAGCTTTTCCCTGGAAAGATGAATGAGTGCGGAGAGGTTCGATGCTGTGTCACAGAATCATAGAGTGGTTTGGGTTGGGAGGGACCTTTAAAAGATCATCGAGTCTAAGCCCTCTGTCATGTCCAGACCCAAGGCTTCAGTTGCCAGTGTAGTTCATCTGCTATCTTTCTGAACACTCTGCTTCTTGCCTTCTTTAGTGCAGTTGTAGTGTTGGGTGTTGCCAAACAGTCTGTTACTGACGAACTGTGCCCAACCCTGCAGTTTGGTCATTGGAGCGTACTTTTCTTCCCTGGGTGGCTGTGCTTTGGTTTCAGTGTCTTTTGGTGCATCCAAACGGTGGCTGGTGATTTCATTTCCTTCACTTGTTTGGTGTTTATTGATAGTTTTTTGGGGACAGTGCACTGAGGCTGCTTTGTATGTTGTTAGGTATTTTACTGTGCTGTGTGTGGGTTTTTTTTTTTAGGCCAAGATGTTTTAAAAAGGTGTTTCAGACTTGTCTCTGAAATTTTGTTGGCAGGTGATAGGGTTTTTTTGGTAGGGTTTTGTTTGTCTGTGTGATGTTTTGTTGGTGGTAGTTGTGGTTACTGTGATTTTTTTTTTACCTTTTTTTTTTAAATTCAAAGTTTGTGGAATTTGGCAGTAATTAGTTGTTTAACTGTTAATTTCTACTGTTGCATTCAGAGTATCTTCTGAAGACCTAAGCAAGAGATCAGCATTTTCTATTGACTTCATAGCAACTTTTGTCTGTTAAACATCTTTTGAAATGTGATCAATTACTGAAATATCTTGGTAAGGATTTTGTGGACCGTTATTAAATACTTGAATTTTTAGTCTAAATTTAAGTGTTAAGGAAATGTTAAAAGTCACATTTCCAGTAATGGAAATCATACTGGAGTAGTACATGTGTGATCATACTGAGAAGATAGCTGCTGCGTGGTATGATGATCAGGTGGAGGGCTGAGGACTAAACATGCGTGGTGCAAAGGAAAGTCTAGAAATTATGTTGCTGCTCACAATGTCTCCATTGAGCAAGTGAGAACTTGGCCAGCTTGGCCAGATGTTTTACCAACAGATCAAAGGGCCTGCTCCAAAGGTCTGCATGTCTTGTTACTGTATATTTGCTTCTAGGCCAAAAAGAAGGCATCATGGATTACCTAACTGGAGCAAAGCAGATGTATTTTTTGTATGAAGTTCAAGCAAGCTGACAAACAAAAGCATAGTCTTGAGGTCACTCAGTTCAGGGTGCTGCCTTCAGAGAAGAGATGGCATATATATATATATATACACATATATATATATACCTGTTTGCCACTTGTCCATGTGTTGTAATACTTTTTTTTGGTGTTGTTTAGTGCACTGTTACATGCAGAATGTATTTGTGGTCTGGAGAGATTTATTTTAAAAAAACACATTAAAATAAGAGTAATGACATACAAGCTGTATATGTATGGCTTTAAGGTGGTGGTAGAAATACTGTGGATGTGATGGTTTACATTAACAGAAGAAAAACATACAAGTGGTGGACTATCCTGTGTGGGGCCTTTCTGTATACGTACACGTGTCCTATGACATTCTTCTGCCTCAGCTGCAGTGCTGCCATCACACGTCTTGCTTTCTTTATCATCCTTGAGGCTGTGCTAGTTTATAAATGCTATCTTGCAGAACGACAGGGAAGGATGTGCATCACCAGGCCAAGAGTATGCCTTGCTGCATAGAATGTAGAGCATTATATTGAAGGTACATTGAGAGATGACAAAAAGGTGGTCTTGGAAGGCTGAGTCTGAAAGATACCTTCACACATGCCCAGAGTTAGCTCCTGCATTTGCGTCCAACCAGCCCTGCAAACACCTCTGACATGTTTGTCTGATCTGGCTTTGAACCCCTTGTGTGATCATTATCCTACAGCATTCAGAGTTGGCTTGTGTTTCACCATCACAGTGATTAGGCATCTTGATGTGTTCTGTGACTGTCTGATTTTTATGCTCTCTGCTTTGTCCACTGATCTCCCACTGCAAAGAAGTGTTGGTTACTGTACTCTCTAAAAACTATTTACTTATTTAAAGACTGTGTCATTCCTTTTGTAGACTAAACAAATACAATGCCTTCTTGATCCTCCTTAAAGGATCCATTTCCTGTATGTTTTGTCCTGGAATTTGTGCAATGTCTGCAATCTTCCTTAAATCAGTCTTTCCCTTTTGTTTGCTAATTATCATAGTTCTCAAGGTTTGAAACCATAACAAACAAGAAAAACCCTGAGTTGCTACACAGATAGGTGAGTGACTTAATTTGACTCATAGGTGACCATTTGATTTATTTACATAACCAATCTCATCTTTGAGATTGCTGTTGCAGAATTTGGTTCTGACAAAGCTGCAATATGGAGTGAGCTCTTGGAGTTACTCCTCTTGTCTGGCTCTAGAAGCTCCTGTGACCTTCTGCCTAAGAGAGTCTGAGCTTGTAGCCCATGGCTCGTCCTGCTAGAGCAGCGGAGCTGCTGAGCAGCTGCAAGGCTGCAGTTGGCTTTTGTAGCCTTGGTACTGCTGCTTTCCTCCCTGAGTTGGATGGGGTTTAAGATGGAAGGTAGTCTTTTTCCTGGTCCCAAACTTTGTGTCTAGCTCCAAATGTCCTTTGTCCCTCTGCTTTGCACACTCCTGCTTGTTTTTAAGTAGATCCTCTCGTATGATTCCTGCTTTTTTACTGCAGGCCAGGGAGAAATGCCTTTAACTGGCTGTAGGTTAACCCCAGACTGGTTAGACTTTTTACACAAGCTTTAAGTACTAGCTGTACTTCATACTCTGGGTTGATAATCTTGAGTCATAAATCCCATAAAAATGTGGTCCTCAGAGTCCATATACCCTGTCAGTCTGGTATTGAAAGAATGAACACACTTCTACCCACTGTTAAAAATGGAGTATCTAATTCCAAGGGAAGTTTTTCCTACTTCCTGTAAACAGATCTTGGCCCAGGAGGGTGGAAAAGTTGGAGCATCGTGAGTCTTTGATAATCATCTTTCAGACACCAGCTGGATCCTCAGGACTTATAATTGCAAGAAACAGAAACAATGAAATTTGAGTTGAGAAATGGTTTTAAAAAAAAAAAAGCCTGAAGAGCCCTGAAGAACTAGGCCTCAGATGAGTTACTGCAGTCAGATGCTGTTGTTTTGCAGCGGACTAGACCTTAACACAATGCCTGAGCTGAAATCACACTGACTGTGTGTGCCTTGTACATACGAATTAAAAATCACATTACTGTATGTGTGCTTTGGCCAGTATTGTTACAAATGCTTTATAGAACAACAGAAAATCTAGAGGAAACTTTCAGATTTTTTTTTCCTCTTTTTTTTGAGCTCTGTTTTCCCATCTGTCAGTCAATGAAAATGACTGACTTTTAGCTTGTTTTTAAGCATTTGACCTGAAACCCAGTGAAGTAGTCAAAGTGTTGACCTTAATAGATACCAACCCCAGCCTTGCTATGTAATAGCTGAGGTCATTGACAATGCTGTGCAACTCAACCTAAACATCAGAGGGATTAGCAGTTCCTTGATACCTACGTGGCAGTGAGTCTTAGTGTTACACTAACAGATTTTTAATTGAAAGCTTTGGAAATTGGTCTTGTTGGTGTTTTTAATTTTCTCTTTTTCAGCGAGTTTTGTCAGCAGCTGTAATCCATGTGCTGCCTGACAATCAGGGCTTCCTATTGCAGAAATTAAACGTTTTCCATGTGTGATTTGTTCCTTGCTTTTGTGACAAGCAAAAAGTCTTAATCTGAGGTAGCAGCATGCTGTTTGGTCCCAGCATATTTGTTTATAACTGGTCCAATTTATCTGATTCAGGTGCACTGTGGCCAGGTATGAAACCTGAAAGTGGTTTAATTCAGACTCCATCTACAAGTCAGCACAGTGTTCTTACCTGCACTACAGGGTTAACCACAAGCCAGCCCAGCCCAGCACATTATTCTTATTCCATTGAAGGTAACTTGGCATGGTTTTTATCTGCATCTCTCTCCACCTAATCAAGTACAGATACCACAAATAGAGAGGCTTGCACGTTTGTTCTTGGTTTGTGCATGCTTCTTTATGCTTTGTCTGTTTTCTATTTGTGTGTGTGTATGCGTTTGGTTTTGTATTTGCTACGTACCTCTGTATGCACCAGGCTGGCTTGTTGGTGCCATGCTGATGGACTTAACAGGGTGAAGAGCAAATGGGATGGGGAAAGGAGACTAAATGTTGTGTTCTTGCATGCCTTTACTGGGAATGTTCTTGCAGCTTGTTGTTGGTGGTCTTTAGCTTGAACTTAGTAAATACACTGACTGAGACTGGATTTTTTTTGTTTACTTCTGGAAGTAGAGGGCTCATATATTATAGATATACACACACACGGCACACCCACTCACAGAGACCAGGATATATTGCTTGTCTTGCTCTGTGAGGCCTCCAGCTTGGTAGACTTGCTAGAAAGTGGATTCGTGGTTACAGAGCTAGCCTACTGATATTCCCGGTGCCGGAAATGTCACATCTAAGAAGTCATGTGCTGAATTTTGCCAGCTTCCAAAGCAATTTGTAGACTTAGATATACCAGTTAGCTGAATAATGATATATTGTTGCTTATGGCAAATATGTGCAAATAGATACATTATTTTAGACTGAATTTTTCCCATTTGTGTTTGGGTGATGAATTATAAAAATTTGTCTCTATAGCTTTTAGGAAGCATTTCAGGGATTCTTATTTCCTGTGTGATATTTTCACAGAATAAATCAGGGACTGCAGGGATCTATAGTTCATCCTCCTGCTCAAAGAATGGTTGACACTAAATTCAGACCAGGTTGCTCAGGGCTTTATCCATTTGAGTTTCACAAACCTCCAAGAATGGAGATTTCACCTCCAGTGACTGACATCATCATGGTGAAATTTTTTTCTTTTGTCAAGTCAGAGCATCCCCTCCTTCACGTTGTGACCATTTCTCTCCTTCTCCTGCTGTGCACCTGCAAAAAGAACCTGGCTTCGTCTTCTTGATAACTTCCTTGTAGATACTGGCAGGCTGATGTTAGGTCCCCCCAAAGCCATCTCTTCTCTAGCCTGAGCAAGCCCACTCCCTCCAAACTCCGCTTGCAGGGCACGTGGTCCAGCTCCTGACCATTTTGGTGGCTCTGTGCCAGACCTGCTCACGTTTATCAGCATTTTTCATGTGCTTGAGGCCCAAAGCTGAATGCTGTATCCAGATGTGGTCTAATGAGTGCCAAGTAAAGGAGAATATTTAAGTAATAAATGGGTTTTAGCGTGTCTTTTGCTGATAGGAAAGACATACGGTATGTCATGGTACTTGCTCAGCCTTGCTTCATTGTGACAGTAAATGGCCCAGTGTAATGTTTATTCTTAATTTACTTTTCACGTTCATAGTTTACAATTAGAAATACAACACTGGAAATACTACCATCCTTGAAATATAACTCTTCTCCAGGTACTCCAACTGGCAGAATAAATTGTAATGTTTTATAGCACTAGCCCTAATCACAAAGGTGAGTTTGTCAGAAGCAGTTCTACATTACATGACCTCGAGCAGGCTTGTCAGCCAATGTACTACAGCGAACAGGTAAATCTCTGGGAATAAATGAGGTAAGAGAGCCCTGGTCAGGCCTCACTCCACGGACGGATTTTAAAATATTTGACCTGCGCTGCTGTAAGAATGTGACCTAGGAGTCTCATGTTGTGATTTGAGGAGAGTTTCCCTTCAGATTGCACTTTGAAAGGGTGAAAAAATCACCTGAGTTGTGTAAATGCTATTGCTTTTCTGTATAACATTTTGCAGACTGGCAGGAAAGTCTTCCTTTTTTGGTTTTGCTATATTTCCTTTTCATCAAGTTAGCAGACCACCCACTGAAGGGTCAGGTCTGTACTTGGACTGGTGGTGCGGGGGAGGTGGTGGAGAACAGGAGCTGAAAGGATGGACAATGAGTTATTTTGTTAGTAATCTCTTGAAAATCTATTGTTTCTCTCCAAACAAAATGTTAGGGTGATACACAGTTGTATGGTGCTGCTGGCCCAGCAGACACATTTTTCAGTGCATGATCAGTATGGTGTAGCCTGCAGACTAACGCTGAACCGAACTAATGTAATATTTAAGCCCTGGTAGTAGGTCCGATGCACTTAGTGACTGAGAATTTTGCTTTTTGTACTCACGCAAGATATAGCTGTGCCGGCTCGTGGCAGAGGCTCTGTGAAGCACTGAAGTGCCATGGGAGGAATGGCTGCTTCTTGCCTCGCCTCTTCCTTCCATGTGAGCAAAGCAGCCAAGTGAAATGTAAAATGCATTAATTACCGTTTCCCTTCCCAGCAAATGAAGCAGCTTGAAACAGGATCTCTGAAAACAGCTGAAGCAAAACAGAATGGGATGAACAAGGCAGGGGAGGTAGGGATGTAAGGTCTGAAGATGAGCTCTAGAAGTGGAGGAAAAAAGAGAAATCAGAAGAGAAAAAGAGACACGGCAGCTTCAAGGCAAAGACTTGTGTTTGCAGGTCTATTAAAACTGAGACTGTGAAATGGTTGTGAAAAGTCCCTTTTGGCACATCCATGCAAAACATTTTTGTATGTTTTTGGCCCATCTTGGGGTCTGACCCACAATGCAAAAAGAATTGCTAGATCTGTGTAGTGGGCGCTGTTTATAAAGATTTGATATGTTACACTGTATAGATACAGGATAATTAAAAAAGAAATCTTGGAATGAGACCAGAATTAAGATAAACAACAAAGTTCATTGAGGGGGGGCTGTGTTTCTACCAGAGTCCCAGTTCTTGGAAGTTTTTTTCTATTTTTTAACTTCTCAGTGGAGAATTGGCCTCTTCAGAGAACTACAGATGTGAATCTCTTTGTTTGCTCTCCATGGTAATCTTGAAAGAGGTGGTAGAATGATTCTGGCTTCTAGATAGTTCATCTCCTCCAGCTTCCCAGCACGTTCGTTCTGTGTTAGTGAGGAGCTTTTCTGGAGAGCTGCACCTTGCAGTGCCCTAGGAGGTGACATTTTCTTAAGATAAACAGCAGCTTTGATTGTTTCTGTAACATGTATAGTTGAAAGAATTTTTATTTGGAAACTATCCCTGCTCTTCAGCAGTTGCATATGAGGAGTATCTGTCAAGTCCCTTACTCTGTCACAGCTCCTGCTTCTGGTAGCTGCATAGCTACTATATGCACTTGAGTATCATCATTACCATTATTACTGATCAGTGCAGCCTTTTTTCCTTTCTCTAAATGTTCACACACACACACACACCCAACTTTCTCCCACCTGTTTTTGAACGCTGCTGCTCCTATCTAAGAGGGAATTCCCAGGGGCTAATTACTTGCCTTCATTTCTGCTTCTGCAAAGAGGCCACTCTTCACAATTCCCACCTCTTGTAAATACTGTATATTTCTACACCTCTTTTAAGATACATATCTTTTGTTTTTCATCTTTTTTTGAGGCATATTTTGGATCCATTCCTCTTTACAGCAGCTGTTCACCAGGTAGTACCTGTGCTTGCCAAAATACAACGTATATTGATTAAGAGTTCATGGTGGGGTTTGTTTCCCTTTGCAGCTTCCCTGGGGGTAGAAAGACTGAAGTCTTCACAATCTTGAGTTCTTCAGTCTTGGGGTGAATTCTGCATGGATGTTTTTTGCAGACAGGCTTTTCTTGGAGTGATGGTAAAGTAGGTGATACTGTGGATTTCTGCAAGTCTTTTCATAAGTGTCTAACAATTTTTGATTTTACTTGTGTGCAGAGAAAGAAGGTTTAGCAAAAGAAAATATTTCTTGGTGGCACTTGGTTTAGTACATTTTGGTTTTGTTCATGCTGATTTCCATATTTGTTTTCACTAATCCCTGAGGTTCCTGAAACTCCATGTGGAGTAATGTTTAATGATATGGCCCTGTTGCTGTAAAACCATCAAATCTGCTAAATGATTATTGTACCCAGAAGGTGCTCTAGCTGCCTCTCCTGTGTTTTAGAAGAACTGAATGCAGTGATGTGAAGAATATTAAACATCTTAAAATTCTTACTAACAATTAGATGTCTCTAACAATTTGTCCTATATGCTAATGACAAATTATTTCAGAAACTCTCATCCAAAAACCAGTTGTATTTGCTTTTACAGTAGGAGTACCCTTTTTATGTCTTTGGAATATTTTTACTATTTCCTTAATTTTTTAAATCTAATTAAGCTAAATATACTAACTGCAATGCAAACAGAGAAACATTTTTGTTATCAGAACTGATTTAAACACATTCATATCCATTGCCTATTCTGATTCATTTTTAACTGCTAATAATTAAGTATCAGAATGTGATTTCTGTCTTCTGAAAACTTTTAAAAAAGATATGAAGCCATTTTAATTAAACTCCAGTTACTTAGCGGGCATGGAGGGAAAAGATTTTCTTTTTAAAAGCTCTAGATAAAATTCCTGAAACACTTGAGAATAATGTTTTTGAAGATCACTGTGTGCCAGCTCTCTTCCCCTGAAAGCCCAGTGGAAATGTAGCTGGTTTCAAGATACACCCCAACACTTTGTTGTCCATTACAAACAGAGTGCTGCTGGAAGCACAAATGCTTACACATAATCATAGAAGAAGCCCAATTAGAACTTATTTTACACCTTAGGTTGGTCTTGTCTCTCGTACTGCTCTTGAAACATATACATATACATATATATATATTTGCAGTAATTCTCAATTTTACAGCATCAACTACCAATGCCAGTCCAGTCTCTACATCCTCAACTGTTGTCAATATTTCCACATCAGCAGTAGCCAGCATCTCACAGGTAAAATTTCCTCCTTGCTATATTTATGTGCAGCATCTCGTTCACCTTTGTTTAACACATTATTCAAAACTAACAAATGAAGGCAAAATATTTCCACCACTTTAAGTGGAGCACAGTAGGTACTAAAGTTACAGGGTTCAGTATGTAACTCAAAGTCAGCAAAATTACTCTTGCTGTGTCTTTGACCGTGCTGCTTTTCCCTTTGGCCTTCACAGCAGACTTGAGCTGTCCGTAGCTGTTTCCTTATCTGCTGATTGTGTGGTGAATCCTAAAGAGAGCACTGAGATCTCTTCTTGAGAGACACTGGAAAAGAAAAAATAGAACTATTATTAGAAGCAAACTACAGGGAGGATTATAGTTGGACATCTTTTGAATGCCTTTGTTCTCCCTCAGCAAGCAATGGAAAATAGGTTGTACACAAACTAAAAAGTTGTGTGGGATATGCATTCTGATAGAATAAAACAAAATCAAAAAGTCCTGAGGCTAACACAGAGCCCTTCCCCCTTACACCATGACCTGCTGTGGGTGATAGCGCTGTGTTCTCCCTCCAGTCAGCAGTTAGCTGCCATTCTGAGTATTTAGATATTACAGAGGAGCCCTTCAATATCGCAGCTTTGCAGAAAGAGAATATAGAAGCTATGGAAAATCCAAGGGTTGAAGCAAAATCCTTGTATGCTCACGCTGCTGCTTTTTAAGGTTCTTCCATTAACATAAACCTGCCTAGAACTTTAAGGAAAAAAGCTTTCTTGGATGGTAGTGCAGACTGATGTGCCTGATATATGTTCACAGATCCAGGATGCTCCTTGAAGGAATTGGGAGTGCACAGTATGCCAGAAGAGTGTGACATGGCACTTGGGGTTGGCTATTTTACCATCAGTAGCAGAAACGAAAATTCTCAAGTATAGCTTGAGTTCAGGTGCCCTGACTGATCTCAGTGATCACCTTCTAAATGAGTAAATTGTCTTCAGAAACGGACTTCTTTCATCACAGTGTGCAATATAATTGCTTTCTGAAGACAGATCATGAGTAAAGGCACTCAAGCTCTCGTGGCTGGGATTGTGTTCTGAGCCAGTGCCAAAGCCACTCGCTATCACTGTTAGTACATGTAGCATCAGAAAGTAAAACACAAAAACAAAGCCACAACTTCCAGAAGACAGACAGAGCAGACTGATACCTTGGCATCCACTTGATACACCCTTGTTACTGTCACATCATTCATATAAATTCATTTTTGAAGAAACTGGAGGCAGAGGAAAGGCCCTGTGGTTTCTGGCCTTCTGTGGGCAGAACCTACCTGCTGTGGAGTCCATTGGGAAGTCATATCTCTCAATCCTTTTTGGGGATTTCCTACATATGTGGAAGGAAATAGCATAAAGTCAGACTGTGCTCTTGCTGATATTTCTCTTTGACAGGCATATACTAGTATAAAAGGCATCATAATATAGAATGTTTTCTGAAAGGAGTGTCGTATCATAACTGATCCTTTCCTCTAATAGGAGTATCCTACGTACACAATCCTTGGCCAAAGTCAGTACCAGACGTGTTACCCAAGTTCTGGCTTTGGAGCCATAACACCAGCAGACAGCAGCGCGGAGAGTACTGCGTTAGCAACAACTACGTATCCAACTGAAAAAACAAACGCCATGGTGCCTACACGGACGGTGCAGAGACATTCTTCTGGTAATGCTTACATCTTTAACAGGGTGGCTGCAAGACACCTGTGATAAACCATACAGTGTACAGACATGGAGAAAATTTTATTCTAAAATGTAATTGCAGCACCTTTGTGTGCTGACCTGGACAGGATGCTTGCTTCCATTGTCACACTTGTCTCACTGATGTGCAGACTATATGGTGGGCCAGCCAAACTCATGTATTGGAAGTCCTAGATTGCTGTGATTCAGGAGACATACACCATATGCTGTGACAGTGGCTCTCTGGGGAATGTTGCCTCCTGTCATGTGTCACGGCTAGGTGTCCACTTGGCATCTGTGTGATGCCCAGCCTTGATAGCTCCTGCTAGCTCTTTCCCTCCTGCAGCCAGCTATTCAGATTACCTGGCAGGCACGACACAGCTGCCAATCCCAGGTAAGGAGCCCCCTTGAAACTTCTCATGCATTTTCAAGAGCTGTAGTTTGGCCACCACCTCTTGTTGAGTTGGTCTTTGATGTGCCCAGGAGTGCCTCCTTTCCTTTCCTGTCTTCTATCTGCTTCATCGTGTAAACCATTTTTTAAATGAAAGCTGCTATGCTGTGTTGTGTATGTGAGCAGATCTGCACAGTATTAAGTTACCTGATGCTTGTCAGAGGCAGAAGATTTTAGCTGGTAATAGAAGAGATGTAGAAAGTGGGCTTAATTGACTTTTCTAGAGAAGTCACATCTTTGGCTGACCTTTTCCACTAACGCTGTGTAATGTACCAAACTGTAGAGGTGTTGGTTGACTAAGATTTCCTCACCAAAAATACAGATTTCTAAACTTAACAAGGATAAGAGCAAAGACTTAGTGCTTCCTCCAGCATCTTACACAAGGAGTTATGAGATCCTCACTGTGTTGTAGAACACCTATAAAGTGAAATCTGCTGTCTCTTGCAGATTGTAAGGGTGGAAAAAAAAAAAAAAGAAAAAGAGATTCAGTTTATTTTTGTTGGTGTACTGGGACTGGCTGGGATGAAGTTAACTTTCTTTGTAGCAGCCCTTATGGTGCTCTGTTTTGGATTTGTGGCTACAGCAGTGTTGATAACATACTTTTGGCCGTTTTGGCTGGGAGGGGGAAGAACCTGGGAAGGGACACAGCTGGGACAACTGACCCAAAGTGGCCGAAGGGTTACTGTATAATGACATGCTCAGCAATAAAAACTGGCGTACAGGAAGAAGAAGGTGGGGGGGGGTTGGCTTCCAAGGCAGCTGTTGCTTGGCATCAGCCTGCTTGTGGGAGGTGGTGGGCCTTTGCAGCACCTGGTTTTGATTTGTTTTGTTTTTCCTCCTTTCCTTCACTTGTTACAAGACAAAGACTTGTTGCTGTCTCAGTCCACAAGTTTTCTCACTTTTACTCTGCCTATTTTCTCACCTGGTCCACTGGAGGGCAGAATGAACAAACAGCTGGGTGGGAGCTGAGATGCTAACCAGCATTGGTCCACCACAGCTGTTTAAATCCTCTCCACAACCTTTGGTGCTTGCTGGAAGTTTTAAGTTCTGTTTTAGGTGTTTTAAAAAAGAGTGACTACATAATGCTCTTCATAATACTCTGGTTTTTTTTTTTTTTTTTTCTGGATGTGTTTTTCCATAGATCCTTTTGTGCTGTGAATGGTTGTCTCACAGGCACTTTGAAACAGAGCTTGCTATATCTTAGGTCACCTACTCCCTCATGCCTTGTGCTTGAGTATACAGAGTGCACTGTAGGTCCTTGGTTCCTCTCAGATGCCCAAGGGAAAGGAACAGTGATCCAATAGTTGGATTCTTTTGCTGTGAATATTGCCTTTTTCTAGGTTTATCTCAGGATCTTCATTTTCTTGATTCCTTGTAGCTCCTCCAGTGTTTTCTGGGGTCTGAGTCCATCTAGTGCCTTGCTGAGTGGCTGCCCTGTGAACATGTACTCTGTGTTGTTTTTGAGGCATATATATATATGTATAT
>VXAL01018582.1:102974-120607 GCA_013399475.1 Chauna torquata
TATGTATATATATATATATATATCAGAGACAATCTCTGATAGCTGGATTTCACCAGAGCACTCCCTCCTGGAGGCTGATCCCATTGACTTGACCTGCATTCCAGATACCTACTGTTGCCTTGGCAAAACCCATCTGTTAGGCAAACAACAGATTTTGAGTGTATTCAGTCCTCTTTGCACAGAGAAGAACTCTGTATGCAAAATTTTGTGGTGGGAAAGCTGCTGGTCTCCAGCTCAGAACAAGTTTCCTAGTTTAACCCATAGTAATAAGTAACACTGACCTCACTATGCCCATATTCCTATTTCTTATGTGTCAAGAATTGGTGCCTCTATAAACACTTGGCTTTTTTTCCCTCAAAGACAGAATACAGATGGCAGCAGTGGATGACTTTGCTCTTACTGCTGTGAGCTCTGGCTGGGCAGAAGAGTTGGCCTTTCCACTGGGTCCTACTGATGGGGCTTTCCCTTCCTGGCGAGTAGAACTTGGTAACAATTCCTTCTCCCCATGTTCCAGAAAGAGCTATGAAAGAGCTTTATGCCTCTGTAGCTCCGAAAGAGCTTGAGCCCTTTGTTGGAATAGGAGATGTTGTCCAGATCTTGCCTGTCCACGCATCTTTACCTTGTGGAATGCCACAGAGAGGTGATGACAAAAAGCACACTGTGATGTTGTAAATCAAGAAGCATGGTGCCTCAAGCGCTTTGCCTCTTTCAGGAAGCAGTTATCCTCTAGTTGGGGTGAACAACAGGAGATCTACCCGCCTAAATTTGTTTTTATTTGATTCTGAAAGCTCTAAGCAATTGACCTGTTATTTCAGGGCACTAGCCAGAGAATATCCCAGTTGTTAACATTCACAGTGACATTTTCTTAGTTCAGGAGTACTCTTGAATTCACCATTTTGCATGAATTTTCATAGGAATTGCTCAATTTTCATTAATTGCTTCATACTCAAGACCCAGATTGGCTTGGCTCCTTGGTCAGAAACTGGTCTGGGTCATCTGGTAACCATGGATGAAGACACGGATGACCCTATGCCTTTCTGCATTCCTGATAGAGTTCTGGTTCTATTTCTGAATTAGTCAGGCAGACACCTGGGATGTTAGATCTTATGCGTGAAGTGTTAGTAAAGGATTCAGAGGGTGTCTCCCGTTGTGGTCATAGTACTCTGTACATCAAAACATTTATTTATTTGTCTATTTATTTATTTATTTTTGGGTGGTGCTTTACCCTTTCCCTGTGACAGGAGTTCTTACCAGTTGCAGAATAGGCTCTATCATGTATCCCTGTTTCAGTCATGGCCATGCTGCTTGGCCAAGTCTTTGTCTCCAGGGCCAAGTACATCCCTGTTATTCTTTGTTTTTTGGGGGGTAGGGCAGTGTAGCTGTAGTCTATAAGTGTGTCTGGTTTACAGTTAGCATGCTGTGGATTTGTGTATGATGAACACTCTCCAGATAACTCTGTGCACCAGCTGTTGTTGAGCTGTTAGCCTAAAGACATTTTACAGTGGAATAGGAGAGAGTAATGTATGCAGAGGTGAAAACAGCATGTCTCATATAGAGTTGGTCAACACACAAAAGGCATTTGACTAGTCCAGGAAATCTGGGATGGACAGACATTACTCAATACTTTCCTTTGTACTTTCATTCCAGACTGAGTTTCTGTTAGAAACTCTTAAGAAGTGTTAAAAAAAACAATTGAATAATAAAGCAGATCTAGTGTAGTGAGACTTTTGAGGGGTTACAGGCCTTAGGTTGGAGGATGCTCTGTCTTTGGCCCTGTACTGCAGCAGGATACGGTAAAGTAGGTCGGTCCTGACAGGGACTGAATTCAGGAGACAGAGCTGTTTTGAAATGATGGGATAAAAAAATCATGCTTTATGTTTTAACAAGGGTTCAGCAACTATTGCTTCAATAAAGCAAGATAATGTCTTATCTCTTGCAGGGGAGGCTTGTGGCCAAATGCTCTGAGCTGTGTGTTGGTGTTTGTTTTGAGACATGAGGGGATGAGAGCTGTGTGATTTCTTTCTGCAGGAGATGCATCCACAAGTCCCTCACTGTCAAGAGCAACAGCAAGTAAAGAGTTAGATGAGCAGGCAAGAAAAAATATCCCTGTGAAGAACAGAGGGAAGAGGAAAGCAGACACCTCCTCCTCACAGGACAGTGAACTGGAGGTAAGTGGTATTGTTGTTTTCTACAGGTAGCATTACAGAATGGTGTGGTGGTAAAACTTCTCCTCTCTTTCTTTCCTCCTATGTCCGTGGAAATGGAAAGGGATAATCTAGGAAATTCCCATGACCCTTGTTAACTGAGAACTGGCCCAAATGAGTTCTTCAGTGATGCCCTTGACAAGCATCACTTAAACACATCTTGGAATTGTAGTGGTGTCAATGGAGCAGACATCTGGATGTCTCTAGTACAGTCTCCTGCTGGGAGCAGGGCAGACCCCATCACTAGAACAAGGTGACCATGGCTTTGTCTAGCTGAGTCTTGAGAACTGCCAAGGTTGGAGATCCTGCATCTGTATAGTGATGTATCCTGGGAATACCACACCCGCCTGGGGAAAGAGGTTTTCTTTCTCCAGCCATAATCTCCCAAGCTGCAATTTGCCCCTTCTTTTTCCATTGCAATTTTCCATCTGCCACTACTGAGAAGAATTTGTCTCCATTATCTTTGCAGTTCCTCTTCAAGTAGTTGTGGGCTGCTATTAGCTCACTCTTACTCTCCTCTTTGCCAAGATAAACCATCACAGCTCCCGCAGCCTCTCCTCTAGGCTGGTGACCATCTTAGCAGCCCTTTGCTGGATGCTCTCCGGTTTCCTCACACACCTCTTGAACAGGGCATGCAATACTGTACCCAGTATTCTCAGGTGACCTTCCCAGTGCCAAGCAGATTGGAACAACACCTTCCTTCCATCAGCTAGGCATGCTCTTCATAGTGTTCTCCAGCACGCAGTTAATCTTATCTACAGGGGGAGTGCACTGCTGGCTTATATTGCACCTGGTGTTCACTGTACCCTCCACCTCTTTCCAGCCTGGACCTATATGAGGGGTTATTCTACCCCACATGCAGAATCTGCAGTTATTGAACTTCTTGTAGTTCATGTTGGCCCAGTTCTCAAGTTTATCAAAGTCCTTCTTTGCTGAAACTATACATCAACTAAACATCACAACAGCCAATCCCCTTTATTTGCCTTAACAAAGGTGTCTCTGATAAAGACCAAGGTCATTTACCTGGTGCTGTCTACATCACAGACAGTAAATTTCTACCCTAGCAGGGCTCTAAAGTTCATTATCACTCTAGGTTTTTGCTTTAATAACTATAAAAACAAGAGAAGCTTTTGAGAGAAGTTTGATCAAAAGAGTTTTGCGTTGAGTGTATAGTTGCACTATTTCAGTATATAAACTCCACCATGCTAAACTGAAAGAGTTTAACTAATAATGTATTTAGCCTGTGAGATGAATACTGATATTCATGTCTGTTAAAAAGCATACTGCAACTAACCACAAAATGAACCCTAAAACTTGCTCCTTTATTGTAGCACAGTACTTGGAATATCTCAGCTCTAACTTGATTTTATTTTCTACCCAGCGAGTGTTTCTCTGGGACCTGGATGAGACGATCATAATCTTCCATTCACTTCTCACAGGGTCTTATGCTCAAAAATATGGCAAGGTAATACTGTCTTTGAGGTGGAAGAAAAATCATCTGTTATGCAGAAGTAGATGTTAATTTCTGGAAAAGGAATAGAAAATAATGTTTTGTTTTAAATGTATAATGTGATACTTCTAACTTGTTGCAAATTTGGCAGAAAAAAAGGAACACTAAATTTGGCTTTATACAGAGCTAGATTATGAACATCACAAACACTTCCCTTCTAACAGTGCGGGTCTTAAAAAGTCAAACTGCTTTTATCATCATTGGGAATTATTGAGGTCATGGTACATAGTGAAAAGAAATATTTTTTCCTTTCAAAATGTATTAAAGATTTTAGAATGTTTGTGTTGCTTCTAAAAGTGCTTCAGTCCCTGCCATGCAGTACTAATGTGTTTTCTTAATGTTTTGAGTCAATGTATTACCAGAATGTGGTGGATTTTTTTTTTTTTTTAATTTAGTTGCTTAAAATATCAGGAAAATTGTAGTTCACACCACTGAATGATAACAGATGGAGTTAATCAGGCTTGATATGCATTTGAAATTCTGTGCAATGTAACTGATGAAAAATTTGTTATGATTTACTTTTAGCTTATAACCACTATGAGTTTACATTTTCTCTCCTTGTTTTGCCAGGACCCAACTCTAGTGATTGGCTCAGGTCTGTCAATGGAGGAGATGATTTTTGAAGTAGCTGATACTCACCTGTTTTTCAATGACTTGGAGGTACGTAGCAAATATTTTTGAAAGGCAAAACTCCACATTACTTAGAGTTACACTGCAGAGTTTGTGAGGGCAGATGTGCTTCACAGCAAGTCAATACTGAAACATAACGGTCTGCCAGAACTGAAGTGGTTCTAAGCACAGCCAAATCAAAGGGGTGTTTGTTCTCTTTTATCTGAGACAGGGATGCTCTGGACACTTCTAGTGTCATGAGCTCTCCTAGCTCTCTTAGGAGTTTCTACTTGTACCTGAAAACATGAAGAGTAATTCCTACTTTGTATTGTAGTTTCATTCCTGACTGGTAAGCACTTTGCTTTCACTGGTCCTATTTTGAAATAGAGACCAGAGATGTGGCGGAAAAGGTGACCTGTAGAATGTTAGTTCTTGGGACTTTGACTAAACCAAAGACAGAATACAACTTGACAGGCTCAGCCAGTGTACCAGTAGGCCACACTGACTGTGTAACAACTATGAAGGATGTGCTTCCACAGACAAGCGGGCTGCACCCACTGAGGTCCTACCCTCCATTCCCACAAGCTATCTCTGCTGCTCTCCCATTTCTGTTCTTACTGAGGGACTTCTGTTCAGCTTCCATCCTCTTTCATGCACTTTCATGGCAAAGTATTCTTTGCCAAATTAAATACATCTCTCTGTTCTGCACCACTTTCACAGCAGCTGAATATAAATCTTTGTTTTAATCCTGTCAATATCCTATACTGTGATATATTATCAGATAGTAGTGAAAAGAGTAATGCAAGCTATATGGGGAGGTGTGAAATTACGCCATAGTCCGGAATTGAGTGGTTGGAAATAGATTTCCTGACTTGTGTTGTTTTTTATATTTGAGCACACAAATGTGGATTCATGAACCTAATTTGCAGAATTTAGAGGCCTAGTTTAAAGCTTAGGAAGGCTGAATATGAACCGTGACCAGTTAAATGTAGGTGCATCACTGGTGTACATGGTGGGAAAACACAAGAGGTTTCTGTTAATGCAAACGGAAACTTAAATGAAGTTTACATTTATGGCAGCAGTGAATTTCACAGAAGTGGTAATGACGGTTACATCTCTGGCCCAGGGAAAAAAAAAAAAAGTTTCTTGTGCTGGAAAGACAGTCGCTGACATTTTAACTATGTGGTCAACATCACTCACTGCTGTTGGTAGTAGCAGCAGTGGGAAATTTTTGAGGTGGGGAAAACTTGCTTGTAGTTCTAAGGTATTTGCAGTTTATCTCTGGGTAAAATCAGCTGTACTATGCACCAAGGTCTTGGCAATACCACATTAATAGTTCACTCCAAGATTCATGGTATGGATCTCTGGTAATGGAATTGACCTTTTTGTTAAGGATTAAATGGAATATCAACAGTTGACCAGATAATACAGTTTGGGCCTACTTTTGCTTTTGTTTAGCTTGTTTTTGTGAAATGGCAGAAAGGTTTCAAATGACAAGTGAACTTTCAGTTCAACTTGTTTAGCGAGTGATGAGGTTTCTTCTTTGCAGACCAAATGTCATAGAAACGTGCTTTTTTCCAAGATTTCTGGTAGTTCAAATCCCAGTCTTGACAAGGACTTGTAGGTGGTGCAAAGTAAAACAGAGCTAATGGAAGTACTGGAAAACAAAGCTAATGGAAGCTATATATAGGTCTGTGGAGGAAGTATGACTTGGTCTGTTGCTGTTGGCAAATGTGAGGGGATTGTTCTATATCACACTTCTTTTAATCTGCAAATTTTGGTATGTTTCTGGATTACAACAGCAGCTTTTGCTTTTTTTTCTGTCTTAAACAGGAGTGCGACCAGGTACACATAGAAGATGTGGCATCTGATGATAATGGCCAAGATTTAAGGTGGTGTACTGAGGAATACATGAAATTTATAGCTGATGTAATCAGGTTTATTTTGCAGGGCTTCAGAAAGAAGCCAAATTGTAATGGGGTTAACGAATGGAGGGCAGCATTGTGCAGGGGCTTAAACTCAGCAAATGGTGTTTGTTTGCTGGGTGGTTTGGTTTTTTTTGAAGACCTACAAAAGACTTTTGGAATTATAATATGAAATATATTGTCCAGCTGTTGAGTATTACCTATGTGCTCAGAGACGTGACATGAGTGCAGGACCTGTACTCCAAACTTGATGATTATGACCTTTCAAAGTCTCCCCACAGTTTGCGCCCCACTGTGAGCTGGTTGTGTGAGGCAGAGGGGATAAGTATTATGCTGCATTAGTGGGCTGAACTGGCTCATGGAAAGGTCTGAGAATTGCCTGTCTGCCAGGGAGAAAGAGATAGGGGGAAAGTGGTGGAGCAGAACCTGCTTCCTGCAGTCATGAGCTGGTAAAGCTCATCTGCTTGTGGACCTGCAGCTATGATCTAGAGAGGCAGTTGTTATGTTTGGAAAATACTACACAGGGATTTATCACAGCAGAATGAGAGGGGTTAGTGGAAGGGTGTTCTGTTATCGCAGAGAAGTGAGCGAAGAGCAAAGGAAGGTTTTGTATTGGAGGGTGTGCAAGAGGAGTTGAATCAATATGTTTCAGCACAGCAGTTCAGAATTGGTAGCAAGTGTAGTTGGGTACTAGAGCACATTGCCCAGAGAAGCTGGTCTCCACCGTGAGGGGTGCAGTGGTGGTTGTGCAGAGTTCTTCTTTGCGGTGCTTTTCTAGCTGCTATCAGAGCTGAAATCTGCAATCCAGCCAGAAAGGTCGCAGTGATTCTGTTGCTGTGGCACATGTAACAGATCTGCTTTTCTTTAATAGCAACTACAATTTCTCCACGGATGGCTTCAGTGGCTCAGGAAGTAATGCGAATCACAGTTCATCGGTTGGTGTCCAGGGTGGAGTAGACTGGATGAGAAAACTGGCCTTCCGCTACCGCAGGGTACGAGAGATCTACGATAAATACAAAACTAACGTTGGAGGTGAGTGTTACCATGCACCAGTATATGGAGCAATAAGCAGAGTTTGTGACACCAGACTTGGTTGTTCTTAGTAGCTGTTCCATACAGTAGCTTTTGCTTTCCTAAATGTTTGAATATGAAATGTAACCATTCTGCTAATGCTAAATGGGATCAAATCTCTGTGGAATCTAAGAGGGTGCCTCTTCCAAAACTGAGCAGCATTCCAGTGCAGACTCTTATCATGTAGATAGGGGTGGTCAGTCAATCCTATATCTAAGAGAAAGGTTTGGCGCAATGTCTCTTTGCTACTTTGAATGAAAGACTGCCTATCACCCTGTGTAGAACAGGCCTAAATGACTTATATATCACTCTGCTTCGGAGGCCTTTTCACCTGTGTCTTCATAAAATCTTTTATTATGCCATTGTCAAGAAGTAAAGCGTTCATCCTTTTGGCTGCTGTGCTCACAGTCTGACACGATATTTCTTAAGTCTGTTCACAGAGTCACTTAAAGTCTATTTTTGCTTCATTTCCAATGGCAAAGCAGTAATAAAGATGTAAACCACAACTCTGTTCCATAGAGGTCAAATGTTGATAAAGTTTCTGTGTAGTCGGAATCTTGGCATTGAAATCTCTGGGAATGGGGTGCTGCTGGAGCAGCTCATCTGACTGGGTGACTTGGCCTGGTGGGTGTGGGTTTGGGTACCCGTAGCCTGTGCAAAAGAAACTTGATACAACATTTTCTTGGACATGCTTTCTAAAAAATGAGTGATCAAAACTGTAATTTTCAGCCTTAAGAGTCATATTAATAAAGTCTGCGTTTCAGTGTGCTATAATTACCTTATTTGTGGTAGAGATCAGACATTATTGCATATTTTGCATATGGGAAACCTGGGTGCGGAGTTTTTCAGGACCTGTCTAAAGCTGCATGGTAAAGCAGTTGGCAGTGCAGCCCAGAACGAATCCCTCTGTGACCTCATTGTCAGAGGACTAGAGTACCTCACGGGTGTAGTGAGGAGTGGTGGGGCAGGAGTGGTGTGTGTGGGGGTCATATTTCATGGCTGGAAATCTGGTGGAGACAATTTCAGACTCAAGGGGCTCTTTTCGGGGGGGGGGTTATTTAATAATGGAAGTAGGTTTGAGTGCATGCCACCATTCCTGGCTGCTTTTAATTTGAAACTGGATGCTTTGAGAAAATGATATCTAGAAGGTGTTAAGATAGGAAGGGTCCTTGGGCCTGTGTGGAGCAGGAAGTCTGATGGGGTGACTGCAGGAGTTCCTTCCTCTGCTGCCTGTGACCTCAGACAACACCTCTCATGTTTTGTACAAGAGAAATGCATTTTGTTGTATATATCCTAAGAACTGCACAGGAATCACCTTGTGTCACTGGAAGCTGATTTCCCCCATTGCCTTGTGACAGTCTCAGCTTTCAGATGACTTCATTATGGTTTTATTTATTGCAGAAAAGGCAGGTGTTAAATTGAGCTATGGCTCTCTCTGTGCTAGACTTACCAATGCATCTGAGAAAACTTGTGTTGCTTGCTTTCCAGGCCTTCTTAGCCCGCAGAAGAGGGAAGCTCTGCAGCGACTAAGAACTGATATAGAAGTGTTAACGGATTCCTGGCTGGAAACTGCATTAAAGTCCCTGCTACTCATACAGTCTAGGTATAGAAACTGGAAACGTGTATGTTGTTTTCTTAGCCATTCTTCTCATTTAGACTTGTATGCAATGCCCACATATAATATTGCTGCTGCTTGTCACAGGTTCTGGGAAATGAAATGAATGTGTGCAGGAACTCCACTCCTGAACACCCTTTGGGACCTTTGTGTGGCAACATCCTTTGTTAGGAAGGTCCTCTTAACAGGACTGTGCTCACAAAATTGCATTTCTGTAGGAGAATTTCTGTTTAAAATAAACAAACAAACAAAAAACAAATCAAAATCTTGGCCTAAGAAGCCTTTCCTCAGAGAAGAAGGGCAGCAAAGTTTATGGCACTTTGGAAAGCTGAGCAAGCTGCCCAGAGCAGCCTTCAGCACTACTAGATGTAGATGTGCTTTTACAAGTGTGTTGTTTTTATTTTTTTATTTTTCTTTTAGAAAAAACTGTGTGAACATCCTGATCACAACCACCCAACTGGTGCCAGCTCTTGCCAAAGTTCTCCTGTATGGATTGGGCGAGGTGTTTCCCATTGAAAATATTTATAGTGCTACAAAAATAGGTAAGGGGCTGTGCTGAGTACCTGGCACTGAGGTATCTTTTGTGGGTTAGCCAGGATTTTTACACAGCAAACACAGTTTCTGCAGCTGAGAAGCACTCATGGCAATGTTAATAGTGGTGGCTTCTGGTTGTATGAGCCAAACTGGGCATTCTCCGCTTCCCAGTAAGACAAGAATGTATTTTTGTTCTGGGAAGAAGGGGCTAGTTCAGGCTTCTGTTTCTCTCTGCCTAAGGCTCATTATAGTGGGATTGTCTTTTGGCAGGCAAAGAAAGCTGTTTTGAGAGGATTGTGTCACGATTTGGAAAGAAAGTCACCTATGTGGTAATTGGAGATGGGCGTGATGAAGAGGTTGCAGCTAAGCAGGTGGGTTTCTGGCAAGGTGGGATATGGGTTGATGCAAAGGGAAGTTACAGTAGCAGTCTTTTATTGCAGAGACTCTTTTTCCAGGGCTGAATTCTTCAGGCCAGAGGCAGCGAGGGGAAACTTTGCCTTTGATGCACGAGATCTTTCACTGCATTAAGGCAGGGAGTTATTTGGCTCTTGAGGGTTTAAAGTTTCTGTTTTACTCCTGTTTGGGATTGCAGTTCATGTGTATTTGCAGTCTGTTAGTGTAGCACTGACCCTGTAAAACAGTATCTTGATGAAGCAGGCCTTGGTCATAGCATGAGTCTGTCAATTAGGATAATGCAATTTCTCAGAAGCACTGAGGGAGTCGGGACTTGATTGCTAGCAGTCAGATCAATACACAGCATCTACCATTAGTCTGAATTACAGATCAGGAGCAAGCAGTTTGATTGATTTTGACAGGCCTGGATAGGTCATTCACTCATGTTAATTAAAGGCAGTGGAGTGCACAGAGTACTGTCAGGACAGCATCTCTCAGGCTTCATACAGTCTGCCATGTGCCAGAGCTGTCATCCACACAGATTTCCTTGGAGTCCCGGACGCTTTCCTCTGTGAAGTAGCGTCTCACAGCCCAGTGCTGAGGTTTCCATCATGACTGTACAAAGCAGCTGATAGTCAGTGCTAGTGCCTGTCATAAATGGATGTGCAAATGAGATAAGTTTCAGATACCAGTGTGCATATGGCTGAGATCCTTCCTGAGCATGATGCACTCTGTCACTGCTGTCACAAATGCTGTATTGCACAACTCTGCAGGTGTACCTTGACTGCTTCCACCTAGCTGCAAAATCACTCCCATAAAACTGACTTTGTTATCTTCTTGTTACAGCACAACATGCCTTTCTGGAGGATCACAAACCATGCAGACCTTGCGTCCCTTCACCAAGCCCTCGAGTTAGACTTCCTGTAAGAAGCTGGCACAAAGGCGTGACTGCAACTTCTGCAAGCCCTCTCCATGACTTGGGAGGCAGAAATCTCATACATTTGGGGACGCAGTTTTCAGCTTGACGAAGAAAACATACCTAATGCAAATTGTACAGTAGAACACAACACCAAGTCATTTCCTCAGGAGCACAGGCCCTGCCAAGTACAAAGGTGTCCTATAAAGAAGCACTAGACTCAGCAGAGCTAGAGCTTGTCTGAAGAAGAGACTTACGGAAGCCAGCTGAATTCTTCTAGCAGGTAGTCTCCAGAGGGAGGGGATAATACAATGGAGAAGGCTCTTACAGATACTTCTGCTTTTCTATTTAGCTTAGTTATAGAACCCAAGTAAACATAAAACCTTATTTTTATAGAAAAATACTGACGGTAGAGCTGAACCTCCCTCATTTCGCAAAGCTGAAAAGAGCTATTGTTTTTTTCCATGGGAAATATTAATGAAAATGTCAAAAATACCTCTACTGTTGTGAAAATGTGTCCTCTCTCCTTTCCTGGGTGATCAAAGCAGTTAATTTATTATGATATCCTTACATTATTTCTTCAGCGTGGGTTTTCTGGAAAATAAAAAGATAAGGGAATGTTTCTGAGATAAGTGGTTCCTTGTAGAAGAAAGTGTTGCTGTTGGTTGATCCCGTTGGCTTCTAGTCAATGTGTGTATATTGCATGTGGCTCCAAGCCCTGTTAACAAATAGGAGGTCACTGGATTCCAGCTATCCAAGACTCAGACTGTAGAGCCCACAGATTTTCCCTGTATGGGAACATGAAACTGCCCGTGAACATTAGACATAGCATGACACTATAGCAGAGAGTGCTGAGATCTGAACAGAAACCTCATTTGGACTAGGAATACTTTGAGAGCGAACTAAATCCTTATGAATGTTACGAAGAAGGATATGGTAGCTAGTCTTCACCTCTGCTTTTCTGACTTCATTTGTGAGAGTACGTTCCTTTTAGTGGAATCAGATTCAATCTTCTTGTATTCTTCTTTGCATTAACCTAACTACATAGTTAGAAACAAAATAAAATCCTTGTTAAGAGGGACTTAATTTTGTAAGACACTGTGAGTTGCCAGCCTGGAGCACACTGGCCTTGGAAGTGATGGTTACACTGATGTTTTTGGTATCATCTCAGAAAAAAAGGCTGGAGTCAGTGACCTATGGTACCACTAGCCAGAAATGGCCAGCTGGAGACTGGGTGCTGGCATGGCGAGCTGGTTTTGTGCCAGCTCAGGCTATGTTCAGTGGTGTGTGCCGCCTGCCTGTACCTTGATGGCACCAAATCAGCAGGTGCCTGAAGTTTCTATACAGAGGACAGATGTCTGGCTCAGCAGGAAAAGCAGAGGCATGTGGTGGGGCTCAGCAAACACCGCAGCTGCACCCAAACGCTTCCAGATCTTGTCTCCAGCCCGGCATCACCCATCTGGGCCCCTTGAAGGACCAGTCTGAAAGACCCAGCATGTCACTTCAGGGAGGACACTAACCCACTCAGGCTGTGCCCACAGAAGCAGGTGATGTTTGCTGCATTCCTTTCATGGCATTAGTTACTGAGGAATAATTTCCATCAGTGCTGGGGGAGTTGCTGGAATGGCTCAGCACATGTGCTGATGTGCTCTGTGAGTGACCAGTTAGGTGTCTGTCCATGTGCTGGCTCTGGTCACCACTGCTGAAGGGGTGCCTAGGGTATGTCATTTGGATCCCCAGAGCTGAGGGACTGGACACGGTGGTCTCTGTTTAAAATGTTCCTAGCTCTGGCTTTGATTTTAAAAGTAAATAAAAATCAGAAGAGTTTCTCTTTTTCCAACATGGCCACAGGGGTTGGGAGCCATCAGCTTTCCATGCAGCTCCTTGCTAGGTGTCGGCCTAGTGCTTTGATCTCAGGCGGACACTTTGGGTCTGCATATTTCCACAGGAAACCTTTGCTTCAGGAGTGTGCTGTGCTTGTAGAAGCTGCTGCATGTGAGCTCTTGTCCCAGCAGAAAACCTGAGGAGGCAATTTCTGCTTTCATGCTGTAGTTGCACGCTGGTGTTTCACAGCAGCATGAGCCCCATGTGGAGCAGGATGGTAGAGATGGTGCCAGGGCTGCAGCTTAGCAGAGGCCATAGAGTTCATCTGAGGTCCCTGTGAAGGCTTGTTACTGCATCAGCAAGAGCGGGTCTGGTAGGAAGGGAGCCATGTGGAGAAGCAGCCCCATTGTTTCTGGGAGTCTAAAATGTTACCAGATCAGGACATCTCTGAAGTTAGAGAAGAGTCTGTGCTGGTTCTTAAATCTCTCTGCGGGTCCCCAACCCATCCAAAGGTCTCCTTTTAAGCAGGCTTGGGAGATGTCCCAGCCTGTGAGCAGCTCGTACTCCAGCCAGCTGAACTTTGGGAGTGAAACCTGTGCCTTAACTGCCCACCACCTGGCATGGGCAAGTGGCCTCTGCTTCGCTAACATCGAAAGCAGCTTGCAGGAGAGCCATGCTGGCCTGTGCCAGGAGGTGGGATGTGTTTTGCCCAGGCACTCGCAGCGAGTGCTGGAACCAAGGTACCAAGCAGCCCAGCAGCTGGCAGGCTTTGCTTTGTGTTTGTTTACTTTAAAAATGTTTTAAGGAAATTTTAAGATGGCAGCAAAATTTTAGCTGAGTGTGGCCTATTGCAGCCAGTGGCATTTCATACTGATATTTATACGATGTCTCCTTGAATGTATGTAAAGTACTTTTATAACAGGAGGTCGATGGTACATTTCTGTGTTTGTTTAATAAAGGTTGACCTGGCTTTTTTTTTTTTTTTTTTCCTCTGCTGGCTGATGCTAAGACTTTTCCTGTCTCATGTGGCAGGTACACAGCATCTTTATCCAAGCATTGATTTGCTTCTGTGTCTCTTTGCTCTCCCGTTACTCCCAACCTGGTTGTAAGCTGAACTGCTGATAAATCCGAATGCATGAACAAAAGCCTGCTGGCCTGCTGAGCTGGCCTGGGTGTGCACAAGCAGCTGCTGGCCTCCTCTCCAGCTTCACTGCAGACGCAGCAGCTTGAAAAACAACCATCTGATCCACTACTGATGTTTGGTGCCTCCACATGCCCTGGGGGAGATGCTGGTGTTGGCCCTCAGCCTGGAGTGTCACAGAAAGCAGCAGGAGCCCCCAGAGCCTACAGCGGTCTTTTCGGCACCAACATCACATCCATTGTGGAGGGGGAGCCCCAGGGGTTGCTGGCTGTGCAGCCTTTGCCTGTTTGTGTTCTGTGTAATGGGAGCTGTCCTATGAACTGGAAAAAAAATAAAGTCTTTATTTTCTATAATCACTGCTTCAGTCTGTTCTCTGACAACCCTGGGGTCAGTCCCTGTCCTCTGTGATGGCCCTGGCTGGGGTCAGTGGCATCAAAGCAGGTCGGGTGGCTGCGCCTCAGGTCCCAGAGCAGACCCTAGAAGGCCACCGCTCCCCTGCAGGTTCCTGCGGGAGAAAACAGTGTAGTTGCATGGGCTTTGGCTCTGCTGTGGTGCCCAGGGAAAAGGCGCATCATGTCTGGGTAGTGAGGTGCAAACCCTGTTTTTTTTTTTTTTTCCTTCCCTTTTCCACAAGCCCAGCAATCAACCCTCCTCCCAGCGCAGCTGCTTTGCTGTGGTGCCACTGTCCTTTGCCCTGGGCTTATCTTGTGGTAGGAACATGTGAAATGAGCAGTTCAGCTGCATCCTGCTGCCTCTCCCTGCACTGTCCTTCCCAAAGCACCTGGTATGGGGCCAGTCCACACCTGGGCTGGGAGCCTGCTGGGGCAGGGGGGGGAATGGCAGGGGAAGGAGCTGCAGCAGGCTGAGCAACAGCAAAAAGAACCAGGAGCTGCCTTGGGCCTGCCTGAGCCAGCACTGCATGTCTGTGCCACAGACACAGGCTCAGCCGCAGCCCTGTGCCCAGTGCTCGGCCTCACACCACTGGTACAGCTGAGAAACTAGCCGTGGATTGCTCCAGCCTGGTCACAGCTGCAGTTGGTTGTGGCAGAAATATCCGCAGAGGGACCACAAGGTGCCAAATAATAAGGCAGAAGTGCTGAGCCAAGCTACAGCCCCACCAGCCTTCGCCCATGCAGTTGCTGCTCCAGGGTGCTGCATAGGCGGCTGGGGCAGCCTTGCCCAGCCCCAGCCCCAGCCCTGAGCTGCTCTCAGCCCCTTGCTCAGGGACAGCAGCAGCTGCACGGGGCCCGCTTGCCTCCAACGCGCAACACCTCTTACCCTGCTCACGCGAGCTCTTACTGCAAGCAATGGGGCAGGAGGAGCTGCTCCCTGGGGGCTTCAGTAACTCAGGCACAGCCCCCCCACCTCTGGGCACACTTTGGCTCAGGCAGGAGCTGCTTTGTCCTGTTCCTCTCCCGGCACCGTAGCTGGGCTCCTGAGGAGAGCTCGGCTCAGCACTGCCCATCTCCCAGACCTTCAAGAAAGGCAGGAAGGGGCAGCGCAAATGGGGCAAGCAGGGCCCCATGTGAGAGTGCTCCCACACTTTCAAAGCAGCAAAGTGCTGCCAGGAGGCAAGGGCACTGCTTCTACAAGCCCCGGCCCCACATCCAACACCAGGACCCCTACAACACCCTACATGGGTGCAGACACCCTACAACTGCTGCCCTCCCAGGGCAGCCGCTCTCCCAGGTGGGCACCAGGCTGCTTGGGGAGCTCCCGCCTTCTTCCCTGCCCCTCTCAGCAGGGCTCCAAGTCACCTCATGATACCAGGCAATCGTTGACTATAACAGCAAAACAGCAGAAGCAGGAAAATTCTGGCTGTAAACAGAAACATCCAACAGCTGCTGCCAAGGAGGGAGTGAGCCCTCCACTGCCAGCACCCACATCCAAAAGAAGCAACCTTGGCAGCAGGCACCAGGAGAGGCACAGACAGAGGACAAATGGTTGTTTTTCTTTTTTTTTGGAAAAGGCTAATAATAAATAATGAGAGAGGTTGACACAACAGTGCATTTACAATGTGCTGGCCCCCATCCTGAGTACCATGGATCTCCCCCAGTGCAGCAGCGGGAGCCTTGCTGTGTGTCGTGGGACTGGCCAGGCACTTGCAGATTGCCCCAGCTTTCTGCCTGGCTCCTCCAGCATCCTGGAAGTGGCACCAAGCTGCCCAAAACAGCAGCCTGGGGCACACAAAGGAAGAACCAAGAGCAGAACTAGCAAACCTATCACCCCAGCAAGTCAAACCACTTTGACAAGGCAGAAATCCTCCCCAAGGAGCTGGAGGACATGGCCTCAGACAGTAGAGTCAACAGCAGCAGCTCCATCCAGCAAGCGTTGATCTGCCAGCATGGATACCGGGAGCTGGCCCTGGGCCAGCCACTGCATCCGTCTGTTCACAAGGTCTGGCCCCAAGACAGTGTGAAGCTCCAGCGCATCGGTCCTCCTGTTGGCATCCACCTCGTCATAGCTGCCCTGCTCCTGTGCTTGCGTGTTGGGGTGCAGCCACGTGTAGTAGCTGACTCTCAGCAGCAGCCCCAGAAGGTAGCAGGGCAGGGCAGCAGCAACCACTGGGATGAGGTACCAGTGCTCGTCCGAAGGGGAACGGCACCAGAGCCAGGACAGGGCCAGCAGCGTGCTGTCGACCACAATGAAACCATGATAGATGATGCTGCGGTACAGAGTCCTCCCCGGTGCTACGTTGAACCAGCTGAAGTAGAGGATCACGGCCACCATGGCCCGGTAGAGCTGCTCGGGGCCAGGTGACTCCATGAAATTCGTACCCTGCAAGCTGACCCAGAGGAACATCGCCAACCACACGAGCAGGAAGTGCACAGCGACACCATAGGGCCACAGCAGTGCAAAGAGGGCAACCACGAGGATGCGGGGGCAGATGAGGAAGAGGTTCCACAGGAAATAGACAATGGAGGAGCCCAGACTCAGCTCATATTTGTCCTGCAAGAAGGAGCGCAGGGACTGGTGATAGTCCAGCAGAGACCAGGTCACACACAGGAACGCAGTGCAGATCCCCAGTCCTGCAAACACAGCAGCAGAGATGCAGAGGGCAGACCAAGCTGGGGCTGGCCCCGCTCCAAATAGCCCCCTGCCAGACTAAAATGCACATCCCACCAGCATGCAAAGCAGCAGCTTCAGAGGGTCAGAGCATCAGCTTGCCTCCCTGGTTTCCTGCCCTCCTGGAGAAGCAGGCTGGTGCTGCTCCCAGAGGACATCTCCCTTGCCCAAGCCTGGCAGGACAAGGAGATGAGGAAGAGGAGCCAGCACCAAGCAGCTCTGCAGAGCCCATCTGCTCAACCAGGGAAGCCACCAGCCCACACCAGCAGGAGATGAGCTCTGGCTCCACACAGCCAGCATGCAGTTGGGCTCCTCATTTCATTGCAGCAACACTTGCTCAGGGGGCTCTTCCCCATGCTGGGACAGGCACCAAAGCACCTCCTCAGTGGGCTCTGCTCCACCCTCCATGCACATCCCCAACACCTCCCTGTTGTCAGTGCTCCCTGCTCCCCAGAGGGCTCCTGAGTGCTCTCCTGACTCTCGGGCCCCGGCCAAGGGCACGCTGTGCTGTACAGGACCACAAGCCAGGGTAGGTGCAGCAGGGTGCACCTTGGGCACAGCCTCTCTTGGGGGACACGGAGGAAGGACCACAGAGGTCTCCCAGCTTCAACCCTCTCCAGGCCCAGTGTAGGTCATCGGGGCACACAGGAGCAGGTCCACCCTCCTGGGTGTCATGTCAAGGAATAGATGGATGTGGGACAAGAATGGCTGGAGAACCTCAAGCAAGGGCAGAAGAATAGCATCCTGCTGGGTCCTACAGCCCCCAAACACCCTACCAGGTCACTCTTGCCCTTTGAACTCAAGCCTGCACCTCCCCACCCCCAC
>VXAL01018582.1:131663-142207 GCA_013399475.1 Chauna torquata
CGTGGGCGCCTCGGGGCCGGCGGGCGGCTACACGCAGCCCCCGGGTCGCTTCAGCTCCCCCGCCGGCACCCAGGCGGAGAAGAAGCAGGTAGGCCAGGAGCGGGGCCTCGCCCGGCCCCGGGGCGCTGGGCCGCGGCGCGCTTCGCGTCAGGCCGCGGCTGCTGGGGCAGCGGGAGGGGGGCGGCCGCTCCCAGGAGGTGCTGACGCTGCCGCTCTTCCCTTGCAGAGAGCCCGCTCCCAGAACATCGTGCCCTGCACCGTGTCGCAGCTGCTGGCGGCAGAGCAGGTCGATGAGACCTTCAGGATCCGCGACGTGGAGATCTCGCAGGTGGGCGTCGCGGGTGGCCCCCGAGGGGACCGGCAAATACCCAGCAGGAAGGCTGTGAGTAATAACGCCCTCATCTCTGGCCCTTCCTTGCCTGACTCAGCCCTCTTCCAACGCAGGTCACCATTATGGGGATAATACGGCATGCTGAGAAGGCACCGACAAATATTCTCTACAAAGTGGATGACATGACAGCAGCCCCGATGGATGTCAGACAGTGGGTTGATACTGATGTAAGCACCAGACTCATTATGAGGCTGCTACTTGGAATGCACTTAGGAGCTATGAAGAGAGGAGTTCTCAAAAAAAAAAAAAAAGCTGAAAAGTATTTTGGGAATAATATGCCTCAGAAAGCCAAGGAAGATGTTGCTGTAGCAGAGATCACTGGTGTTGTGCATGATTTTGTAATTCATACATGGTTCTACAATGAATCTCTTCAAATGATAGAGTTTAGCTGCTGAAGCTCAACCATTACTTCGTAGCCAAACTGAGAGATGCATGCTTAATAATTTCATGTAAGAAATACAAAACCAGTGAGTGAAAGAGATTTTGTATGTAGCTCAGTGACAAAGATACGTACCAATGAATATTGTCTTGTTTTCTGATGCGTGATTCCTGAAGTGCTGCTTATTTTCACTGCACTCTCATGTGGATGTAGCAGGCCTTTAAGTGCATTTGAAGGTGAACAGATGAGTTCAGTTGAACAACTCTGGGAGAGTAACTAGGCAGACATTCAGTTGGCTTAACTGCATGTTTATCATAAGTTCAAAAAAAGATTCTGTGACTGCTTCCATTCCCCTAGCCATGTTTTATATTTGAATACCTGTTTTGTTTGTTTGTTTGTTTTTTACTATTTTGAGGGTCTTTCCTCTTGTTGGTCTGTGAAAATCCCTCAAAAGTGGACAGAGAGACAGCAGAATATGCAACTGGCTCTTACTGCTGTTGAGTGTACAGTGTATTCATACAAGCAAATATTTTTTTCTCCATTTTTTGTTTACAGTTATATTTACTTAACTGCTCTTAATAGTCATAGGAATGCATGTAGTTTGTGTTTGCATGAAAAAAGCCTCCTTTCTTAAGTCATTTACTGTGATAATTGAGAAATGGAAATGTGAATCAGCAAAACCTTGCTTTCTCCTTTCCTTCTCTGTAAGGAGGCAGGTGGTGAGAATATTGTGGTACCTCCAGGAACTTATGTAAAAGTAGCTGGTCATCTTCGGTCTTTCCAGGTGAGATTGCATATGACTCCTCAAGTAATGAGGCTGGAGCAGTGGCTTGAAGGATTGGTGGATCTGGCAAAGTGTTAGTAGGCTGCCTTTAGAATATCCAGTTGTTTATAATCTTTGATCATCCTTTCCTGTGGACAAATCCTTGAATGTTTTTGCCTGTGCTGTCTGAATCACTCTGATCATTCCTCAACAGAAAGGATGGTAGATCCATTTAAAATGCCACTGTTTATCAGTGAATTATTTTCAGCAGAACAGTGTACTGGCCACTAGGTTCTTGGATGCTTGTTCTGTAGAGCTTAGACCATGGTCTGGATAATGGGGATGCTTCCTGTAGCGTATTATGTGGTAGAGTAGCCTCATAACAGTCACCCTTCAAATAATGCCGCATGTGTTAAAGCATAGTGCAATTAGTTACTAGCTGGCTAGAAAGAGAAGTTGCCCTGTCTGCACTGTCTTGCACGATCACATATGAAGACTTAAGTCCAAAAACTTTGATGCTAGTTACATGCAGACAAACTCCCTACCCACCACTGTCCCTGTCCCTAGCTAGCATGGTTGGATTGGATGTTAAGCACATTCCTGTTGCTGTGATGTTAATTGTGTTTTTTTGTTTGTTTGTTTGTTTTTTGGTCTCTGAAAGAATAAGAAAAGCTTGGTGGCATTTAAGATCATGCCTCTGGAAAATATGAATGAGTTCACCACACACATACTAGAGATTGTTAATGCGCATATGATCCTCAGAAAAAATCTTATGGTACGTAGTTGAAGATCACTGTTCCATCCTAGCCATTACTCAATTATTGGTTATCTTCCAAAGAGGGAGCAACCTCTTGGTTCATTGAGGAAATTGTATACAGGTTGTGAAGCTGGATATTCTGAAACTGTCGAAGAGGTACAGTGAGGGTATACCAGGAGTTCTGGCTTCCTTGGAGAGACATTGTGTTGCAGTCAATTTCCATTGGTTTCTTTTGGAAAGCTGTTGTTAATTACTGTCTCTCTGAAATAACATTGAGTCTTTCATGCCTTGGGTCTGTGGCAGCCTATGTAACCACAGCTCTTTTACTCTTGTAATTGCAGGCAGCATCAAGAGTGCCTCAGTCATTTACCTCTGCTGGGATAGGTGACATGGGGGGCTATGGTGGAGGTGGTAGCCTACCAGTGAATGGACTGACAGCACATCAGAGTCAGGTGGGTGCAAGCAGCTTCTCCAGGAACACAGCTGTCATAGTGGATGCTGCTGCAGCATGATGTAGGACAAAGAAATGAAAGCCTACTTATTCTTTGAAGACTGATAATTGTTCCTTGACTTTGCTGTCCAATGTTATAGAGAAGTTTAGCTGTGTGCTAATGGTGGTTCATGTTCTTCTAGGTGCTGAACCTGATTAAAAACTGCCCTGTCCCAGAAGGTATGAGTCTTCAAGAGCTGAAACTTCAGCTCCACAATGTCAGCATGTCAACCATCAAGTAAGTGTGTAGAAACAAAGGATGCGCTTGAAATCTGGGCAGCCCTTCCTGGAGTCTGATACAAGGAGGCAAAGAGGAAAATAGTGGGCAAGTCCAACTCCTTACTTGTTAAACAGCACTAGTAATTTCATGTAGTAGTGAGCCTGAGCTTTTGAATTCTTCAGCGGAACAGCTTAGAATGAGCCATTGTCTGTTGAAGTGGTGATAAAATGCATCACTCCCTGTTTTCAAAACCAGCTGCTCAACAGCTCAGTAGCAAAGTAATAGGTACCTGGGAGTACTGCAGTGCTTCAGCAGTATTTTCTCCTGTTCAAGGACCATCTTGCTCTCTCTACATCCCAAACAAAATTTGGGAATACACTGGGGTGGTGGTTTGTTTGTTTGTTTTCTTAGCTGTTTCTTATAACTCCTCCTCCATGAGACTTAGAAAAACAGTGAAGTTTAAAGACAGTGTTAATGTCCATTGTATCTTTCTGTGTTCTGTCCTCTTTGAAGTCGAGTCATAGGTACTGCTTTTATCTGGAAAAAATTGCTGAGAGTGGTGGCCTTCTCTGTGGCAAGCAGAGATGGCCTTCTCTGTGGCAAGCAGAGACCGAGAGCTGCTGGGGGAGCATATTAGCATAGCTTTCGAAAAAGTTTCTGTGTCTACTGAGTGGTGGAGCAGCTCTTAAATTGCTCGCAAGATGGAGTCACTGGGAGCATCCCTTGGCAGGTGCTGGAAAGGAACAGTAGGGATGTGGTGCTGTAGGTGGGAAATCCCTGAGAGAAATGTGTTGATATGAACTAGTTAGCAATTGCGTTTTTTTCTTCAAAGGCAAGCAGTTGAATTCCTTAGCAGCGAGGGACACATCTACTCCACTGTGGATGATGATCACTATAAGTCTACGGATGCTGAGTGAAGTTCTTTCCAGCTGGATTTGTTTCTAAGCGAATGCTTGTATGTGTTTCAAGTTAACGTAACGAGCTTTGTGATGTAGAAGGTGATCTTTGCTCTTTCTAGCCTGCGAAAGTCCCAGTTTTTCTGTGAGTGCCTACACCTTGGAACTGAAAGACGAGCAGAATGTGTAGGAGGATTCTGTTAACTGGACTTGGTTACTGTGCCATGACCATGTGGTGGAAGCATAAACAGACATGGGAAAACTGAACTCAAAGCTTCAGAGCCTTCAGTTTGTTTCTGTCTCTTAGAATGACTGTGTTAGAAAGAAGAACCTCTTTCGAATCTTGTTGTGGGCAGATTGTTTTTTGTTTCTAGAGCTGTTTCTCCTAGCACAGCTTTCATTCCATTTCATTCACAAAGTGGGTAGCCAAGAGTAATATTCCACTAATGTACAGTAATCGTGACTAGATTTTTAATTATTTTAGTTTGTGCATTTAAATCTATATTTGTACTGAGGTAATCTTGTTACTTTTGAATATTTCTTTTGAATATTTCCAATAAAATTTTAATTTGGGTAGTCTTGCATGCTTGTGTGGCTCTAGAGGCTTTTGTTGTTCCCCAAAGAAGAAAAACATCTGTGTTGATAAAATTTAAGACATGGGTAAAAACACAGCCCATGCTTTTACAGGATTTAGTTAACTATGCTTTTTTTTTCTTAAGCTTTTGAAGTAAATTGGTTTAAAAGGTCAAACTGATACGAACATCTGGACATGAAAACGTTAAATTATTCTACTACTGAAAGAAGCTACAAGTTTTATCAGTGTTCTAAATGGAGCCAGGATCATTTCTGCCACAAGTACTTTAGCTGAAGCTTAAATGAATTACATCATGTGGAACAAGGTATTGTGGGTTTTTTTTGTTTGTTTTAAAACATTACAAAAAAACTCCACTAAGTTCGGAAACAGCAGTGTGGATATTGGTGATGCATCGGTGTGGAGATACCGAATTTGCATCTCTGTACGCAATCCTGCTTTGCTCAGGGAGGCAGCATGCTGATGACAGCTGCTTCAGCATATCTGTTCTCATGTTCATGATGTGCTTGCTTCCTGTCATATAAAATGCAAAGCTGAAAACCACCTCCTGGGAATTGTTTTGCATTTGTTAATGGGAGTATTTGAGTACTTAGTAAATATTCAGAAGCATTTTTCACAATGACCCAGTAAGGAACATAGCAGTTCTCACAAGAGAAAGCACGGTTTCTGTGGCAAGTGTGTTTAGCATTGCTGAAAAGCAGGGCCCAGGATCCTTCAAGCTGAACAACGATAAACTGAAATGCGCTTGCTGCCCACCAGGTGGGAGCCTGGTTTGCTGTGCTGTGCTGACCTGTCCTTTGAGAGCTGCTTGCTGCTTTCCCCATGGCATGGGACCTGCTGGAGAAAGCACATGTAGCCAAGAGCTCATGCTCCCTGCTCTTCAGCTGGCTGAGTCTGGCTTCCACAGGAGCTGCAAACCACGGGTTTCAGTGCAGATTTTTACATTACCTGAGAGGGGTGAAGTGACCTGGCTTTGGAAAAGCAGCTCTTCCCTGTCTGCATGTCTGTGAGACTGGCTTTCCTACCAAGTGTATTTGCTTCTATTGTTAATGCTGTAGCAAAATGTGTGTATTCTGCACAGGTTCAGACAGTGGCACGGGCTGTAGCCCATGGCGTACTTTTGGGGCTAAATCATAGTATGGATGTGTAACAGGTGATCTTTCATGCTCTGCAGTCTAGCAGACCTAGAAGCCAAAAGTACTGTAATTTCCATTTTGCAGGTGGTGTGCACATTAGGAAGCAAATCCATGATGATTTTTGGGAGTGAAGATGAATGGAATTGCTTGCAGTAAAGAGAGTAGTTTTAGGACTACAACTACTTGTCTATTGAAACACTTGTGACTGTAGAGTTAAAATTGTCTTCAGCTGGGGAGGGAGTTTAATTCTTTGCCTAGTCCCCCGTTTGCTTTTCTTCAGAACATCCAAGAGCATCTGCTTTTGTCTGGCCAATGGGACAATTTGGAGTAAGGTTTGGATCTGTTGGCGACAGAAGTGTTTGTTGCTTTGAAAAAAGCTTGTGTTTAAAGCTATGAGTGAACTAAGTGAAATCCAAACTCAAAATGGTTTTGGCTCAAATAAGGGAGAGAAGGCAAATCACTTGGACACTGTCAGTTCTGGTTTTCTCTGTGCTCCTGCTCCCTTCCTCATCTTCTCTCCAGCCATAATTCAAGAATTATGTTTTTCCTCCAGGACAAGTGAAAATTGGATTCTGGGGTGACTGCAGTGGATCCCTGGGTTGAAGCTTTGTACATAGTGTTTAGGTGCTGTTAATGATGGCTAGTGCCTGTTTGCAGGTGAGAGCTGAGTTCTCCTTGCTTTGGTGAGTATTCAGTGAAACGATCTCAACAGCAAGAGTCAGTGTCTTGCTCACAATGCTGTGATTTGAGGAGAGAACCCTGATACTGAGTGTAAATCCCAGGGTGGAACCAAAGAGAAGGAAACCAGCTCAAATCTCAGGTAGGACTTTAGCCAAGCTCGAATGGATGAGATCCTCACTACAACTTCGTAAATCCCTCAGTGAGGAATGGCATAAACTAAAAAACTGAACCCAAAGCTGCTCCTCATTGAGAGAGGTTAAAAAACAGTTTGCTAGTAAATGAAATTTAAAGTTTATTTTCCAGATCTGATTTGTACCTGCTTCTAGTCTTAAGCAGCTAGGTCTGGAAATCGCTCTGTGTTGGTGCTGCCTGTGGCCCAGGCACGCTCCTGGTGATGCAGCAGTCAGGCAGGATGGCGGTGCCTTGCGTGATGGGGGTGGGGCACATAGAGAAAGCCACTGATGGCTGGTTCATAAGACTCTCGTAGATTCCAGCAAAGCAGCCACAACAAAAGAATTAGTCCTAAAATTGTACTGTCTGAAATGGCTATGAGCATGGCACATCCTTAGGATCCAGCCAAGCTATGCAGAAAGTGTGTGGATGAAGATTGAGATACGTGTCCCAGGGCCTTGGCCAGCACCTCAATGACATCTTGGCGGCTGCTCAGTTCCCATGATGGCTGCCCATCTGTATGCTTCTCCAGTGCAGTTGGAGTGTCCCATGGGTGACACAATCCAAAGCACAACAGCCAGCTACAGCAGAGCAGGGAGGATTTATTCTGCACATGTGGCTGTTCCTCAGGCTTATGAGCTGCTTGCATTCAAAGAAAGGGGGCACATATCTGCATAATTGATGTAGTTGGAGGGTGTGCTGTGGATCCCTAAGGTTGTATTTAGCCTTTATTTAATAGGCTATTTAATAGCCTTAATTTAATACAAGATCTAAGAATATTTGGAAGCTGTACACCTTCCAGAAACTAGAGGATTAGAAAGGAAAAACGGTTTCCATTTTGTGAATTGTCTTTTGAATGTCTTCTTCAATGATTTCGTAGTCGTGTTCAGTACTGCTGCTCTCCACATCTGCAAGAGAAGAGCACAGACTACGTACATAAATGGAGCTGGACGGTGGCAGAAACCCTACAGGAGGATGCCCCAGACTGCCCCCTCCTCCCTGGCCCGGTGATGCAGAAGGAGTGCCCATGCCAGGACACAGCGATAGTCCCAGAAAGTCTGGGACCAAGTGCCTGGAAGGAAAAGGGCTTCTTGCAGTGTGGTGGCAGCTGCTCTGCCACTGCAGACACCAGTTTCCAGTGCCATGTGTCCCACGCAATCTGTGGGGTAGGAACGTTCCCCATTTGATGGCAGATCAAAGCCAAGTGCTTGTTTGTAGTGTTCATCTCTCCATAGCCCTTGAGGCCAGGCCTTGTTTCTCCTCGTGATATGGTCCATGTGTGGGACAAGGGGATGGGGCAGCCACCCATGGGAGCCCGGCTGGCCCAGAGCTAACCCAGTGGTCCCCCTAGCAGAGTATCCCTGCCCCATGTCCCCATGGGGACAGCCCCAGGTACCTCATGGCCAGCAGTGCCCCCAGTTAAATACAACCTGCTATTGCTGCTGGGCGCCCCATCACCTTACCTGTGTCCTTGGGAGCATTGCGGGGCCAGGGGGCTGCTGGCAGACGGGGGCGTGGGCTGTACTCGTTGGGGGTGCTCCGCTGGATGCTGGGGCTGCTTGCCTTCTTGGGCAGGGTCGACAGTGGTGGCAGCGGAGGAGCCGGGCAGGCCTGGGTGCTGGTGGTGGCACTGGGGACCGGGGAGCGCCTTTCCCTGGAGTGCGCCCTGCCTTTCTGCCTCGGGGCAGGGCCTGGCTGTGCCTGCGCCTCCTGACCAGCCACCTTCAGCTTGGGGGGCCGCGGGGGTGGTGGGGCTGAGCCGCCTGGCAGCTGCGCCAGCAGCTGGTAGTAGAAGGCCTCAGTCAGCTCCTCCACGTGGGAGCAGTGTGTGGAGGGGGCCTGGGGGCAGACGGGCTCCTCGGTGAGGACAAGGGAGAGGTCCAGCCACTGGGGCGGGATCTCGAAGCCCTGGTCTGGCTCCTCGCAGAAGCTGCTAACCAGGAAGGGCTGGGTGATGCAGGCCTCCAGCCGCAGGGCAGGGAAGGAGCCCAGCACATCCTGCTCCAGCGCTGGGTCCGTGGCCACCACCCGCACGTCACAGGGCAGTGGCAGCTGCTCCAGCAGCTCCGCCAGCCTGTACTTCTTGCTGTTGCATGTCTCTTCCACGAAGCTGCCCCCCAGATCCAGTGGAAGCAGCAGCTCATCACCCTCCTCCTCCTCGCTGTGGCGGAGGCACAGGAGCCGGGTGTTGGTGCTGACTGGCAGCAGCTGCTGGGCCTCCAGCCGATCGCCCACACTGAGCGGGGGCACGTCATCCCCGCGACCCTCGCAGTCCTGCGTTACCACCACGCGCAGCTGCTGGCCAGGCTGCAGGCTGGCTGCCAGCTCCTGCACCCCTGCAAACTGCCGGGGCCGCCTCCGGAACCAGCCCTGGTAGGCGCTGGAGAGGAGGAAACGGCGGGCGCTGCTGCGGGCCGAGGCCAGGACCCTCCAGGTGTGGGAGCGGCTGTGGATCTGCAGCCGCTGCCCCTTCCGCAGGCGGGGGACCCAGGCGCTCTCAAAGACAGCGGCCCAGTGAGGCCCCTCCAGGATCTCAGCCTGGGCCGGCAGCACCTCCTCCATCCCCAGCACCTCGCTCAGCAGCAGCGGACGGGCAAAGTGGACGTCCTGCGACTCCTCCGTCACATCCTCCACGTCCACCTCCAGCGTGGAGGGGATCTTCACCTCATCCCTCCGCACTGCAGGGGCAGAGCCACCCTGACCTTGTGCTCAGCCTCTCCCCAGCCCCATGCCGCAGAGAACCTCACCGCATGCCCGCCCTCCCTGCAACCACCCACACTGTCTGTGTTGGGGGTCCTGGCACCAACCTAGTGTAAAGCCCCTCCCCCTGCCCCCAGCACCCCTGCCCAACCACGCAGCTGGACTCACAGTGCATGGTGGCCTTCACCTCGTAGACAGGGCTCAGGAGCAGGGCGTGGGGGCCAATGGTGGGGCATTGCAGGGGCTGTGTCTGCCTGCCCCTCCACCCCAGCGCCTGGTGCAGCGTCAGGCCCTTCTGTCTGCTACCCCCCACGAAGGGTCCTTGCAGTGTGGGGCATGGTCCCAGAGCTGGGGCAGGCTGGAAAAGACCTGTGGGATGGCAAGGCTGAGCCCCCAGCAGGCGCAAAGGGCTCCCAAGGAGGAGGGCCCCATGGGGAGCCATGTGGTGTGGTGGTGGTGGGCCAGGACAGGATGGCCCTGCTCACCCTTAAACGTCGGTGGCAGCTCCGTCGTCTGCCCTGTCTGCATGTTCTCACAGATGACCTTCTGCAGCGTGACAGCCGTGACTTTCAGCAGGTCGCCAGTCGACAAGCAGCACTCATTTCCCGAGATCTCGTACACGGACCCTATGGGGCGAGGAGGGACCTGTTGTCATCGACTGCCACTGTGCTGGGCAGGAGCTGCACCTGCACCTGGTGCTGCCCCAGCACCTCTTGCTTATGGAGCATTGTGCCCTGAGACTGGGCCGCAGGGTAGGGGTGTCCTGCACGGCCCCACGCAGCCCGGCTGGGCCACATGTGGCTGCAGAGTGGCTCTGGTGGCTCCGCTCATCTCCTGCCTCCCTGCAGAGCATGGGGACAGGGAACCGTCACCTGTCAGTGTGGGCATCTGCACCCTGGGAGTGGTGCAGGAAGCTGCCACTGCCAAGCCTCTCAGCAGCTGTTTGCAAGCTGGTCGGAAATGGGGTTATTTCTGCTCAACTGACTCATTTTGAGCCCACATGCTTTGATTACCAGTGGGCAGAGATGATTGTGCTGGATAACACAAGTCCACATGTTCTGCTGCTGCTGCTGCCCTGCATGAGTGGGGCTGGGTCTGGGCACCCTGGGCTGAGTGTGGTGGAGCTCAGCTGGAGCCGAGAGGGCTGAGCAGCCAGCATCCCTTACTTAGGATTTCTTGGAAGAATCTACCTCTACCAGCATTTTTAACAGTTGCTAATCTCTGTTAACAACATGCAGAATGGCACAAAGATGGGTTTTAGATTCAGACCTTTGCATTTCCTCTAAGCTGTCCTTTCCTGTTTTCTCAGAACATCTGCAGGTGGTTGGTGCTCCTGTCCAACACTTGGAGCTCCTGACTGAACTCAGA
>VXAL01018583.1:7670-52184 GCA_013399475.1 Chauna torquata
GATTTTTTTTTCCTTTTAGTAATCTGAACCACCCTGTCTCTCTTAGAGAGACATTTATGCCAGTTCTCAAATGCCAATTCTAAAATGCCCTCACTTAGTGAGCTCTTATTCTGACCCTTGTGACTGTCAGTCTTTCTTAAACAGCTGTTTCTGCCACCTGTACAATACCTGAGCAAGAAACTAAGAGTATGGATACACAGGACAGTGCAATGCCCTGCAGAGATAGCGTGCAAGCCAGGAAAGAAGAGTACAAAGGCAAGCATGACTTTCAGGCTCAAGGGGGTTGGTGAACACACACAAAAATACATGTTGGATGGACCCACACTGAAAGCCAAGTATGCCTACTGGAATCCCAGATCTTCTGCTGGTTTAACCCACAAGCAAGGGAGGAGTTATGCCTAAATTGCGAAGACTACGCCAGCAAGGTTAACAGGTAACTTTGATCCTTTCTCCTATAAGGATAAATAAGCTGCTCAGACATTTTCTGGATGATCTTCACACTGAGATAGGCTAAACTATCATAAACATTTAATTTTCATATTCACTATTCGGGTGACAGGAGTACTAGGTTAATCTCCATCTACTGAAGTTTAACTATTTCTACCAAAGGGTTAACTTACTCTTTCTTCCCCCCTATAGACTTCTTGAAAATGCGTACACATTGACCTGAGAGATCCTTTGTTTGTACATTTTTCTTGTGCATCAGTGAAAATTCTCAGGTCTTGTAAGCTGAGTGTAACCTTGTACAGCAAACAGAAAATTTCCTGAAGAAATCTAGCCTTTCACCAAGGCTTTACTACCACAATTAGCAGTGTTCTTAGTTAAAGCAAACAGGAGTTAAAACAACAGGGAGATGCTGTGAATGCTGCCTATCTTGCCTATGTAATGTATAAACTATTAAAAAAAATTACCCACAAATGAAATTTATAAACTGTACAAGTAAAATTTTTAATATAATAAGTGACCATTGCCACTACACTTGAAAAGGAAATAGAAATAGGACTCCAAGAAGTTTGATGTTGCACTATTTATAATTAGAACTAGTAATTATGATACTGAGTTTTATGTACCATGTTGCTTCCTGTGACACAAGGTATAAATGACTTTTGTATTATCTGCAATATTGTATCCAGAATCAATCTCATTATACTCCGGTGAACATAGGGTGTAAAACTATATTTAGGGTTTTTTTAAGATTAAGGTAGAATTTCAACTCAACTGAGATGAGCTCATCCCAAAATTTATAAAATCCCACCTCTATTATCTCACAAAAAAAAAAGAAGACACATATAATAAAGGGAAAGGCCAGAACAGTTCTTACAGTTTTGTTGTGAGGTTTACAGACCTCTCACTAATATTTCCCAGAGAAGTGGGCCTTCTCTTTTACTCTCAAAAGAACTGTGAACACTATACCAACTTACTTGGAATGTTTGCCTAATATAAGTCTAATTTTCACATGTGAAAATATGTCATACTACATTAGTCAGCAAGGCTAGAAAGCAGTATATTTCTAATCTTCTCACAATGGGGACCAACCAGTTCTGACAGTATCTATAAACATATTATACACAGCAATAATATTTACAAGATAAATAAAAGTATTTTATATCATAGCATTGCTTGAATACAAGCAGCCTAACACACTGAATTCCACATGTTTGTCAAACATCTCCAAATTCTACCACTTCTGCAAAATCAGATGACAAAACAAAGAGCAGATTAGTGCTGCCCCTACTGAAGGCTACAGATGTTTCACACTCAAGAGATTAAAAAAACCTGCCATCTAGAACATTAAGAGATTTCACACAAATCTGCTGACAAAAGGACTGAAAGACTTGCTGCCATACTGCCAGGTTAAAGAGAAGCAGCACTTAAAATGAAGCAAACACCTAAGTGTTTGTTAGTTTTAATTACACTTTAAATTAAAATATCAGATACAGCATATGCAAATTAAGGAGTTTATTTAATAAATAAGTTTGCAAATTAGAATGAAAAAATCCTAAAATCCATTATCTCTAGCTGAAACAAGTTTTGTATTTTTCATACCTGTAAAATATTTCTGAAGTTGTACATTTTAAAAGCACTTTAGAGAACCGCAAACAATCTGATATTCTGAAGTGTTTCAAACAAAACTGCAGCTACAGAGCTTTTGTAAAGTAAGGTCCCTGAAGACCTCGGTTTCTACTGATCATAATATCCCAGGTGCTTTTTTCAGGATAAATCATTACATAAACCATTACTTATAGCAAACTTATAACACATTGACCAAGCCTCAAAATGGTGTTGGCTTACATTTGCATCAGGAAAATTCAGAAGACAGAATTACCAGTCTATCTGTGTTCAGATAAAGTCAGCCCTAACACATGCCTAATAATGGCTGTACGGACAAACCTGGTATGCTCCAGGGCCAGGAGTGGTCTCTGCTGGTTCCTTAAAATGCTCCACTTTGGAATCATATGCAGAAATGTGGGAAGCTGACTTTGTTACAGGACTGTATGCCCCAGGACCCACAAATTAGAGAGGAGGAGCAACGAAATTGTTAAATTAACAACTTTTTTTTTTAAAAGGACAGATCATTTCCTCATCTAATTCTGTGAGCAGACATCTCTTACTATCTTTTGGGGAAAAAAAAAAGAGTTAGTAGGATATTTGACCTTTTAAAAATATTTGCAATAATATTGAAATCAGATCATGCATTTAAATCTTCTGGAAGAGACTACTGTGAAGTAGCACAGACATATTTCTACCATCTTGACAAAGTAGCATAGCTTTATTTTAGAAGAACTATGAGGTGGGAAGTGCCAGCCCAGTCTCCATTCTGCAGGGGCCTTGGGATTTCTAGCAACAAATTAGCTACCATAGATGGGACTAAATTTGACAACAGTAAAACAGTAAGAACAAGGTCTAGACAGTATATTAAGTATGATGAGTTTGGAGAATCACACTGGGAACTCTCTTCTTTTTTTTCTTTTTCTTTTTTTCTTTTTTTTCAGTCTGTCTTCACCAGCAAAAAGGAAATCAACACAAGTGCAGCTCCATCCTTATAGAATAATCCAGCATAGCACATCTGAGCAAGACAGACTGTTGTAACATCATCTAATCTTTCTTAGATCAGTGAAGCCTCCAAGTCTTGTCTAGGAGAATTTCCCCCATTTTACCCTCAGTTAAATTGCTCCCTGCTTAATCTTACTGGTTTATTAGCTTACACATGGCCTCAGTAAGTGTATTAAAATGAACATATGAAAATAAGCGCTGCATCCCTATGTGTCTACAATGACTTTGGAAAGCACCACTGCAGAAGGAAGGAACATTTCCTTACTTTGTATTTGTGATTTCATTGCTATGTTTTCCCAAAAGCTTTGAATACCTCAGAAAAAAAGTTCTATTATTACAATATCATTAGGGAAATTTTCTGATCCTGCATATAAATTCATCTTTCCTTTAAAAAACAAAGAAAAAGCACACCACCACCACTACTATTTTAGCTTCTTCTTGTCTGGTAGTTAAACAATAGCTATTTTCACAGGAATTTTTCCTTCCTCAAGAGAGGCTGAGGACACTTGGGCTGTCTAGCCTGGAGAAAAGAAGGATGAGAGGCAACCTCACTGCTCTCTACAACTTCCTGAGAAGGGGAAGCACAGAGGGAGGTGCCGGTCTCTCCTCCCTGATAACTGATGACAGGCTGCACAGGAATGGCACAAAGCTGTGCCTGGGGAGGTTCAGACTGGACATTAGGAAAGAATTCTTTACTGTGAGGGTAGTCAAACACTGGAACAGGCTTTCTAGAGAGGCAGTTGATGCCCCATGCCTGTCAGTGTTCAAGAGGCATTTGGACAATGCCATCAATAAGGTGCTTTAGCTTTTGGTTAACCTTGATGATCTTTGTAGGTCCCTTCCAACTGAACTATTCTTTTCTATTCTCATACTTGGTTTACTGCATGCACTCTGTTGTCTTCCAGCTTCTGAAAAATATTCAATCTGTTTATGTGTACATCTGGATAGATGCTGAGTCATATGCTCCCTTTCCCACTCAAATACTATGTTGCCTAGCATAAATGCTAGACACCTCATGCTACGTTTCCTTATAACTGTTTCTACCTTTATTGTGGCATGGGTGGATTTTCTAACAGTGATACAACAGTTAATGGAGGACAGCAGCTTCATGATTAATTTAATTTTAACCATAAAACTGGGAGATCACTACATAAGGAACACTGGATGGGAAATCATCCTTTTCTAATTTTCACTTTGCAGTATAAATCTGGACTTTCAATATGGGTGTATTTTCCCTTTACTCTCTGATCTTTACCCAAGCCCAGATGTATCACATTTGTGTTCACAGTGATCTTTTCCTTGTGTATTTGTACAGCAACTAGCATAACAGAGCCTTGATCAGGGCTCCCAGGCACTGCTGTGATTTTTAAAAAAAAAAAAAAAGTATTTTTCCTAGACGGTGGCCAGGAAATGACTGCATGCAGAGCTCGATCAAACAATGAAGTCTATTAGAACAGGATCAGAACCTCATTTATCTAGGAACTGTGTATCTAGACCAAGGTTGATCAGAACCTCATTTATCTAGGAACTGTGTATCTAGACCAAGGTTAATCTGAATGGAAGGACAAATACGCACCATCTTGTGATCAAGACCTATTTAAGGTCATAGAACATGAATACACATTTTCTAGTAAATTACTTGCAAAAATGATTCCACTGTAGTTTGATACTTAACAGGTTTTCAGCTCTTAGCATTTGTCATGAGCTTACTGTTAAAAAACCTTTCTCAAAGTATGTATATTCACATATATAATGAATTACTTTCTGGATTTAACTTTATTATGTTTTAAATCACTCTCTCTGTATTGAGTGATAAAAAAGACATCATTTGACAAGCCGCTTGATGTTATCTTTCTCTCTTCCTACATTACACCTGTATAAAAACATTAAGCATTAAAATGTTTCTGTACTCTACAGTTTCTATCTGAGAATACATTTGCAATTATGTATGCTGCCACTCACATGATACAGGTCAAAGACCTGCATAGCCTCTCAAGCATAACTTCTGAGCTGAATTATGTAGAAAGTGTCTTCCATTTATTTACTAAAATGCCACACTTTAATCACAGGTCAATGAAGAATAAAAACTTCTCATTAGAAATCAAATACCTATGAAAAGTACGTCTGCATCCCGATTGGTATATAATGAGAAAATGAAAAGCAGGTGATTCTTATAATTTTATATTTTCCAGCCATATGGTAGCTCACTCTCTATGAAATGTCAGCCAATGCTACGGGGCAAAAACAGCAGAGAACATGAGGAATGGGTAATTTAAATTAAAATCTGCTTCTGGCTTCTCAGTCTGAACGTTCTACCACATTAGAAGAGGTCTGGAGAATTGCTTTTGCAAATAAGAGATTTTAAATCCAAACTAGATCAGAAGCATGGATTTGTCTTTGCAATAAGGGAAGAATTTGTCATCCACATATTATTCACTTGTTCCTCTACCTTACTGTTAGCTGCTTTTACAATATTTTATAAAAGCTAGAAAAATCTACTGTGAATGAATGCTAAGGCATAAAAAGGTAAACTAGAGGACATAATAGAGTGGAAAGTGTAATTTCACAGAGGAGTTTTGAGAAGATAAGTTTCTGATAAATTCTGATCTTCCTTTCCCTGAACTCTGATGCAACAACAAGAAATGGGAAAACAAATGTATAATGGAAATAATATATTCCATCTAAGAAGCAGGAAGTCTATCATTCTTCCAACAATTCTGTCAGAGAGGTATTGGATAAAAACAGAAGAACACAAAATAACAAAGACTGATTACTAACTAATCTACTTTTTAATAAAACATGAAGTATGCAAAGGAAAATATTGCACAGGAACACACACTGAAGAGACTGTACCAGAGTTCACTGGACTTGTGTGATCTGATCTTTGTTTACAGTAACAAAAACTACTTAAATGTTCCAGAGCTATTAACAATCAGTGTTAAAGGAAAAATTGCTACAGATTTCAAGTAAGATGAATATGAATACGTAGCAATTCCACAATCTTTACCAAAAAAAGAAGAGTCCTCCAAATTTTGTCATACAAGAAAAACAAAGCAGATGAATCATTTTAAATACTTAAATCCGAAGTCTTTTGTTAGGATGCAGTTGGGCTATATTAATCTCTTCAACTAGGTAGATGATTTGTAGATTTTGCAGGTAGAAGAGTGAGAGTTCATTGTGGTTATCTACGCAGAGAAAAACACAATACAGCAAAGCCACTGAAGGCTCTGTTTTATTTGAGGCTATTTCTCTATCAAGAACAGTCACATATACATAGATATTATGTAGCAATGTCTTCACTCAAGCAGACATCAGGAAATCAAGTGGACTCTCTCCTCACTGGTTACCTTAGTTTCTGCATCTGTACATGCGGCCCATATTTTTTCCAATGTGTAATTCAGTAAGAAAGTTCCTGCTGCACTAGGCGTGATAAATTCTTTCTTCAATGAGTATAAAACAAGCAATGTTGTCTTCTATTCCAGCTTCTCCTCCCCTCTTTCCTACCAGTGCAGCAGCAATACGCAAAGCAGCACAAATCCCTCCTTCTGCGACGGCCCAGGCCCAGAGCCAAAACACAAGCCAAGGGGGACCCTTCCCCTTCTGCACCATTTGGGTCCTAATCTCAGGTTCTTTGACTTTATGAGATGCCCAAGCAAAAGAAGAAGGTAGGGGAACTATTTCTCTCCCCTTTCCTGAGAAAAGGGATGAATGTTTTCTCTTTCCATTCCCACAAGGACTTTACAGCAATTATTTGCATTTTTAACACTTTAAGATTAAATTTTTATACGTTTTTCTACTACTGATGAAGTTGAAGGCAATAAATGGGCTGTTAAGTTTTACAAAGGATAATTCCGTAATTTGTGAATACATCAGTAAGCTTTCTCAATTCAAGGTTAAAGTTTTATAAGTTTATCTGAGAGATCTGTGTGTAGCTTATGACATAATGCCCTAAGGTTAGGAAGATCTGAGGCATAATAAACACAAGCTGCTGACAGTATAGTGTTTTTCTGGAGCCTGGACTTATCAATCCTCTAAGCAGGCTGCAAAGCTCATCTTTTACCATTCTCTCTTCAGGTTGTGAAAGTGGATATATTTATGGGCTGCAGTTACTCCAATGATGTTGTAATTATTAATACATAGGAGAGGCACATTAAGCTCTAAATGAACGCAGATATGAATACTGGGGAAATATAGATATAAAAATACATTTTTATTGTGTAGACTTCTAAACAGCAGTAGCCAGGAGATTTCATACCCTGTTTTCTGTAAACATAGCAGCAAGATTGTTTTTCCACATGGCACAATTTTGCAAGCAGTGGAAGAAAGATTCCAGAAGCCTAAAGGCAATATCCACCAAACCACACCATTTCTGTAAACCAGTGAAACTCATTGATTTCTTAAGCATTGAAAATACGAATTGGGGTGCCATTACAGTGGATCTAAGTCCAGACAGAGAAAGGGTCGAGGAATCAAAGGCAGAGGCTTACGAACTCAAGAGGATCTTGAATCTCTGGTGGGAAACATTTAAAAGAAAATAAAACACTTTTCTGTTTTAATGTTAGTGTCCAGCGCGTGTAAATACATTGTGTAACATTACCTTTCAGTCTGTGGAATTCAAAACCTGTAGTTGGATACAATTAGTCAGTATATATATATATGAATCAAAAGAATTTTATGCGGCTAATCTGGCTAAGGACATTAGGATTCTGTATTTTAAATATTAATCATGTGCACGTTTCTGATTCATAAATGTTATTAGCTCATCAACAACAAATTTATTGAAGAAGGAATTTAATACAGTAGAACAGAATCATAGAACCACAGAATATCCTGAGGTGGAAGGGACCCACAAGGATCACTGAGTCCAACTCCCGGCTCCACACAGGACCAGCCAAACATCAGACCCTGTGTCTGAGAGCGTTGTCCAAATGCTTCTTGAACTCCGGCAGGCTCGGTGCCGTGACCACTGCCCTGGGGAGCCTGTGCCAGTGCCCACCATCCTCTAGGTGAAGAACCTTTTCCTAACACCCAGCCTGACCCTCCTCTGTCACAGCTCCATGCCGTTCCCTCGGGTCCTGTCGCTGTCACCAGAGAGCAGAGATCAGCCCTGCCCCTCTGCTCCCCTCGTGAGGAGGCTGCAGGCCGCCATGAGGCCTCCCCTCAGCCTCCTCTTCTCTGGGCTGAACAACCCAAGTGACCTCAGCCACTCCTCATACATCTTCCTCTCTAGACCCTTCACCATCTTCATAGCCCTCCTTTGGGCATTCTAACAGTTTTATGTCCTTCTTATACTGTGGTGCCCAAAACTGCACACAGTGCTTGAGGTGAGGCCACACCAGCGCAGAGCAGAGAATGATGTTATTGTACCACTCAGTGGGTAGTTTCTGTAGTAGGAATGGAAAAATTCTTAGCATTATGTACTGAAAAGGGCAAAAGGTGCAAGTTTACCAGTAATTGCAGTATCATATATGTATGACTATATCTCTAGCCCATAGCCTTCTCAGAATATGATCCTTTCCCTTTCTCTAGAATGCCTAAACAGTCAGTATTATACAAGATACATGCATATGTTTGTATTTGGTTTTAAAAAGGACTGATACCTAAAATTTCCCACTGAATCACTTGAGAACTATACCACTTCTGTTTCTTTGAATATCAGATACATTCATCGGATACAGAGGAGTACAAGTATCTACTTACACGATTCTTAAAATTTTATTCTTTACAATTGCTTGCAACTTCAGCAATTTTGAACTATGTGACCAAGAATTGCAAGTAAAAAATGTAATGGGACAAATAAAATGGAAAGTAAGTAATCTCGCCAGTAATAAAACCTTTCCCAGCTATTTTATGACTTATTCTAAAAGCTTAAATTAAATAGGAGGTACCAGTAAGGTCAGACAGTTCTTTTGGCTTTCATAAGTTGATTTACACTGGGTAAAGATGCAAGCCATAGAAAACCACAAGACAGATAAAAGCTTGTTAGGTTTGTTCCTTATCTCTGACTTTTTTTTTTTTTATCTCATCTCAGTTGTGTATGATCTTAAATTCTGTGGACTCCTTTGAATGTCCCAAAGCAAGCATATAGACCCTAGCTTCCAGGCATATGGATTTAAAGGCAAAAGAACAGAAAAAAAATAGCATTAATGATACTGAAATAACTAATTTTCCTGTATTTGTCCTAGGTAGTGTACAATATTCTGATGTAAAACAGTTTGACGAACCCTTCCAAAATGACTTACACAATCCCCTAACCAGACACACAGTTGCATTAAAAACTCTAAATATTTTCTGCAGATATACGATAACCGAGCTTCTGTGGGTTAGATCTTTTCCATTCACTTACCAGGACAGACATGTCGTATTTAACGAATTTCATTTCTAACAACTGGAATGTATTATAACTTTGATTCTTCATTCATATTTTGATTTTGATGGTGGTTTTAAATGAAATTCTTGTTAGAAAAGTGAAAGCAACTACAACATCATCTTCTACTTTTATCATCTTTCAGCTATTTCTGTTCAGTTCAAAGATATCCATCAGTCTCTGAGCTCTGGCAGCATGACAGACATTTTCTGTTTTGGCATCATTATCATACAAAAAAAGATTCTGCAAACTACATTATATTCTCAGTTACACCTGCACAACTCACTGTATTGAAATTACACGGTAATATATCCTCCTTCTTCCTATGGAAAGCTGCCTTAAATCAGCAGTGATAGTAGGAACAAAATGTTTTTAAAATACATTTTGTAAATAAAAGTGTTAGATATAATTAAATACGTATACTGAGACAATCTGTTAAGAGAATACCACTTGCAAAGTCATCATACAGAGGGGAAAGAAGTACATAACGTCATAAATTCTAGGTAAGCATTAGTTTTTACAGACCTTTTAAAAAATTAGTAATAACTGATGCTGATGCATAAGACTTTGTTCAAGAACCTAGGTGAACCCATAGAAAGCTACCTCTTTGTGGTAAAGTAATATATAAAATAAACATGACATATTTATTGTGTTGGTTTATAAAGTGCAGTAAAAAATAAGTGGCCTTACAGTCCAACATTTCACTGACTACTTTGTGGAATGCATCAGTGTGAGGCTACAAGTTTTTAATATTTTACCTTTTATTGCTGCAACTCAGGCAGCAGCAAAGATGTGAAGAAAGGGAAAGTAAGTATAGGCTGTCTGCATGCTTTTGAGGATGCATGATTTTCAGCATGTGTCTCACAGCACAAGATGAGGTTCATGCCTTCTTTAAAAGATGAAGCCATCGTCCACTTTACCCTGAGTGACCTCTGCTGGTAAAAATAACTTACAGACACACACACGTTAAAACCACTAAAAGCACATTTGCCATTAAGTCATGTATATACATGCACACATTCAGAAGCACATTCATACTCATTTTTCTTTATATCAGGTAGATATATACATGTAATTAAGGTGTTTGCATGCTTAGACAGTTAGTGTTGAAGCAACATTGTATTCACGTGTTGAAGCACTAAGTTTATCTTTCTCCCTGAGTCCTTTAAAGAACTATGCAGCTACAACTTGGTTCAGAGGCAGCATATTTAAAGTAGAAGATAATGAATAAGTAGTGGCACATGAACTATACACCTGGAGATTACTTTTACATATAGGTCTGGGGTAATGATGTGGTACAGAACAGTTTCTTCCATTCACCTTTCTGGAAGACACATCTGAATCTGGAATGCAGCCTTGTGTATTCTGTGAGGTTTTTTTTGGAGATCATAAACTGATATAATCAAATCTTATTTAACCATCGTTCTTAGTTAATACAAATCAGTGTTAAGAGTAACCTCTGTCTTTACATATCCTCAATGGAGTATAAATCAAATTTATTTATTTTGCAGTACATCAGAACGATGCCATGAAACATTTCTATTAAAGGCTTACCTCCAATTTAAAGAAAAGTAGTTAGAACCATGAAATCACTATAATCCAGAGAAACGGAAGACAACTAAATCATATTCATTTGCAGAGTTATGTTTGCGTTATAAAAACATTCACAAACTACTAGACTAAAAATGGCAAGAAAGCACACTAAAATATTAATTAAAAATAGGTACCCAAAGAGCCACCAGTTTTGATATCTATCAGTAAATATTTCTGAAATAGCACGAAAAACTTCTTTGTAGAAACAAAAGGTTTTTCATGTTTTTGATATTGTAACTAATATCTAAATTCTGAGGTATTCACAAAAGTGTCACAGTTGATGCACTCTAAAGAGTTTTGACCAAGAAAATTATTACAATTCATGACTGCTGATCATTGCAATATTCTATCTTATTTAACAATGTCCATGGAAAAAAGAGAAACATATTATGTCTCTTCTTCAGCAAACACTGAAATCTATTTATATGCAAATAAGCTATCCATTATTAGTATGAGAAGAAACACAGGCATAAAGGAAGAAATAAATTATCACTAGAAACCCTTAATGAAATCTATTTAAAAACATAACATTTTACAAGAGCCCTCACTCATGTAATATTTGTTCAAGCCTAGAAGGGAATTGGTGAGTTCTGCACTTAGATGAAAACCCATGCTACATTATTTCCCATGCCAATTTCTTATATAAAAGGCATTTATCCTTCCTTAGGAACAACTTCCTAATTTTAAATATACTGTTTCCTTATAAAGAAGTGTATTCTCATGCTACAATGAAATTTTATGCTCATTTTCCTACTGGCAATTCTAAATTCTTCCCATTTTTTTGTTAAATTATGAACATAAGAATGTGGGAAAAGCTTGAGATTGTACTTTTTTTATTCTACAATTTATTAATTATTCTATAATTTATTCTACAATTCTTCAAAGAATAAGACAACCTCTGAGAAAACTTGTTTTCATGGCTGAAAAACCCAAATTGGATCCAGTGCCTGGTTTTTGTTAGAAGAAAAAAAAAAAAAAGAAAGAAAAAAACCACCACTTCCTGCCTATAAGATGTCAATAGTCTAAAATCTGTTTCACCAAAATAAAAATGTTCAATAACTCAACTGAAACATACAGTGAATTCCACAAAGAAATGTAGGAAATCATTTAATGCCAAAAACCTACATTCAGAGCTTTGAAGAGCTGACGGCTAGCCCAGATGTTCAAATTCTGTCAGCTCTTCTTACTCTTCCAAGCCCACGACAATTTTCCTTCCCAGAAGATGTTCTCATGTAAACTATACTTAAGGGGAGATAAGCACAGAAACCTTGATGCTGTACTATGATATCTTCAGAAAGACAAATGAAAATATCTGTTTTATTCCAGATTTTCAGACAACTACCCAGAAACTCATTTTCTGAATACATCATTTTAAATAAATCCAGTTTCTGTGGAATTCTGTTCAGTACCTTGGGAACCTCATTCAGCAGAAAATTCTCCCCCCACTATTTGAGCCCCAATTCCAAGACAAAAGTACCTCAGTGTGCTGTAGCCAATGTAGGGGCTTGCTGCACCTAGGAGACAGAAGTAAACTTAAGAGTTATTATTTGCTTGACATAAATCCCAATTCAAGCACACTAAAAGAACTAGCGGCAGCATGTAAATAATCTGTAACATTGCTAATGGGCAACCAGCAACAACATAAGAGCACTTTCTAGTATAGCCAGGCATACGTACATAAGCAACATGTAACTGCACACAGTCAAATGGAGACTCAAGGTGTAGTTGCAAAACAGGGAATAGGAAAACATGTGCAAGTAGTAAAATTTGCAACAAAGGATGTAGAACAGGAAGGAAACATTTGTGGAGAAATCAGAATGAGCCTCAGTCCAAAAAAATAAGATGAACTGCCAGGAGCAGATGAAATCCTCTCTCTTTTTTCATGAATGATGAGGAGCATGAAACCACAAGGATGAGCATTAAAAATTGAGAAGAAAAAGGTCACCCTTTGGCTTCAGGTTCCCTCACCAAAGAAGGCTGGAGCCGGGTCCCCTCAGCCTCAGCAACTGAGACCCATGCAGACCACAGCCTACAGCAATAATGACATGGCATCCACTCCGTGGGACTGTACCCACATAGCTAATGTGGGATATGATCGTTAAGAACCATCTGTTTGATTACTTAGTGATAATGATTGAGAATGAGTCAGAGCTAACCAAGGACAGCCAATTCAGTAGCTACTGTAGATTAAGGAGGACTTTAAGAAATATGGTTTCACTGTCAAATCTTATAATTTATGGATTCATAGTAACACCTCAAAAATGGGGCATTTGCCAATACTGCTTTCAGTCAAATTTTGAACTATCCCTACCTCTGCTTCCAGTACCTGTGATACAAAAAGAATAAAAGGAACAAGAGAACAAGAAAATTTCTTTAATGGGTCTAATAAATCAAAAACACATCAGTAAAAAGCAATTACAGTATATTTAACTTCATACCACTCATACCACTCAAGTCAATCTCTAAAATTGTGTTAATTTCCATTGAAGTGATAAAAAAAAAACTTTGTTTCCCCCAACGCACCTCTTCTTTGACCTTTTCATTGATCAAATTATCCCATATTCCCTCAAAACCTTTTGACTACAGTGACACCATTAGAAAGGCCACAGCTATTTAACTTGCTGCTGTTGAAATCTGCCAACAATAGCATTCATAACACTACTAGAAGGATATATTTTTGCAAAGACTAGGGTCTCTTTACGCCGGAACTAATGTCATACCTCCCAGTTGCTTAGAACCTACAAGCTGCTCAATACCAAATACTTCGTCAACATTAAGATTAAGCTCCAGATATAAGATGAAGAAAAAAAAAATTAAGCAGTTCTGAATATTTCAGTCCTTCTAGATAGGGAAGATGACTCCTACTTGAGAATCATATTGGTATACATTGGGACTACTCCTTTATATTTTAGCATGTGATGAAAACTGGCATGTTAAAAAACTGTCTATTTCAGGGTTTTTCAAAACAGAAAAAAAATTACTGGATGACCCAGAACCACTGATGTTAATAGAAGCAGATTCTTTAAGACCTTCAGTGGACTGTATAGGCAAAAAATACACTTCATAAGCTCTGTTTCCTAGGTAAAATGAAGATCTCTAACTAAAAGTATATGATAAACATGCACCAACATATGTGTGTATGAGTACTATTTTATTTAATTTTTATGAATTCAAAATATGGTACACTATTTATATACCTTCTTTTCTGAAACTGAGTATATAAAATACAGATTCATCCTGGATTTAATAAGCCTGCTACAACCAATTTTATGCTTCCTTCAACTAACGCAGGTTGGAAATTGATACTGATGTCACAAGACATTATTTAATTAACATCTGAATAACTATCAATCAAATTAAAAATAATTTTGTCACTCTGCTAGCAATGAATGGCTTATATGTATGGAATTATGTAGTAGTCAATTAATATTCCCAAACACACCACTTGAATCTTCAAAGACAAGAAGAATCAGGAAAGTATAGCCACTTTCTGTTGATTTTAGTTATATAATTTGTAGTACAGATATATAATATCTGTACTAGACTACTGATACCATCTCCTTCACCTAGCTGATTCTAGAAGAGATCTAGTGGAAGATATCCATACACATTCTAATGAATTCACAGACAGCAATCCCAACATTGTGGAAACAATACAACTTAACCAACATCAGAATTACTCAGTATCAGCCTGTGGTGGTTTTACCCAGCTAAACAGCGGAGCTCCACCTCAACCACTTGCTCACTCCCCTTCCTCAAAGGAACAGGAGGAGAAAATACAATGGACAAGGGCCCAAGGGTTCAGATAAGGACAAGAAGGTTGCTCGCGAATTATCATCACGGGCAAAACAGACTCAACATAAGGAGAATAATATAATTTATTACTATCTCTAGCAGACTAGAGCAGTGAGAAACTAAAAAACAAACTAAAAACACCTTCCCTCCATCCCCCCTCTTCTTCCTCCTCCTCCCGAGCAGCGCAGGGGAACGGGGAATGGGGGCTGCGGTCAGCCCATACCACTGTATCTCCGCCGCTCCTTCATGGTCGCTCTCTCTTCCCCTGCTCCAGTGTGGGGTCCCTCCCACAGGATGCCATCCTTCCCAAACTGATCCTGCATGGACTTCCCACAGGCTGCAGCTCTTCAAGAACTGCTCCAATATGGGTCCGTACCANCATGGGCTGCAGGGGGACAGCCTGCTCCACCATGGTCCTCACCACGGGCCGCAGGGGAACTTCTGCTCCAGAGCCTGGAGCACCTCCTGCCCTCCTTCTTCACTGACCTTGGTGTCTGCATGGTTGTTCCTCACTCCTCTCACTCCCAGCTGCTGCTGCGCAGCAGTTTTTTCCCTTTCTTAAATCTGCTCTCACAGAGGTGCAAACAAAAATTAGATAAAGTTTTTTACTGACTAACTTAAAATAATAACAATAATAATAATAATAACTTTCTTCATCCTTTGAGATACTTTTAACTGAACTTTCCATCATGACAACCCCCCCAAATAAGATTATCACAAATAAGACTCATTCAAGACTGTATTAACAAGGTTAACAATCTATTTTCTGATAGATCCTGCTATGAGCCATAAGGGAGAAAGACATACATAATTATTTAACTTCACAATCAGAGTTAAATCACTTCTCCACAAACTCCAAGAAAAACAAAATATATATTCATTTTTCTTGTCCGCCTCCCACCACAGGGATATTTCATATGTTAGTCAGACCAAGAAGAACAAGAATCCTGGCAGGACCACTAATATGTAGCCATGGGAACCCCTTTAAAGAATTATTAGATCACCAAAACCATCCTCTGTAGGGCATCCATTGCTTGGGCAATCCCAAGCACAAATACAGGCTTGGAGGATAATGGATTGAGAGCAGCCCTGAGGAGAAGGACTTGGGGGCGTTGGTTGATGAGAAGCTCAACATGAGCCGGCAATCTGCACTTGCAGACCAGAAAGCCAACTGTATCCTGGGCTGCATCAAAAGAAGTATGGCTAGCAGGTCGAGGGAGATGATTCTCTACTCTGCTCTCGTGAGGACCCATCTGGAGTACTGCGTTCAGCTCTGGGGCCCCCAACATAAGTATGGCATGGACCTGTTGGAGCAAGTCCAGAGGAGGGCCGTGAGGATCATCAGAGGGCTGGAGCACCTCTCCAGTGAAGACAGGCTGAGAGAGATGGGGTTGTTCAGCCTGCAGAAGAGAAGGCTCCAGGGAGACCTTAGAGTGGCTTTCCAGTACCTAAAGGAGGCCTACAGGAAAGCCAGAGAGGGACTTCTTACAAAGGCATGTAGCGATAGGACAAGGGGTAATGGGTTTAAACTGAAGGAAGGTAGGTTTAGATTAGATATAAGGAAAAAAATATTTACTCAGAGGGTGGTGAGGCACTGGAACAGGTTGCCCAGAGAAGTTGTGAATGCTCCATCCCTGGAAGTGTTCAAGGCCAGGTTGGGTAGGGCTTTGAGCAACCTTGTGTAGTGGAAGGTGTCCCTGCCCATGGCAGGTGGGATGGAGCTAGATGATCCTTAAGGGTCCCTTCCAACCCAAACCATTCTATGATTCTATAATCCTGTAATCCTTAAAGCCATTCTCTCATAATATGAAGAGTGAATTTTCTCCAAGACAACCAATTTCTCCTGAAAAATGACACAACATAATCCTTCTTTCTGCCCTTCAGGGTAGAAAGAATGCCACCAGACTGTGTGCCAGCCTACTGTGATGGCTTCACAGCCTGCCAGTACTCATGAGAGCAAGATGACATGTTCAGAATTCTGTTCAGAGATGTGCGTATCTGCTTAACTCACAACAATCTTTAAGAAACAACATTTAATAACCAATACTGAGATGATCCAAAAATATACTTTTCTCATGAGACAGACTGTAGGAGAAATTTAAAATAATTGCATCACTATGTCTTTAACAAACCTATGGGACACAGGTATTTCCACCATTCGCATCGGAAGCCTTTATCCTCCATCACTGATTTCCACCATGAACTGAGTAAGTATTATACTTCCATCAAGCTAACTGTGGAATATGCCTACACCATAATTTTCCTAGACAATGTGTTGAACATCTGAAGTGTCAACTTCAAAATTGTGATATACAGAAAACCCACAAAGACACCTTATTCTGTAGAACAACCTACCATCCAAAGTCAGTCCCAAACAATCTTGAAATACACAGGTAGGGATTCACCATATTCACTCTGAAAGAAGACCTATGAGGCCCACCAGAATGGACCTTTATTCAAGAAAGATATTACTCCAAGAAATATACATTTTTTAAAAGTTATCAAATAAAATGAAATAATTTTCTTTAATGCAAAAACAAAATAGAAGTCATGTAATCCCAGTTGTCACATACTGTACCATCAAGGCATTTTTACAACAAATCATTAAACAATTATGATCTATGCTGGCAGGAAGAAATCACATTGGAACAATGCCTCCTAAACTTCAAATGTTCTCAAGCTTAACTAAACTCATCATTAGATGCAAATTCCCCATGGTGTAGAAAGCACCAAATGAATTTCACTGTGACTGAGTGAAAGGTGTAAATCTGCTAATGTATTTCCAAAACGTCATGATAAACACTCCCCAAAATAGAATAGCCAAATTTCCAAGGTTTCAGTCTTGCAGTTCCTGAAATGTAGTACACATAATCCAGTGCTAACCCATAACTAAGCAAACAAACACATTCCACACACCAGAATGAACTAACTCAGGTAATCAATAAAACTTTAAAACATCCAGTAACACATAGAAGTATATTTTTATAGACCAATTGCTTCTTTTATGTCTCAATCCTAATCCTCAAAAGATTAGGATTTCTTCCAAAAATGAAGCTAGAAACTGAAAATGATAACTCTAATGGATACAAAATATCACAGACTCAATAGAGGGACTGCTTTTATGACATTAATCTTCCTCTTCTCCATTAACTTCATATTCACTGTCTCTTTTTTCCCTCGTAAATAACCATCATATTCCTTCTTTCTATGGCTTCTTCTCATTAACATTCTCTCCCCTCCATGACTAACAGCTGCCTTTCCTTTGAGATGATTTGAAGCATAGACAATTGCGTCCAAAGCAATTGTTTGCACATTGTGTTCTGCTTTGAAATTTGCTTGCCTGCCTCAGACCTAAAGCAGGGCCTGTGAGCCACCAAGCTTGCCTACTTTTTCTTCTGCAATCATTCTCTTATCCTTGCAGGTATCTCTTAGAACCACAAAATATCCATCAACTTAAAATATAGTTTATTCCACCTCTGATTTAAGACTTGAAGCCTTAGGGTAGGTGAAAAAGATTAAAATGGAAGATAAGGAGAAAAGAAAGGAGAAGTAAAACAGGGGACAGCCGTGAGAGACTGAAGAGATTTGTTGGAAGGAATGCTGCAAAATCCCTGTCCTTTAGTACAGATTGGAAATCACCATCAGGAATTGTCTAAACAGGTCTCAACATGGTAGCAAACAGAAGAGTGACTACAACTACTTCTACAGTTTGTAATTGGGGATTAGGAGAAAAACATATGTCACTTCAATAAATTCAGTTTATCCCCCAGCCAATTATTTCTAAGCTATATGAAAAGATCAAAAGTAATCTTTATCTGTTATTCTCAGTGAAGAGGCCAAGGCTTGATACAGTTTCGCTATGTGTTGTTCTCTCACTTGCATGCTCATTTTGTCCATGTAAGTGAGAACGCAGCTTAGTATATTCAGTGAAAAAAAATGTCCATAAATTATTCTTAGAATAATGAATGGTATAGCAAACAGATGATCACCATCAACTTCAGTTTTAAAATTTGGGATAAAACATTTCCCTTTGTATTTACAGACTGGGCTGACTTTTAAGTCTGCAAAACCTTCCCTTACACAGGCTCGTTTATCATAGTAATCCTGAGTAACTTCCTGGCATATTCAGTTTTTGTCAGTCTCACATACTCAGATTTTCTCAAATTTGAGCCCAAACTGGAAGCACTGTCTTCAAATACGAAGACGCTATTCTTCTCAGTTTGTTTTTACTTGCTTGTTTCTGACAGGGTTGTTTTGTTTTCAAGCTCTAAATATTTTTTGTAGTGGAAAAAGAAATAAAAATACATTTTTACCTTAGGGCAAAATATCTGGTCACACTTTCATGATTTTAATGGGATTGCTACATGAAAACAGAAGAACATTAAAAATTGTGAAAGACAACTCTGCTTTATGAGAGAAAATAAACAACTAACTTCTCTTCTGTGCATAATGAGCAGATAATTGACACTCCATGGGTCTCTACTATCTATTAAAAAACACATACTAATAGAAACAAAATTAAACACAACAACTTTTTAAACCTTTCCCAAAATACTAGCAACCTTCAAAAAACTAAAAGCCTAGGAAGAAAAACAACATTCACAGTGTGCCCAGAAAGGTATAAGTATGCTTTATGTGTATAACCTATACTTCAGAAAACCTACATCCCTTTGAAAATTACAAAATGTCCTTGAATGTGTTTACTCAGACTGCCTGCAGCATTAGATAACTAGTCCAATAGTGAATGAGAATAATGAAGATATTCCATGTGATTATAACATGGAACTTAATACTACTGAATATGTTCTTTTAAAATTATAAAATAGAATTACAGAATCATTTTACATAAAATAAAATTGAAAAACATCATCAGTCACTACATCACACACAGCACTATTGTGATACATGTACTGATACTGAGCAGTGCGTTGCTTTCATCATGTGCCTTTAATTTGTAGTTATAGTTGAAGACTGAGATAGGCTCCTGATAATTTCCTTTCCTGCAAAGCTTGAGTTTAACATGTGTACCACATTGGTAAATTTATTTCATTTGTGTTCTCAAACACTTCAGAAAAAGTTATTTCATGTGTTCACTCTGTATATTTACATAGTCCTTTAGGCTAAACATTATTCTTACACAGCTACTACTTCTTTCTCAAATTACAGTCATCCTGCCGGATCTCTTCAAATAATGACCCTCTCCATTCCAGTTATACAATTATCTTTCTTTGATGACATCTTTGATATTGGCACGTATAGATCCAATCACACTGGTTGACTGAAAACATCCTTCTTGCCACTGATGCCAACACTTTTGGATCCAGATTGCTGTCATTTCTTCACTCATTATTTTTCCATGTTACAGTTGAACGGCAGCCCCATTAAAGAGGCATTAATTAATAAAGCTCCTTTAATAAGCTCTGATGAATGAAGCAAAGTAACACCTTTGCCTATATCCTGTAGAAAGAATAATGTCTCTGCTGTTATCTACAGTTTTTGCCATTGTTTTTGTTTAAAGCATGGGCATTTAATTTCACAGTTTATTTTTGAATTTGTCCCTTAAAAAAAGGATTTTTGTTTACATTAGTTGGTAATTTGTAGACAAAGGTTCCACAAATACATGCAATGATGTTATATACATTTAGCACCCACCTGAGTCAATTCTGGTGTGTTTTTGTAATTCCGCATCTTCATCCAAGTCCCTGCTACTAAAAAGCTTCAGCTGATTTGTCTTCATCCTTTTAGAAAAAGCCATTTAATAGTATCTTTTAACATGTATGCCTCCCAAATTTTGTTTGCACAAACAATTTATCTGTTATCATGCAGCAACATAGCAGTAAAGTTGATCTGCCTTTCAGTAGAGTCATTATATATCTTCTCCCTGGTTGTCATTCACGTAGGACATGGAGGTCCAGAAGTATAGAAGAGGGAAGCTTTCAGGTAAAGAGGAAAGGATTATAGCTATAAAAGCAGTAGCAACAAACTAGTCCAAATCCATCCAAAAAAAAAAAAAAAAAAAACACTTCAAATAAGTAAATTTTCTATATGCAAAATGCAAAAAATGTGTATATGCAAAAATGTGGTTATATTTACAAAGTAAATACAGACAATTAAACTTGTATAATTCCTAATATGAAGCTTAATACTAGTTAAGGAACAGTGACAGAGCTTTTGCTACAGGACAATTGATATGTCTTGCTAGTGTGCTGATTAAAGAACTGTACCTTAGAAAAGAGGTAAAGGTTACTGTATTAAAAAATGAAACCATATTGTCCCCTCTACTACTAACTTTTAAAAGGCTAACTTCACTCCAGAAATGCAAATAAGGTGGCTATAAAATGTTACAGGAAAAAAATTACCAGCAGGAATAAATAAATGTCTTCTGCAGGTAAGATCAGTAGTTTATTCTTAAGTATATCACAGTTTTTCTTTTTAGCATTAACTCAATGTCTGAATCCACTTTCAAGCTGAATGCATCTTTCCTGTTTTGCCAAGTCTTTTCAAGCAATTTCTTTAGTTGTCCTTCTAAAGTAATTATTTACACCAAAAAAAAAAGTTAAATAATCCTTCTGCAAGTCATTGTATTTTTTTCTTTTTGTTTTTTTGTTTTTTTTTAAATGTACTTAATAAAATTAGGGTACTTTTTCTCTGAAGTCTGTGAAATGCAGCAGATTTTGGAAACAGTAATAAAGCATTATTACTCTAACAGTGTTCTGTGTTCCTCCTGTTTCCAAGAATCAAATGTTAATGAATCACTTCTAGGAACATTTTAAAAAAAAAAAAGTTGAACTCCATCTTAAACTTTCAGTCAGGTAAATGAATACTGCGCTAATATCCTCAAATCTGATGCATGTGCATACAACAGAATTATGTACATTAATTCAAAATTCATTAAAAAAAAAAAGTTCAATGTCTAACAAGACCAATCCATTCTGACAGACACTGTGAGTGTCTTCTCCACTGAAAGCAACAAGCCTCTCAAGCCTTTTTGGTAAGACACATTTGTACATGTTAAAGTGCTATGCAATAGTATATGAAGTAAAAAACCCATATAGCTATATTGCAGTAGTGTGAGCTATATTGCAGTTATGTGTGACATACACAGACATGTGACATCTCCAGCCCATCCCATGGGTAAGTCTCCCATCCCAAGATTATTACATAAGGCCATAATGAATTTTGTTTAAGGCTTGCACTCCAAGAACAGATATTAAGCAATTCTTCTAAATACAACAACTTAGTAGGTTAGACAAAACACAAAGGCTTAAAGTCAGTTTTCTCTGCTCTGATGACATTAAATTCCTACTGCAATTTCCACTAATTGCTGGACTGTTTTATCATGCACTCTTGATAGAGTCTCTCCAAGACCCTTTTGGAACAGGAGGTAAATGGAGCACAGAAATGCTCTGTCCTGACAAGACTCATCTGTTTTTCTTCTCTGCCATTTGTAAAATATTCTATGTATGTATCACGTAGGGGAATAGGCTTAAAACTTGCTAAACAAGGATCGTGAAATACAAAAAGCTACTGTGAGAAATCAGAGGAAATTACAGGGACAGAATGCAATGCCTCTGGACTGCCCCTAAATTGAACAGGTAATTCTGGTTATGTCACATAACCACCATTGTTTCAAAAGCAAATTTTAATTTCAGAGTTTAACTCCTCTTTTTCCCCTTCTTCTTAGTTCTTAGTAGTTTATGCAACACAGGGCACTATCTATTCATCTCTAACCCACTTCAATCAGTTCATGAAAAGCAGAGCACTGTCACTACAGTGCACCCGCTGTATTTCCTCCCAGACTAGCTATTCCATAAATCTGCAGAGGAACGTGAAAACACTCAGACAGCTTCATGTAAAACAGTACTATGTTGGGGAAACTTCATAACTGTTGGTGTGGGACGGAGCAGGTGGAGGCAACTATGAAGATGCTTACTTATTTCTCAGACATTGTTTAGCACTTTGGTAGCCTAACAGCAGTGACTTCACATTCACAAAGCTAAAGAAATAAAGAGTATTTTAATAGTGAACAGAAAATAAATCCAAATTCAAGGGCACAGAAGCAACCCTGGACCCACTGGCTATAAAAGATGGAAAAGAACTGAAAAGAGTTAGGCTTCAGGCCATAGTGCGGTATGCCCAGTTTCATCAATAAGCTAAATGATCTGCAAGGGCAACTCTTACACTACTGTGCAATTTCCATGATCCTATCCATTATCATGTTTAACAAAGTACAAAGATATATTTTCTCTAAGGAATAGAAAGGGAAATATTAGATCCTTAAAATAGAAAAATAATACGATAGCCTGTATTTAGCACTGCAAAAAAATTACATGGAAGACAAACGCCTTCAGAGGCTTTCTTCAGGAGAAATAAACTATGATTAGAAGAATAGTCTTTAATGAAATTAAAGTCAGCATCTCAAGGCTCACTGTCATGTTTGCAGAAGAGTTAAAATGATCTACCTTTGCATAAGGACTTCAGAATAACGTCTTACTCTACTATAAGTTTCTCCACAGGACTCCGCTGTTGTCCTTCTTGTATCTCTCTTACTCCTCAGCTCCAGGTGTTACCATCCATTAATGCAAATTCAGTTTCCATCTCTAGCCCCATGAATCACAAAACTGCATCTCTACACCAGACAGATATCTTCCTAAGAAAACTAAAGTCTGGTCTCTCTCTAATATATTCTTACTGATAACTTTCATCATTTCACAAAGACTCATGAAATCTAAATTTTAGTCCCTGGCACATTTTCCAACAGCAAAGAAAATATCACCATCTTACCTTTCCCTAAGAGGAATAAACTTATTGTTTTCTTTGATGCTCATTTCTTTCTAATTCTCAAATCCAAACCAGAAGTCCTGCAGATTCTTTCTTCATAATTTAACTATGACATGAAACATCCATACAGATGAAGCAGCTTCCGTTCAGATTATCAAGATGTCTTCATTACTGTCAGCTTGACAAAATCATAAATATACCTTAGCACACAAACTGCATAAAAGGAGCAAAAATCTTAGAAGGTAAAGAAAAAACATGCCAACACAACACAGTTTATCTGGGCAGTGTTTCAAGTACCTTGATGTCCGTGGATTAAGTCAGTTGAGGATGACATTTTGAGAGCTGAGTGTCATGAAAAAGAGCAATAGGGAGAACATTCATACATACAAACACGCAGAGACACAACAGAGTCCTACGAGACTATCTGAAACTGAACTTTGGAGGTGGAATCCAAGGAGATTTAAAAGCATAAGACAGACTAAGCAATTGCAAGGATGCTGGGAAACAAGTTAATTAGTATAGAACCAACTATTCTGATGACAATCTATGGGAGCACTGACAGAATCTCATTCAAAGCTCACTTACAGTGCACAGAAATCTTTCTGTGGGCTTTAAATCCAGCTATCTATAGACAGAGATGTTGAAAGAAAGATCAGGAAAAAACAAAGAAGTCAGTGCAGATTTAATCTTTTACTATTTGTACCTAGCATGCAAACCTCAGATTTTGTTTGCTGAAAACTTCCGGAGAACTTAGAAGTCTAACTAACATTTAACTTGTATCTGCACATTTATATAAAACAAACACTAACACATCTTAATCACCAAAAACTACTGCAGTAATGAGGGAAAAAATTAAAATTACTCATAGCTATTTCATTAGACAAATGTAAAATTGTTTACCAGAAAAAAACAAAGCTATACAGAAAATTAAGAATACAACAATATGAAATTACCTTAATAACACCTTTTATCCCATCAGCACTTCAGTTATTATGTAAATTTGGACTGGAGCTTTAACTATGAAATGAAAAATACAAAATACAAACAGACAGGATGCACATGAACCTAGATGGTAAGAATCAGTATATTCATTTACAGCAATTAAAATGAACTATATAGAAGAGAATAAATGTGATGAAAATAATGGCTCAAGAGCCTGGAAGCAAAGTATTTATAGATAATGAACAGTTCCCTTTTATAAAAAGGAGTCAGTGAGACTAGGAAGCCGATAGGTTTTCTTATCACCATGATCAAAGTTTACAATACTTACTTTTTAAAACTCTGTAGTGTTCTTGCTTTAGAGAAAATTATTAGGTGAAGAAAAAGCAAAACTATATATCTAAAGAGGAAAACACATACAAAAGTAATACTTTTCAGCTGCTTTGAATTTTTGCCTTTTGAAGAAGCTCTGACTAGGTCAAGCAATAAATGTTCTTAGTGATTCTTATACAAGTCACTTTCTTTAGCCTAATACTTGACACAGGTGATTGTCTTCATTTATAGATAAAGAAAAGGAAAATACCAGGAGGACATAAAGCAGGTTCTTGCAGGTTTCCAAGACAATATTCTTATATCAGTAAGAGAGAACAAAACTACTTAAAGAAATTTAGAGATTCAGAAAGGTTACAAAATCTTATCTTCTTCCTTGGACATGAAACACAAAGTTTATTCAATGTTTGCCATGATTCTCACAAAGAAATGTTGAATTTTCTAATTTTTTTCTCTGTTATTAAATCAGTATCTTTTTCCCTCACTTATTAACTGTATATAAAAAAAAATATCAATTTTGCATTTGGATTAAAAAATACAAATTATATTTCATATATATAATTTAAGTACATAATCTACAAAAAATCCTATCACTGGCAATGAGTACTGGTAATAACTCCAAGGTAGCATCAAAAAGAATTTTCAAATTAATCATATGTTTTACCAACTTATTAATTTTTTTCAAAGGCTGAAGATGCTAATGGGGTACATAATGGGGAGTAAAAAAATGAGCAAGGATTCCCCTCACTATTGTCAACCCTAAGGAATCATTAGCAGAACAAAGCATATGTCCACTTAAAATAAGGTTCTTTCTGCAGCATAACTAGACTAGACATTTGATATCTTAAGAAAAGTTAATGGTATGTTCTTGCTCATTGAGTTACATTAAAGGTGAAAACTCTAATTTAAATTTGAGATGTTTAAGAGAGAGTGCCATCTTCCAAAATTCTGGCCTTGATAGCAAATTATTTCCAATCAAAATAAAGCTGTTTATTTCTAAGCATCTAAATTAACTTCTGAATAGTCTTTAAAAAGGAAAATAGAGAGTCAGTGTTCACATTTTCTTTGCACTTTTACTGCCTTCTGACTATGTTTTGAAATTATCCTCCCCACCGCATTCTATTTTACCTGTCTACACCTCAGCTGTATGCAATCTTGCTAGTAATATAACAGAGCTTGAATTTCCCTTGCAGATTTTAAGCAATGTAAGTAAGTACATGCCCTGCTACAACTTCCCTGCCCCACCACACAAAAGCATGAGTTTGGCTCTTTACTGGTATATGTATTTAAACTTACTCTTTTTTTTTTTTTTTTTTTCCATTTTCAGGCTACATATGCATTCTGTTAACGATCCCAAATAACAGAGAAATTAAAAATATTCCACATTATTGTCAAGAACAATAGGCTAACACACTACCAATATTGCAATCCAGTCTTTACAGTGTAGCCTAGTAATTTTACAAGTGAATATTGTTCTTTCCTGTTTCAGCTCACAACTTCTGAAGAAGAAATGGTCTAGTCTGTATATCCAAACAGTAATTATGCATAAATTATAGATTTTGACTGGTTTTAGTGACATTGACATTGGCTGACCACAATGGACCACATGGTGAGGCAGACTCCATGTCTGAACAATTGTGTTGGGTTTATGTGGTACAGGTTTGGTAGCAGGGGGGCCACAGGGGTGGCTTCTGTGAGAAGATTCCAGAAGCTGCCCCATGTCAGATCAGAGCCAGCTCCAGCCAGCTCCAAAAGGGACGCACCGCTGGCCAGACCTGAACCAATGAGCGATGTTGTTTGCGCCTCTGTGAGAGCAGATTTAAGAAAGGGAAAAAACTGCTGCGCAGCAGCAGCTAGGAGTGAGAGGAGTGAGGAACAACCATGCAGACACCAAGGTCAGTGAAGAAGGAGGGCAGGAGGTGCTCCAGGCTCTGGAGCAGAAGTTCCCCTGCGGCCCGTGGTGAGGACCATGGTGGAGCAGGCTGTCCTCCTGCAGCCCATGGTGTACCACGGCGGAGCAGATCTTCACGCTACAACCCATGGAGGAGCCGATGGAGGAGCAGGTGGATGTGGCCTGAAGGAGGCTGCAGCCCATGGAGAGTCTCCGCAGGAGCAGACTCCAGGCCGGACCTGTAGCCTGTGGAGAGGAGCCCACGCAGGAGCAGGTGATCCGGTGGCAGCTGCCACCTGTGGGGGACCCATGCTGGAGCAGTTTGCTCCTGAAGGACGGACCCCGTGGTACGGACCCATATTGGAGCAGTTCCTGAAAAGCTGCAGCCTGTGGGAAGCCCATGTAGGATCCGTTCGGGAAGGACGGCATCCCTTGGGAGGGACCCCACACTGGAGCAGGGGAAGAGAGAGCGACCATGAAGGAGCGGCAGAGATGCAGTGGTATGGACTGACCGCAGACACCATTCCTCGTTCCCCTGCGCTGCTCGGGAGGAGGAGGAAGAAGAGGGGGGATGGAGGGAAGGTGTTTTTAGTTTGTTTTTTAGTTTCTCACTGCTCTAGTCTGCTAGAGATAGTAATAAATTATATTATTCTCCTCATGTTGAGTCTGTTTTGCCCATGATGATAATTAGCGAGCAACCTTCTTGTCCTTATCTGAACCCTTGGGCCCTTGTCCATTGTATTTTCTCCTCCTGTTCCTTTGAGGAGGGGGAGTGAGCGAGCGGTTGTGGCGGAGTTTGGCTGTTTAGCTGTGTAAAACCACCACAACAATTCAAAAAGGAAAGAAATTATATCTCTGCAGAATACTTTTATCAGGACAACTTTCATTCCGTGTTAGAAGTTTTCATTTTAATCTCTAAACAGAAGAACCTGTAAAGATAAAGATATAAATCCCAAAGAGATTTACATACATGCTGAACCATAAGCACTGCAAAGAGCACTACTGAATTCCCGATCACATAAAATGGGCATAAATTTGAGACTATGGTCAGGTGAGACATCACATTAAGAAAATGCAAATTGTAGGAAGACTTAGGAACTACATCTGCTTTGATTTTCAAGTACAACTTTCTTATGAAGGAGGTGGGTCTAAATATAACCTAGAAAATCATGCTGGATCACATTTTAAATAACATTATATAGTTTGTAGTCCTAACCACATCACCAGCTACTCCCTCTAGTTGAAGTGCGAACCATTGAAAACATCCCTGAACAGTTATTTGTATCACAAGGTAACTTAACCATCTAATCTATTAAGAATTTTGGTTATGTAGGTTAAAATAAGGTTTTCTAAAGTATCTTGACAGTAGGGCAAGCTCTAAAACTTTGTTACAAATAATTATGGTGAACAAGATGCCTGACAAACCTGGTGGCCTTCTATGATAGGGTTACAGCATTGGTGGATAAGGGAAGAGCAACTGATGTCATCTACCTGGACTTGTGCAAAACGTTTGACACTGTCCCTCGCAACATCCTCGTCCCTAAATTGGAGATACATGAATTTGGTGGATGCACCACTTGGTGGATAAGGAATTGGCTGGATGGTCGCACTCAAAGTCTTGCGGTCAACGGCTCAGTGTCCAAGTGGAAATCAGTGATGAGTGGCATTCCTCAGGGGTTGGTATTGGGACCGGTGCTGTTTAACATCTGTGCTGGAGCATGGATTGATGGGATTGAGTGCACCCTAAGAAAGTTTGCTGTCAACACCAAGCTGTGTGGTGCAGTTGACACACTAGAGGGAAAGGATGCCATCCAGAGTGACCTTGACAGGCTTAAGAGGTGATCCCGTGTCAACCTCATGAAGTTCAACATGGCCAAGTGCAACATCCTGCACCTGGGTTGGGGCAATCCCAAGCACATATACAGGCTTGGAGGATAATGGATTGAGAGCAGCCCTGCGGAGAAGGACTTGGGGGCGTTGGTTGATGAGAAGCTCAACATGAGCCGGCAATCTGCACTTGCAGACCAGAAAGCCAACTGTATCCTGGGCTGCATCAAAAGAAGTATGGCTAGCAGGTCGAGGGAGATGATTCTCTACTCTGCTCTCATGAGGGCCCATCTGGAGTACTGTGTTCAGCTCTGGGGCCCCCAACATAAGTATGGCATGGACCTGTTGGAGCAAGTCCAGAGGAGGGCCGTGAGGATCATCAGAGGGCTGGAGCACCTCTCCAGTGAAGACAGGCTGAGAGAGATGGGGTTGTTCAGCCTGCAGAAGAGAAGGCTCCAGGGAGACCTTAGAGTGGCTTTCCAGTACCTAAAGGAGGCCTACAGGAAAGCCAGAGAGGGACTTCTTACAAAGGCATGTAGCGATAGGACAAGGGGTAATGGTTTTAAACTGAAGGAAGGTAGGTTTAGATTAGATATAAGGAAAAAAATATTTACTCAGAGGGTGGTGAGGCACTGGAACAGGTTGCCCAGAGAAGTTGTGAATGCTCCATCCCTGGAAGTGTTCAAGGCCAGGTTGGGTAGGGCTTTGAGCAACCTTGTGTAGTGGAAGGTGTCCCTGCCCATGGCAGGTGGGATGGAGCTAGATGATCCTTAAGGGTCCCTTCCAACCCAAACCATTTTATGATTCTATAAGATAAAGTCAAACAGATAAAGTCTGATGGGATTAGATGTAAATATAGTTAATCAGAGAAACATAATGAGATGCACAGTTTATTTCTATACTGTCTCTGAGAATAAAGTTTACACAGTCTAGCAATGGGCACATTTAGCTAAACAAGTCTAAATGCAATTGTTTAGGTGTCTCAACCTAGAGCCTAAACACAAAATAAAATAAATAAATAGATAAATAAATAAATAGAAATTAAAAAACAACAACAACAACAAATTAAGAAACTTCCACATAAAATCCTGTGGATCAGCACTATTAAGACAGCTGTATAGCAACGGCTACTAGTTGTACCTGACGGGTAATATTTTCTTTTCCGTCTCATACTAGAAAAGACTTCCTTCGTAAGCAATGCTTTACTGGAAGTAGTTTTATAACTTGAAGGACAAGTACTGATATTGAATATCAGACAGACCAAAGAGTTAAGAAGCTTGTAACTTGTGGAAGCACCCTGAGCTCAAATTGCAGAAAGAAATTAAATGGTGACCAAGAACAAAAACAAAGACAACAGAACAACTACCAGACAAGAAAGAAACTTCAGTGGGAAGGCGTACCTCACAGCTGCAGCACCACAGGAGCAAATTTTTACCACCAAAGAATGAATTTGGAGAAGCCAGATACATCCGTACTTGTGTGAGATTCCTCACACAGAATCCATACAAAACACTTCAAGTGGTAGAAGTAGGTTCATTGCAAGTACCTAAAGATGCCTGCACAGCTCATTCCTTCAGAAAACCTTGCCTATTTACAAAACAACTTTAAGGACTCACAGAAAGACAGAACAATTAAAAAAATAAAAAATAAAAAAGTTCTGCAAACTTTATCTGTTTCTCTAGAGAGAGACAGGAGAATAACATCAAGCACTGGCATGCACACCAACAGAACTAGTAAGAATTTTTGCTGTACCAACTTCAAAGAGCTCAGAATACTCTAGAATCTTTGCTTCTCCCAGAGGCATTTTTAGATGTCATAATCTGTATATTATAAAGAAGATTATTTTTCATAAAATTTCTAAGTTTTGGTTTTTATAGCTTCCTTTTGGAGGAAGCAGGAAATTGCCGCTCTGAATTTACCTAGAGAAAACGACTCTTTTGGGTCTACATTGGGAAGAACATTGAATAAATAATAAAAACAGAGGATAGGAAGGAGCAACAATTAAGCAGTCACTTTGTACAATAACAAGATTTCAAAATAAACAGTGCACAAAGTGACAGAAAAGAAAGAGACACCTAAGTTTTTTTTCTATAAAACAATGGGAAGAGGTTAGGTAATAAGCGGAAGGAGGTGGAATGAATTGCTTTTTCAGCATAAATCTGAAACAGTGAACTGAGAAAGGGTTAAAAAATTACCATTTGCTGTCTGCAATAGACCATTATCTCAGATCAGACAGCAAAGTGACAAGCATCTGGATCAAATGGACACAAGACAATAACAAGCTCTTTGTTGCAAACGTTCATAAAAATCATATAATTAAAAATAATTGAATTGTGTTTATAATCATGAAGGTTACCTCCTCAAAATAGTGTCCACACAAAACTTTAATAGCTTCCTTACATGGCGAAGTTAGTAGAGGTTACCGTATTTCAGCAGGTAAAGATACAAGCACATTAAGTGGAAAAAACATTAAAGAAAGACACGTTCGGACTAAAGGTAAGATTATTTTAACAGTAAATACAAATGACCCCTTAAATAACACATTGAACTCAAGATAAACCACTTGAAATTTTTCATCAACAGACTGGAATTTTCCTTAAGATGATGATCTACATTAACATAGCTACTGGGATCTGAAATGGAAACTCTGTTGACTGTGACACTGCCACACGAACCCTTCCAGTCCTGAAATCCATCAAAAAGGAAACAAAAATTTTGTGGAGTTGGTAAAATCTTTCTTCTATTGATCATACTATAGTCCATATGAATAAAACAGTAAGACTCTTATAGTCATACTACGTGTTTTGCAATACCAGCAAATATAATCTGTGAATGTATTTTGTAACTTTGGAATCAAATCACAAAGGACCAATCTAACCCTTTCAAACAAATCAAGTTTCCCACTGAGTTCTAAATATTCCTTACAATTAGAAGAAATACGTGTGTATACAGTTTATGTTTGTATTAAGTGAAATCACAATATGATATTGATTATATAAAGAAAAAGGCTTAAAAGCCTGAAAAAGTATTCTTAAGAACTTTTTTCAAGTTTTCTTCATTTTAAGAAATTAAAGCTTCTCAGACTTCTTCTAATACCACATAAAAAACATCTCTCTGATCTTAAGTGATGTAAACATCTTTCTCCTTCATTCAGTAATTTTCATCCTTTCAATATAATGTAGAAACATATGTTGGCAACTTTTACTTTTCTTTTTAATGTATTCAATAACCTCAATGTTATTTCTATCGAAAGAAAATAAAAATCACTTGTATGTATCCTTTGTTCTTTGTTTCTTAGCTTTGATCTCACATTTAAATTCCTCTCAGAAATAGTGTCATCTTGCTTTTCTCAGGCTACAAACAGTATTGAGCCTTGTTGCAGCAGTCATTTGATTATAGGAAGAAGGGTTATACATTTAATGATGTTCTTATTTGATCTGACAATGCAAATGCATTTGGATGTTATTTCTAGTTCTGACTTTGAAATGATTTCACCATTAGTGTAAGTAAGGATGGAAAACAGCATGGCAAAGCTTGAAACCCACAGACACCATCTTATCTACCTGTAGCAGTACAGAATTTTCAAGGCAAAAAGCTTCTTTGGTAAGCTCATTAGCATAGGACTCATATAAGTAAATACAATATTTTCTTTGGTACAACATTTTCAACTTGGTAAAGTGTACCAGAGTTATTTCATATGATAGAAAATTAAATAAGTAACAACAGGGAAATAAAATGAGGAAAGGTGGAAACCCAGCATTTTAGCTAAAATTTATAAGGAGCTGAAGAATGAGATGGAGAGAAAGCTTATTCTGTATGATAGAAAGTGCAGAGAAGAACAATCCAGGAACAACAGTGACAATGTGGAAATACAAGGTCAAAACCAATCTGGACAAGCAAGTAGAGTACAAATGCCAGAAACAGTTTGATTTTGAATCTGTATCAGTATAAGCCCATATATCCTGTATGTTTGAAAAGAAGTAAAAAGCTGGATTTTGGAAAGCTGGCAGTTGAGAAACCTTGTAGGACAAAACTACACTTCTGAAAGTAATGTAAACATCAAGTTTCCAACATGAATGCATTGGAGGTATTAAGGTTTGTTAAGTGGGTAGAATTCCAGAAATAGTGAATAACACAGAGTGACAATAGAGCCAGAAAAATATGAGTTTTTTTTTCTACTGAGATTTCCAGGTCACGAGCTGATTACAGAAAATAGTGAGTGATGCACATTCCATTCCAAGGTACACATTTGTGTGTTTGAATGCTCATTGGTTGTCTCTCTTGCACAGGGAACTTAGAGACTGTGTGTTATTCAACAGAAGAAATGTAAAATTCAGAGAAATGCTGAAAACGTAAATTTTGTGTTCATGTGAAAATGTGAAAGAGCAGTACGTACATCAGAGATTTGAAACGAATGTTTCCAGGCTTATTCCTAAGGAAAGTTATTCGTTACTCAAAGACAATCAAAAAGGCTTCTAAATTCTCCTTCCACTACTCCAACCTATGCCCTCCCACAAGTTTTGTAAGCATGTAATCTAGAAAATGTTTTTAGTAGAGCTCAAAGCAACTAGACAGGCTAGAAGATATACACAGAATTGTCTTCCTATCCACTGTTTTTATATGTGGATTCTTGCATCTATAGGTTGTTTTTTTACATAAGATATTTATTGCAACCAATGAAGTCCGGTCCCTTTTTGTTCTAAAAATTTTTTCTTCATATGCATTTTTCTGTCCATATTCATCATAAGAGAATTATTATTTTAACTAAATCATAAAAATAACAGGCCAATCCTATGGACACTTCTTCATATAACCTATTCTTGAAAATAGACCATTTTCCATACAAGGTCCTTCCTGTGGTCCTTTTCAAGCTCCTCTGAACTATCAGTTACTAATCTGCAAAGGAGTTGACAGTGATCATCAATATGCAGGAATTTCTCAGCATTTCATACTCAGGCTTTCAAAACGAAGTCTACTACACATAAACATAGCCTTGGAGAAAAAAAGCATTCCTTACACAAATTCTTAAATCCCAAAATACACCAATTCCCTGATTTCCTCTCCTTTTAAAAATGTACACATTAAACTACTAATATTTTCAAAAGAAATATTTGGAAAAGTAGACAAATCTAGTCAAGGTTAATGTCTTAGGAGATGATCATGTAAATTTTTTCTATCAAATGAAAATAGGATGTTCTACAGAAAAATATTTTTGCATTTCCCTTTGAGATAAGTGGGAACAAGCATCTTCTGAAGGTAATCAGTAACTTCACTCAAAGGAAGTGTCAGCTTAAGTGTCTGAAAAGCACAGTTACCAAACTTCACGCAGAACACAGTGTTCATGACTGAAGTGTATATGCTACATTCAACAAGTCTTATTTTATATTTATTAGAAGTAGTTCACACACTGTGCATTGTCTTGCACATACATTAAGCATACATTTTCTTCCCGCTTGATTAGCCTAATTTAGTAAGAAAAATCAGTAAAAATATACTTCAGAGAAAGTATGTAAACAACTTGGGGTGTTGGGGTGTTTCATCACGGTCTGATTGGAAGCCATTCACTGATGTAAATTTTCTTTCCAAATTTAATATGGAATTATCTTTCTTAGATGCTGATAGCTTTATTTTGCTTTTACACCCTTCTGAAAGAAACTTTAATTACTTAACTGATAGCATATCTATCATCAATCTTGTTAAAGAAAAAGAACACAAATCTATATGGGAGGGAAACTGGGCTCTTTTTTTCTGCCATTTCATGAAATCTGCTATGAGTACTCCACCAAAGAAGTGAAAATAACCTTTTTGATGAATAGTCTTTTTATTTCTCATTGTTGTAAATAGCATTGCTAACCAACAAAAAGGAAAATATATCAAAAGTCTTCCACGCATAACATTTGTAAATTTAGAGAATATTTTTTCCTAATTCATTCTGTCTTTTGTTCCCTTCACAAAGAAAAATCTTCTTCAAAATATGCCTTTGTAAATACAAAGTCATGCTTTTCAAAAGCTCAGAGGCTGCTCTGAGCTTCCTGATGTTAGATGAAAAGATGTTTTTCAGAAGAAATAGATGAATATTACAAAGTTACAGCAGTATGTAATAAATATTTCTCTAAGAAAAAAAAAAAAAAGGAGAAGAAAAAAGAAATGAAAATATAACTTTAAAAAAGCATCTTTCTTCTAGTGGATTAAAAAATGTGTAGCATTGTTTAAAGAGAATAACAGAGATATTAAAGAAAACTTAATATTGTAATCATTCAGATAATTACTGAAGAAAAATTATTTTAAAAAAAAAATGATGTTTCATTGTGATGCGAAAGGTTTTGTGATTTCTCTAACTAAATTCAATCACAAGAAATTCCAGGTAAAAATGTAGAATGTAGCGTAGCAAAGTCTGATAAAAGTAACCTGTGGATAAATACAATACTACTCAGGAAAAAAACATCAGAAGTTTCACTTACAGACTCTAAAAGTCCAAAAGAAGAGTTCTAATCTCACCATGGACTTTAAGGTGTCTTCTATTTTACAGCAGCAGGTATTTAGCACTCCTTGGCTACTCATGTGAAATAAGACATGAAGTAACTACAAAACATATTAAGTAACAGTCATTTGGTGCTTGACAGTTAAAATGATAAAATGTGTTTGAAGTCTCTAGAGAAATTACAACACAAATGGTTTACATGTGGCTGAAATCGCAAGGAGACCAAGAAAACATTCCATGGTGTGAAGAGAAATCACTAATGCTGAGCTGCAATGGCAAGGGAATTTGAGGCAACAGTCTAACCTGGAACTGAAGTTGCTGGTTTGTTTCCAGCAACTGTTACTCTCCTATACCCAAACCAGCCTGAAAAACTTAGGCCACAGTCACACATCATTTTCTGTGTAAGGTTTTGTACTGGCTACTATATATCATAAACTATACTTGCCCCAGAAGAATCAACAGAACACTTGGAAAATAAGATTGGTTCAGTTGTCTATTAGGTGGGAGTTTGGGGTGGGAGTAATCAATTTAAAAATTCTTTTAAATATGAGAAAAATAAGTTAATTCTGAAACTACAATCTTCCCAAGACACAGATAAGTGCAATAGCTTTTCATAATATCTAATATAGAGCAAGAGATACATGCAAGAAAAACAGACTGAGGCTGAGACAAACATTGCAGCCCTCACACACCACCTATTTGGAAGTAACTGCTTTGCAAATATTACATACCCGGAGATTTTTTGTTTGAAATTTCAATATGTTTAAAGGGAAAGGGGGAAAAGGAAAACAAGAAAGGAGAAAGGTAAGAAACACAACTGGAATAACAGTACCAACAAACCACGTGACAAAGGTTGTAAAAAGAAAAAAAAAAAACAGAAACAGAAACAGAAACAAAAAACAAACAAACAAACAAAAACAGGAGTTGGTGTACTCAGTGAGTTTTAAGGTTCACTGCTCTGCCCAGACACTATTTTAGAGTCTACAAGAAGTTAAGTTTGTATAATGAGCAATCTGAAAAAAAATATATTACCTCTGCTGAACCCCAGGCAATATTTCCTACAATTTATCCATTGTAGGAAAAGTGAAATCAGTTACGGAAGTTTATTAGAAATAGTTTGCCAGATGAATGTCAATCTTCAGAGGATCAATGAAATCTTCAAAGAATCAAAAATGAAGAAAGCCTGCGATCATCCAACCACCCAGCCACTTCAACTTTTCTTTCCAAAAAGCTGGATAACACTTGGCTACACCTAAAGACAATTAGAAGATTGCATCAATTTTCTGGAAAGTATTCATCAGAATGAAGTAAAATCCCACAGTCAAGAAGCACAGACCTCAAAATTTCAATGATATATCAGATAGCATGTTTTAATTTTATGCTTTTCCAGGAATAAAATCCATGACTATTTCCATCAATCATTAAAGCTACAATAAATATCACTTGGAGAAGAAAGGTAAAAAAAGTCAGCATTACATTAACATTATGACATTTATACATAAGGCATTCCAGACTAAAGTGTGTTTGTCTGGGACTGGCTGAGGCAGGGTTTATTTATGCCAGGAATTTGGGTTCTGAGATGCAAAAACATTTTTCTCTAATCTTTCCCCATTATACAACTAGTTCAATTAGAGTTATATTTCAGAATAAAAATATGCATGCACATGCAGAGTCTTCAATTTATTTTTTAAATGAAATTATAATAGTAAAAGTACTCACAGCAACAATGTATTTAAGAATATGACACAATTCCTCCTCAAAGTAATCTCTACTAAATCTTGCAGGGATTAAAAGACAAATAACAAAAAAAGTCTACATTAAAAGCAAATGGAAAAACTGTCATAATTTTAAAATATGTGTCAGAGCTGAGAGCCATGACCTATTAGCTGACAAATGCAACCAACATATATGCACCCAGCATGAAATGCAGAAAAGAAAGCACTGGAAAGCACAATCCAGTCACAAAAATATATTGATATTGGAAAATTACAGCAGCTTAAAAAAGCTAGTGGGATTTAACTGGCATGTGTGCCCAACTCTGTACAGCACAGCTGAGACCCTCAGCAAGTTTCTTGCTGCTGCAGTCTCACAGGGTTGCACTACCCCTGGGAGAAGGCTGTAGCCTCCAGCCACCACCTTGCTGGGCAGGTGTGCCTGCCTGTTCCAGGACGTCCGAAGCTGCCCCCAGCACCAAGACGTGTTTCACACTCCTGATACCCCACAGGTAAAGGAAGAAGAAAGGGAAATAGTATTCCTTGTTTGCGAACTGCTGGAAAGAACACAAAACTGGATAACAAAACAAACCCTTCAAGATCCTTTTGCCTTTTCATACAAAATGCTGTTTACTCAGCTTCATAAAAGCTTTGACAGCATTTTTTTTTCTTCTAAAGGATCACGGTATTTCCAGAAACTAAGATTAAAGTGCTTTTGAGTGAATTTTAGTACCTTATCAAACACTTTTCAGAGCTCTGCTCTGTGCTTCCAGATAATAAAGATGGGCTCAGGAATGACTGATGATTCACTCTGAAATTCCTTGTATTCTGCACAGGAAGAGGCAGCTTCAAAATGCTGGAAAAAATTCTGCAGGCATCCCAAGGCCTGTGCCTGCAACCAACCGGTTGTTATGATATTGTCATTCTAAACTGTTTAGAAATGCAAGCTAGCTCCCAGGTCGAAACACTAAACTGAATTTTAATGTAAAAGATGTTACTAATCTCTGAAAACTACATATTGCATAAGTGAAGGATACAGAAACCTGCCACATAAGTATCACTGCATGGCCTACAACTGCATTTATTTGTATTTTTACTTCTCTTTGTGATGACACGAAGTAAGTGTGTTCATCTGGTCATCTTTGGGAATGGAGAGTCAGACATTTTCACCTTCCCAAGTCTGTCCATTTTCCTGTGAAAGGTTAAGTAGATTGTCACATTTCAGTCTGCTGTTTCAGAAGCAAGTAAAATTCAAAGAGTGGAAAAGATTTATGGAGAGAAAGCACTATATATTCACAGTGCTTTAAATACAGCTATTACTCAAACATCACAAACTTTCTGCCAGAGTTCTAAATAATCACAGTGGTACAACATTTACCTCTATTTGAAAAGAGCAAAGCACAGAACCTCTATACGATTTTAGTATTTTCCTTCTGACATTGGTTCACTTCAATTTGTATTCAATACAATCCTACAGCTGAAGTATGAGAACTGTTATGAAAAGAAGCAATGAGGTGGAAAACTGTCTTTTGAACTTTTTCTTACATTGTTAAAAAAGTCATGGTATATTTCAGACAAATAGGAACTGTTACAATCTCTGAAAGCATGTACCCTGGAATGAATTTAATTTAATCCTTACAAAATAACTTGAGTGGAAAACAGAGTTCAGAAAATGATACTGTACAGTGAACTTCATTTACAAAGAAATAAAATGACTTACCATACAACTATAATCTCTCTTCGTACTCTACTGTGATGGCATGAGTTTATAGTACCATTTTCTCTCCTTGTAGTGAATACAATTTTAGAGTTGTCAAAAATGATTTAGATTGACTTGAAATGCATATAATCCCTTGACAAATATTTAGATGCTATTAAATATACCCAATCTTTGAGTTTGTCTGGCTTCTTTAGAGGGAGCAATGTTAATCTTAGTGTGGAGCAAACAAAGAAAGTTTCCAGAATAATGGACAATGGCAACTAATGCAGATTTCCTGAATCATGTATCTGGCCATGAAAGATCAATAACTGCCTGCTCCCAAGAGCTTATTTCACTAGAGGCTTAGTTCCCATTAATGATTACCTCCAAATTTATTAGTATACTCAGAAGTAACTCCAAAATTTGGTCAAATCCTGGCCTTAAGTAAAGGTTGCAAAGTATAATAGCCTGGCAAAATACAGGGGCAGCTCTGTCTTGTACCACAGGACATCTTGTGAAGTCCGAGGAATAGATAAAGGGCTTCCCAGAATCTCCACTTACTTTTAAATTACATTGTGTTGAAAACCCTGCTCCTTGCTTAAGCAAATGAAATAATTTTTACAAGACAAACTACATTTCAAAATCCGTCTTTGAGATTTCTTCCTCAAAGACCAAACCCACTAGTAGTGCCCACTGGTAACCCAAAAAGCTGTGGGTTAATAATGACCCTTTCAGAATTGAAGAATGGGAAATGGAATACATAAAGAAACCTATTTCTGAGAATAATAAAACAGGCGTAGTTGTAAGCTGCAGACATACTCTTAGAAAAACATACTGTGGTTGAAGTACTTCTTGTCTCTCTGAATAGCTCTAACAGATTTTTTCCAGTGTTAGATAGACAAGTAATATTAGAATCTATGTAAGTGCAATTCAGTACATAGAATCAGAGAATCATAGAATACCCCGAGTAGGAAGGGATCCACGGGGATCATCAAGCCCAACATCCCTGCAAACAAACTCCATGTTACCCAGATATGCCCTGAGCATCATGTTACCAAAGGAAAATATATAATAAAAACATATCATGTTAAACACACACACACATGCACACACACACCTGGTGGTCCGCACTACATCTGAACTATATACACCTTTAACCAAATAAATATTGTGTCTCAAAAATGTACTGTTGTATCTCTTAGAAGCATATAGAACACAATGCTAAAATTATGCAAGTTTTTTGTTTTTTTTTTGTGTGTGTAGACATATAAATAAGCATACCAGGAAGTCACCATTTGTTACAGAAGATAATGCTAATATTGAAACCAAGAAAAGCGAAAACAAAGGCCTGCCTTCTGAGTTTCCAAAGCAATGGTGCTGCAAAATCCTGAAGGCTGTTCTTCTGGCAGGTTCAGAGAACACATGCAATGATTTAGAAGCCCGATAGAAGCAGAAAAGGAACTTAGGATAGATGGGTACTACAGCTGGGAAGAGAGATGGGTTTGTTCTGTTGGTGGTTTTGTTGCTGTTGTTTTTTCCTAGCTTTGTCTTCTCTTTTCTTTCTCCCAACACTGGTCAATGGATTGCACAACCTAACAAGGCCCAAACACGAGGTTAGTGCAAACCAATCTGAAAATATGATCCTTCATCAACCTCACATGTGAAATATTCCAGACATAACTTGATAGTGTCAGATAAGTTCATCCTTACATTATTTCAGTACTTAAAAGTTAATGTGGACTCCCATGCTTTTCTGTCAGAAGTCAGAAAAATCACGAACTAAACATTAACAGAGTTTCAAACCACCACTCTATCCATGCATCAGTGTAAATGGATTTCAGCACAGGAGCACATGATAACAAGTGTCTGGAGACCACTAAATACCAGAAGCCTGGAGAGAAATGAAATGTTGACATTGAGAGCTTCTTTCAAAATGTCAAATGCACTGCAGAGATCCCCATAGACCAACCCTGTACTCACAAATAACATATGATGGAGAAATATGGAGATGTGTCTACCACAAACACAGACATAAGAGAATTATTGTCTAATATAAATTCACTAATATTTTACATGCATATTTCCTCAAGGGAATAAAAATGTAAATAACTGACTTTTGAGTAACTGAATGCAGTATAGCTTTAAACATACATTCAGATGCTGAATAACAAATGATTAAAACCAGGGACTCGGAAATACAATTAGGAAAAAAGGATTATACAGGGTCACAAGCTTCCAACTTTAATCATAATTTGGAACAACTTTCACCATAAATAGCTTCAATTGGACCACTTATTGGAATGACAACAGATGACAGACCTTCATTAGAAGCATCAGGACAAAACATGTCCAAACATAGTCCATACACTCATATCACTTCAACTTCCCATTTGAAAGGCAGCCACTCAGCCACCACAGATAGCTTTTTCCTGAGTCTAAAATGAGAAAGAATTAAAGAATTATGATGACCAATGCTTTGATTTTCCCATGAAATTAGGAATATACTATTAGGACTTTTCATAAGCCTGAAAGGATCCTTAAAGAGATGGAAAAATAAGCTGTGCATACGCTGATGAAACACGTGAAGGTAATGAGTCTAGTGAAGATCACCATCCATGTGACAGTAGTTAAAGCATTGAGAAAGACAGTAAGCAAAACAGGGTTCCTAAAAGAACATATGGAGTGGATCATTGTTTCAAAGTTATACAGAGAAATATTTTAACACAGTACAGAGTTAATACAAGTACATTAATAACTTGAGGAAAGTTTTACAAGGGGTACTAATTACTTACTTGGCAGAAGACCACTGGTTCTGCCATTATATTAAAGGAAAATTGTACTTTAGTCTAGCAGTAACAGGCAAAATCTTCTCTATCGATAAGAATCTGCAATGATGTATCAGAACTTTTCTCAAGAGTAAAAAAAAAAAAATCTTCATCATATATACAGATATACCAAAGACAGGATAGTCTGAGGATGAAAGGACCCTCCTAAGTTGTAGAAACTATAGGGTTGTCTCAGAATGGAAAAGGTTGCAAGTGGTCTGGAATGGTAAAGTAATATTGGAGAGGACAGGAAACAAAGTCTATGCATAAAAGGCAGGATCTGGAAGTGATTGCCACTTACTGTGTTATCCTGGAAATGTCTTAGTTCAATCCTGGAAAATGTTATGGGCACACACAATCATCCCCTTCACTGCTTTTCAAGGGACGCCAAGCCACGAGTGCAAAGTGGAAGTAGAAGCATTCCCTAGCCAGTTTTCTGAGCTGAACAATGAATACTTCACATACTTGCTGCTAGAATAGATGCAGAAGAAGACATTCAGGAAAGATTTATCTCACCTTGAAACATTCATAAAGTTTTGTCTTAGATCAAACAGTACATAGAACTAAGAAAGTAAATGGATATCAATTAATTAATGAATTCATTAATAAGTACTAGGATGAACTAACAAAGGTACCTTCTGAGAGGGAGGAGAGACCAAGTTAATTTAGCTCCCCTATTTTAATATTGCTATAAAAAAAAAGATTCATTTTTCCCAAAATCCCTTAAAACAATGGCAAGTCTTTGGGAAAGGGCCTCTAGGAATGAGTTCAGACAGCTAGTTTTCTGCCTTTAAGGAGTTATTCAACCACAGCACTCAAGTGACTAAGTATTCTGTATTTCTCTCTTACTCACGCCATATCATCAACGTACGTGTGTTCTCCGAGAAAAGAAACAACTACCAAAAGAGGATCTACACCATAATACACAAAACAAGCTCTTCTTCACATAACTGGTTTGGCTGTTTCTGTATCAGAAGGTGTTTTGAAATAACTACACGTTTAGCATAACAGATTACAGCAAACTGCCTGAAGGATCACCACTAAGATCATAAAAGATAGCGCATGGAGATTTTGACATGTATTGTTAAATCTTGTTCAGTTAATAATGCTGTGTGCAGGTACACCCATAAGTGTGCAAACAAATGCTCTAAAGAGAAAGAAAGTACGTGTCCAGCTAGGGAAGCTGGCATATGTACTTTATTACATTTAGCTAAACTAGTTTCTCTCATTGTCAGAGACTCCACACAGTTAAGTAATATAAAAGAGTGAAAATAACCAGAAATACATTTATGATCTCCCTCCAAACTTTTCCCAGCATCAACCTACAATAAGAAAAGAGGGGAAAAAAAAAAAAGCACACATAATTTACAGCCCAAGGACTCATTCCAAAGGTCATTAAAGTCAATAAGATCTGTCTGGTTCACTCACCAGATATCACATATTGTAGACTAGAAATCTGGATCAAATTTTCAATGCCAGTTGACAATCATGGAAACTTACAGTCACTTAGAAAGGCATCAAAAGCAGTAGAAGCAGTTCACCCTTTACATGGGGTTTCCAAGAACTAAAAATATGCTGCTTACAAGATGTGCACATTTTTATTTTTCTGAGATTTTGTATGTCTTTGTCTTTTAACAGCTGATAGTGTTTAACATTAAATTACCACAAGCTTGCTCCTTTGAAATCATACAGTTCAAACCAGTTTTTCAGAAATCTTATTCTTTTATACCTATTTTTTCCTTAAACTTTAGGAAAATGCAAGAGCAGGGCATTTTGTTTTGCAATTACATACTCTGATTTTATTTCAACTGATTATAAACTTTGTTTTGCATAAGATGTGTCAAAATATTTCTGTCAGCTTTCATTCTGAAGCAATATAAAATAAAGAAAGCAATCACTATAAATAGAGGGGATATTCAAAGAGTTCATGTGGCCCTTTATTAGTGTATAAATACCCTTGAATGGCATCCCACTTAGAAGTCAGTCAGTTTTCCTGTAGACAAACTGATTATAACGAGTTTGAGAATAGATCTGCTCGATAATTATGAAACCATGAAAAAGCATTATAGTTTTTACTCATACTAATTTTATTGTTTTTATTTCCCAGATCTGATTATTTAGCACTTGCTTTCATGAAAGGAGAGCAGAATTTTAAGAGAAAGCATCCAGGTGTATCTGAATTAAAGATCAGCTATGCTGATCAACAACACTGCTGAAGTTGCATAGTGCAAACTATTTGTTATAAACAGTACCTTACTGTAGCACAGGATCTTGCAATTATAATGTTGCTAAACAAATAAACCTTCCTGAGACCGTTTTCAAAAGCTCAGAATAGACTAACCTCCAACAATGCTAATTATATTTATAATATCTAAACAACTAACACAAATTAGCAGGAAGTTGGATAAAAATTTAATTTCTGCACTACCAACTGTTGCCAAGTGCTTTCTAACAATGGAAATCCTTGTTAAGAAGCAAAGAGGAAAAAAAAAAAATGAAAGCAAGTGATTATTTTATTTAAAAAAACTAGTATTTTTCAATGTAAAACAAAGGTGAAATACATTNCTGCCGTTGTCCACCAAGATTACAGATATATATTTTAAAACTTACTATTTAGGACTGGAATATTTCCAGAAATTAACAAAATTCTAAAGAATCTGAATAAACAAACAAAAAAAGTTACAACAGCAGCACTGGATTTAAAATGATGATGATGATGATGATGATGGTGATGATGATGATGATGATGATGATAGGCAATACATACAAAACTTATGCTCCAGTATAACAAATTGTTCATTGTCCCCTTCTATAGCATTTTTTAAATTTGTATTAAAATGTATAATTTAAACAGGAAAAAAAAGAATAGAGAGAAATTAAGCCAATTAATTTTAATATGATAGCTCTAATATAGGTGCCAGAAAACCTAATGTTTGNGGAAATACTTTGTTAGAAAAAAAAAGGAAAAAAAAAAATGAAAGCAAGTGATTATTTTATTTAAAAAAACTAGTATTTTTCAATGTAAAACAAAGGTGAAATACATTATTATGCTACATTAACAGGTAGATGCCAATAGTTACCCTAATCCCTTTACTTACATATTCTACCTGACTCCTTGATCTGTCAACCATTTTTTCTATTTTCAGGTTGCATAGTCATAGATACCACAAACTAAGATGGCACATTAAAAAAAAAAAAAAAAAACAGTTCATTTATCAAA
>VXAL01018583.1:52203-69456 GCA_013399475.1 Chauna torquata
TTCATCTTGTTCTGGTATTGGTCAAATAGCTTTATTCTCTGAACATATTCTTTTATTATAAAATGGGAACTGCCATTGTCCACCAAGATTACAGATATATATTTTAAAACTTACTATTTAGGACTGGAATATTTCCAGAAATTAACAAAATTCTAAAGAATCTGAATAAACAAACAAATAAAAAAAGTTACAACAGCAGCGCTGGATTTAAAATGATGATGATGATGATGATGATGATGGTGATGATGATGATGATGATGATAGGCAATACATACAAAACTTATGCTCCAGTATAACAAATTGTTCATTGTCCCCTTCTATAGCATTTTTTAAATTTGTATTAAAATGTATAATTTAAACAGGAAAAAAAAGAATAGAGAGAAATTAAGCCAATTAATTTTAATATGATAGCTCTAATATAGGTGCCAGAAAACCTAATGTTTGGAAATTATATTGAATAAGCAGTGTTGAGATGGAACATAAAAAACCACCACCATAATCATCTAAAATTGCATCCATAGAAGCAAGACTTCTACGGTCTTTCGACACAAATGTGTCCTGTTTAGCTTAACTGAAAACACTATAAGTATGCTGTAAAAAAAGAAATGAAATAGAAAAACAAATTAAGAGTAAGCATATGCATATGTCCATGGTTAATATGGGAAGATGCATACCTATATTTCACAGTCTCCCTGCAACATGTTGGAGAAAAACTAATTTTTTAAGCCACTGGAGCTGGATAATGTCTTTTAATGGCTGTTTTGCCCCATTACCTTTAATTTGAATTAAAAAAAAAAAAAATTGCAGTCTTCTGTTAGAATTGTATTACAAATAAAACACAGTGCAATTAAACAGCTAACATTCACTGTACAAACCAATACTTGTAAAATGCAGGAAGAGCATTACGTGGTGACTCTGGCTGCTGATCAGGGAACAACTCCATCCCAGAAAGGGCCCCATTGGTCTCAGCAAGGCTGTGCACAGGCAGAAGATTTGACTGCACGCTCTACGTCATCACTCTGATCACACCATGATTAAACACAGTATTGCAGGATGTTGTAATAATGAGTTATTTCATAACTGTATCTCTTAAAGGCTTTTTTTTTTGGAGGGTATAAGCATGCCCTTCTGTCACAGGTAAGTTTTTAAAAAGTTGAAGCGATTTAAGAACCAAGACAAATGTTCAAGACTTGGATTTGCAAGTTAGAGTACAGGTACATTCTCAGCATTTTTACTACTCTTGAAATAAGGACTAAAATAATTTCTAAGTCACTCAGCTATTTTTTAAACTCCCAGCTGGGATCAAACTAGAGATTAAATTTAAGTCTTGGGGGAAAAAAAAAAAAAGGCTTTGTAAAATAAATCTGAGTAACACCAATATTTCCTTTCATTCTCCAGGGCAGTGATACTCCCAATGTTCTTCATTAGGAAAAAAAAAATGACCATTTGCACGAGCATAACAATCAAGTAACCAAAGTAACCACACACGCACAATCCCATAACACAGTTAAATCTATACTGCTACATCTCCTAAACATCTCATATGGACAGCAGAGAGGAAGGGTTTATTTTATCCCAACTAACTGAAACATTGCATGGGAAAACTGTTTTCATAAGCAAATGTATTCCCATGTGAAGTTGTATTGGTATAGCTTGTTACAATACACAGTATGTCTCTTCTCATAGACAAACAGTCCACTTTTATAAGAAGCAGGACTATGCTTTACAATTGTAGGAAGTATTCTGCAATTCAGGATGCATATTATGAAATTAAATTATTCCTTCCATTACAGACATGAAGACAAAGGCAATACACATCAAAAATGGCTCAAGAACTTAGAAAACAACTGCAACTTCCAATTCTGTCCTTTTTAATTGTTCTAGTCTTGTAATACATTTATAAAGCATGTTCAATGTTGCTTTTACTGTTTAGCTGTACAGATATTACTTGCACAAAATTAAGTAGATATTGAGAGATGTACCTTACAAATTTGGATAGGAAGTACCACACAGCTTAGGCTTTTCAGTATTCATTTAATATTTAATTCAAATATGACAGTTATTGCAAGTTTGAATTTTTAAAACTGCAATGACCTTAAAATTTATTTATGCATTCAAGGCATCTGAAAAATTTCAAAACTGGTAGAAAAGAACAGTTGTCCTTAACCAAGAGTAACCCTTCACCAAACTTCCAGAAAAATCACTGATACCAGAACAAACATAAGGAGAATCCTATGGATGTGTAATTGCTAATGTCATTTGAATTCTAACTGTAATCAGAGCATTTTTAGCTTGACGCAGTAGTTACAAAATGAGTAACACTGGCCAGATAGCACAAAGACCTTCACAGTGAAATTAGAGCTTCCAGTGAAAGAAACCTTGGTTTTGTTTTTGGTTTCAATGATGTCAATATTTCAATACTGGCCAAATAAGAATTGGTCAAGCTGGCCAGTTCTCAGCAGCTGAAAACTACAAGAAGCAGGTTCTGAACTGACTTCCCCATCCTGCCAGAACAGACATGAGAGTACTTTTGGAGAATAAAATATTGAAAGACAAATATCAGAGTACAAGAAGAACAGCTGAAAATCTGAATTTTAGAGTTTTAGCAGAGAGGTGGGCCTATGCAAACATCATGAAGTTCAACAAGGCCAAGTGCAAGCTCCTGCATCTGGGTCAGGGCAATGCCAAACATGGATAGAGGTTGGGTGATGAGCTGATTGAGAGCAGTCCTGAGGAGAAGGTCCTAGGGTCGTTGGTTGATGAGAGAAGCTCAGTATGACCCGGCAATGTGCGCTTGCAGCCCAGAAGGCAACCGTGTCCTGGGCTGCATCAAAAGCAGTGTGACCAGCAGGCTGAGGGAGGAGATTCTCCCCCTCTACTCTGTTCTCGTGAGGCCCCACGTGGAGTGCTGCGTTCAGCTCTGGGGCCCCCAGCACAAGGGAGACATGGACCTGTTGGATTTAAGTCATATTTTTTATTTAACAATTTTTAATTTAGCTTGTGTTTTTTTCTGCTTTCTGTGCTCAGCAAAGGGCAAAGAAAATTTTCTGCCAAATCTATACAATATTAAATATGCCAAAGACAGACCACAGTATAACGAATCACAGGATAAAGCTTCATTGAATGTCAACAGAAAAAGAGAGGATCCCTTAAGACATAACTACTGTACCCAGCAAGAAGCAAAACACCTTCAGTCTTAAAGCTGTTCAGGAATGCTGAGACTAAAGGCTTCTCGACTGCTTTTACTACTGTTGAATCCTGTGATAACACTACTGCATAACTGAGCTACACTTTCCAGTGTGGAGTAATGGCAGAAGTACTAGGAGCTATCTACAATCTGTGCAGACATGCAATAACTGCTGCAGACATGCCCCTAGTTTTCATGATATGCTTGTCTGTGCTTAGCTGAACCCAGTTCTCAACCAGAATTGAAAACAGCCCAGTCTGCAATTTGTTTAAATAAAATGCCAATTTTGAATTTCTTTAGTTTGCAATATTATATCTCTCACGTTCTTCTTCAAGATTGCAACAGACACTTAAGTCTTGTTTCCTGTTTAGATAAGTCTTAAAGTTGTCATGTCTTTACTCTTAACAATGCAAGCATCAAAAGAAGACACCCTATATAATCTAACGGCTTCCCAGAGCACTTACATTCCTTTACATGCGTTGCGTATGCACATACATACATACTCCATTTCCCATTACCACTTTTGCTGCAGTATTTTCCTGTGCAAATACACATCCACTTAGTTCCCTTCCACCTCTTGCCACTTTCTTGCGCATCACCACTCCCTCTGCAATTTCTCCCTACAGTCCTTTCTTATATAAGCATATCCTGTTTATCAAGTAGTATTTAAAAGTAATGTGAGAGTGAAACTATCTTCAAGTGAGATTTAAAGTATTTGCTTAAATGGTTCAACAAATACATATATTTTATCCTTAGTAAAATGGAAGCTACCTACAAGAAAGAGAGGAAAAGCACACCACAAAAAAGAAAGCAGTGGCTTTCTACACTCTTAAATGGGCAACTGTCTTATGGGCTTGGGACATAAGCAGAAAGTGTCAGGTACTTACAGTCTTAAAAGTAAATGTTACATGGCATAGGGGTCCCTTAAGGACATGACCACATAGTGAGTTGTGTTCTGTAATGAATTGAAATCTCACCCGACAGACCTAAGTGTGATCCAACCCAGAAATAGCAGAGCTGGCTAGAAATGACTTGCTTGCTGGTGGGGGCAGCAGCAGAGGCAGCAGTGGCAACAACGACAAGCAGAAGCATTAAAAAAGAATTAGGTACAAAAGAACTATGCTGAGCTAGTAGAAGTGGCCCTCTTGATACATTGCCCTTTTCCATTTCTTTGTCTTTCAAATAATGTCAGATAGGATATTTTCCCATTTTCCCAAGAGCAGCTGTGGCATTTGTCATCCAGGGATGATAAAACTCAAGACCAGTCTAAGAGAAGAATAACAAGGTATACTTATTGACCATGCCATCACTCAAGCATATTTAAAAAAAAAAAAAGAACACAAATTTAAATAAAGGAAAGGCCGGGGCAGGGGGGGGCCGGGGGATGATACCATAATAGCTACACTGAAGAGACGATTAGTGACATAAGGGGGACAAGGGACAACAGTACATTCGTGTGCTGAGGATATATTAACTTTTTTTTCTGCCATGAAAAATATTTGAATTGGTGGTCTTTTTTTTCCTCTCATCACAGTTTTAAATAGGACTAGCAGACCTCGAAAGAGACTCAAAATTAAAAACTTCCAGCAAATAGGTCCAGATTTGCTATCCCTGTTATTTCTGCAGAACACATGGAAAAGACAAATGCTATAGATTTAGAGAGGCACATAATGCACACTGATAACCTACATGACTTTGCACATTACATTCTGGAAATCAGTTTTAATACCTAAAATCCACCACATGTAGTTATGCCAAATCATTGTCATTCTAACGGTTCTAACAGTAAGAAGCAGAAAACCAGGAAACAGTGGTGTGCTTAATGTAAAGTGAAGGTGCAGTGAATATAGAACTTTTGCATTATACAAGCTTCAAATGGAATTAGCCATCTATGTATGTCTAATTATTTATTTAAAAAGCATAGCTGATACATTGTATCCAAAGATTCTCTGTAATTTGTATTCACCCTGTCATCAAATATGGTTTTATCTGCATTATTTTCATAGATACAATTTAATCTTGCATATATTAGATATTCTCCTATAATTTAATTTTACAATGGTACTACTGCTTAATAGCCATCCTAACAGACACTCCTGTCTAAAGAATGTGATAATATGTCAAAGCTTATTAAAAATAGATTGTAAAAATTACCCGTGATGCCATTCCACTCACTTTAACAAAACCACAATAATTTTGGCTATGCTTCCCCACAGAGCATTTCTCCCTGTACCCACAAACCCCTGTGCCTTTCTTAATACCTCTCTGCCTAGCTGGAGTCCATACCTTCTTACTTCCTAAACTCTTCCTCACTCCCCTCCACAAAGATATCTTTCTTAGGTGGCTCTTAGAGCACCTATATGATTCATGCCCTTTGTATGACTCACTAAAATCAGAGGCTATCTCCCTATCAGTGAATTTTTCAAGGTGGACAGAAATTGAAGTATTTTTGTCAAGAGTGTACTCTCATAGCAATGAAGGCTAACTGTATATTCAGCTGCATCAGAAAATAGACAGATTTTCAGAACCTGACATGGCCCTGTGCAGCTTGATCTAACCGCTTTGTGTCAGAGGAAAGAATAGATGATCTTAGGAGGTCCCTTCCAAACCTAAATCCTTCTATGATATTATGATTTTCAAAATAATGAAAAAAGGGGTTTTTATTCTTTTTACAATGTTTTGTGGAGGATCTTTACTCTTCTTTACATATTTGCTCCTTCATGCCATGGAATAACCTTAAAACTCTTCTCAGCAATACTATGACACAAAAGGAAGAAGATGGCAGCTGAGGATCAGTGGAGCACTGTGGGTGAAGCTCTGCTTCATTAAATTTCTGCCAACACTGATGGTCAAGAGCAACTCTTTCTCAGCACTGCTCAGTTTCACAGAAGAGACAGTCAGCCACGTCTTTTGTTCTTCGAGCTGATAACTAGTGAAAGCAGATGAAGCAGAACCCAGGATCCAGCCAAAAATATTTTCTAGAAGTCAAGTAAACAATTTGTGATCTGAAAACTGGGCTGATTTCTGTAATATCATAGAGACAAAACACAACACTTTCACAGCCTGAAATGTGCTAGATACGCATACTAAGTAAATAATACTCCCTTTACATTTTCATAATATTGGAAAATTCAAGATTTTTAAGCAGATTGTTGTCATTGCAGCTATTTTAGAAGTTCTAATGCACTTCAAAGACCTTAAGTGAACACTGAACTATCTTCATAAATGTTAGACAATACACTACAGTAATAATCCCATTATGGATCTTCAGCTTTATTTGTCCTATTGGATTAATTCATTCTATAATACATTGCTGGCACTTTGCTCTAACAGTCAGCGACTCTTAGAATTCCTGATTACATGATTACACTCAAAAGCCTCATTATTTCAAAATGTTTTATCATCAACTGATCGTTTTTATATCACTTTGGTGACAACTCCACAAGCCTGTTCTCACAAGATTAGCACTGCAGTCCTTAACTACATCTTGTTTACTTAACTCTACAAGCTCCAAAAATCTCAAAATTTGGAAAAGGTAGAGAAAAGGTTTCTCATCCGAAAGAAACAGGCAAGTGGGTCTGGTAAAGTATCTTCCCAAATGTAAAGATATTTTTCCTTTTCATTCTTAATTTGCTACTTAACTGAGGTTTAAACAAAGTACAAAGAACAGAGCACACTACAGCTATATCATTGCATGCTGTGATCTAATTAGTCTATCATGTACACAGGAAAGGACAGAGTCAATATTCAGGTGAAGGATTTCCAACAAACAAGAGCATCTGCAGTGACAGTTCTTGTAGTTTTACATACAAATCTGCCTCCTGAGCCATTCTCAATAATCCAGCCTAGCGTTAATGGTACAGGAAGATTTCTCTATTGTTTGGTTATTAATAATCCTATATAACTCATATCCTCATAGTCACCAGCTGGGAGAAGGATACACAGCACTGGGCTGAATTTAAAGGCTCCCCTTCCTTCACTGCATTTTGTTGCAGCAGTGGAGTTGCATGTGCAGATACTATCCATTAAAAGAAAACAGTATTTGCCCCTGACCCTTTATTTGCACACCTGAGGGGCTGAACCTCAGAAGTAGAACCTCCTTCAATTCTAGTACTGGTATTTCACTGTCTGTTACTCATCCCTATCTTCTCACAGTCCAACGATGCCCTGACATAGGCCCTACAATGTTTTACAGCCCCATTCCTCTTCACATAACTTCACAACCAGTTATTGCCTTTCCTAGAGCCCATATCTCGGCTGCCCTTGACCCACATATATTACACCCTCAGCTCCAGCAAACCAGCCACCAGTGTCTTCTCTACACAGCAGCAGCTCTGTGCAGAGAAGCTCAACATAGAGAGGTCATTGCTTCCTAGAGTATCTTTGACTCAAGAAGCTTCCAAAGTTATTTAGCTGAGTTGAGTTAATATATGACATTTACTCAGCATATTTAGTGGATTGTCAATAGGAAGCAGTCAAGCAGACTACTACAGTTATGACTAAAAAGCCACTCTTGTTAAAAGCAACAAGACATGGAGTCTGTCCACGTAGTCATAGAGGAAACCTATAATATACTTTCAAGATGTAGAACTGCTAATCCCTCTGTCCACTTATTTCTCCTTCTCATTTCAGTCCACTGCTGGGAAAAACATCAAAGTATCTTTCCTCTGTCTTCTGTCGGAAGGTGGATCAATAAAAAGTATCCTCCACTATTTTTACAGCCTCGGAGAAAAAAGCACTATAAATTTTCTTTCACGACTCCCTAATGATTGATAAAATGGTAGGCCCACCTAGATGCTTACTTATGGATGCAGAAATGTTTCAGAGACATTTCTAATATGAAAAGAAGTTGTTACAGTGCCACAAACAAGTACCTGCCTTTTAATACTCATCACAGGTACGTACGGATACTGATAGTACTGACATCAGTTTATGGTCCTGCACCAACATATGGGCCTCTAAAATACTCTGTATCTTTCTGCAGAAGGGCAAATAAAATTGCTCATGAGCAGAAAAAGCAGTTTTACTGCATTCATTGCTTCCAATAACTGCAAAGATTGCTGGCACATACATTCTATTTATCCCCATCTTCTGCTAGCTCAGCTGCTACTCAAAGATAACCAGAAAACACCTGTGCTGAACCCTTGTCCTTTCTCAGACATGAGAGCAAGAAAAAAGGCACATGTTCACTTCCTTTTTTAAAAGGTGCAATTGTACTTCCACTTTAAAATTAAGTCAATGAAGTACATGTGTTGTGGTTTAACCCTGCAGGCAGCTAAGCACCACACAGCCACTTGCTCTCTCTCCCCCCACATCCAGTGGGGTGGGGGAGAGAATCGTAAAAAAAAAAAGTAAAAGCTCGTGGGTTGAGATAAAGACAGTTTAATAGGACAGAAAAGAAAGGCAAAATAGTAGTGATAATGATAATAAAAGTAATAATAAAAGAATATACAAAGCAAGTGATGCACAATGCAATTGCTCACCCCCCACTGACTGATGCCCAGCCTGTACCTGAGCAGCGGTACCCGCCCCTGGCCAACCCTCCCAGTTTTATTGTCCCATGTGACATCATATGGTACGGAACATCCCTTTGGTTAGTTTGGGTCAGCTGTTCTGGCTGTGTCCCCTCCCAGCTTCTTGTGCACCCCCAGCCCCCTCACTGGCAGGGCAGCATGAGAAGCTGAAAAGTCTTTGGTTCTGTGTAAGCACAGCTCTGCAACAACTAAAACAGCAATGTGTTATCAGCATTATTTTCCTCCTAAATCCAAAACAGGGCACATACCAGCCCCTGTGAAGAAAACTAACTCTATCCCAACTGAAACCAGGACAACATGTAACATCTGAAAATAAGTAAATGCTTAAAAGCTATTTTCAGGTTTTGGCTTTAGATTATATATTTACCAAAGCAACAGCCATGCAGTATTCCAGCTATTTCAAAAGGTCTCCCAAGAAGAGATTTTAAGATGTTGGTTCTGTAAGCAGTCTGCTGACGTTGCACTGAGGAAGGAGGTCAGACAGAGACCATTAGGGCAGAAATAGTGCTGGAGCTTACAGAGCAGACTCAAGCAGGTAACTGTAAATTCTGTGAGCTCCCTTGGACATCTTAGTCATATGGTGTCCTTCAAAAGCTGAACGACACAAACATAGCTTAAAGATACATAAGCCATTGCCAGTTTTAGAGGTACAACCTACAGTTAAACCTATGATTCTTCGGTCACCTAAATGACACTTCGAATCGCCCTTGAGGATTAGTTGGGAATCACAACTGGTTTCAAACAGAGCAATACTGGTGTTCTTCAGGACTACATGAATTGAGAAACCTCTTTGAAGCAAAACTCATATTCATTGCTTGTGCATCTGCTAAAAGTCAAAAATAATAAATATCTTGATACAAAGTTTGGGGCTCTATTTGAAGGCAGTCACAAAATTCTTCCCTGTTATTCATTAGCAGCAAAGAGAAAAAAACTAAAAAACACAATAAAAAGAAAAGTATTTTCTGAAGGATGAAAGCCTAGATGAGTTTAACCCCAAGCAACATCAAAAATAAGAAAAAAAAAAGGAAACAAAAATAAGGAAAGCCAGGGAATTTATCACTGAAAAGTACTCTTAAAAAGTAAATAATACCTTTAAAGTTCAGGCCTTACTTGATTTTCATTTGTTCTCAGACAATCAGCTACCACAGCTATGTCTATAGTAGCAAGTAGGGCAACCCAAAAGAAGATTCATACAGCACAACAGTTGATCCTGAGAAGTCAGTATCCACACTACATGCTTCAGGGATTTTACTTTGAACTTCTTTTAACGCAGTCCTGTGGATGGATTGCCCATTATTAGCTGAAGAATACTTGCAGGTTTTTTGTTGTTTTTTTTTTCAAAAATTGTGCAAAGTGTTCAAGCGCTCTGATAATATACTGTGTTCTGACCAGTTTCTGTGAAAAACAAGGGATGATCTGGAGGCTTCACCTCAAAATAGTATGCTTCTGAAGTATTCAAATACAGTGCAACAGTAAGTGCTTGCGAGGTTCAGTAGATGCAATGCTATAGAAAACAGAAGCAGATCATCATTATATATCCAAACAAAATGCTGAGAATATTTAAATACACAAATTTGGAATTTAATATTTATGACTTGCTGCTCTAGGAGAACAGGCCCATAACCTGGGATCCATTTAAATTAAAGAATTTTTATACTGAAAGTGGTGAATAAGTAATAATTCAAAAACAAATAAAACATTTTGAAGGTAAACATAATTCTTACATATATGCTCCATATTTGAGTAAGATTTTGAATCATTTTCCTCCTCTTCAGTTTTCCCTTTCACTTCTCATTATTTATATTCTTCAATTTCGTATTTTAGTAGTTCATGAACAAATTATTTCAATATATTATAAAGACAAATTGTTCCATAAGCAACAGAACTAATGATACTTAGTTTCCTATAGCTTCATGTTACATGGTTGAATTATTTGATGTCTAATAAATGAGCTCTCCAATTGAAGCTATTCTTGTAGCTGAGAATTCATAAAACCTCTCTACTTTGCTGATTCTCTTTACTAAGGAGTAAACTCTCACTGTATACTACACTGCAGTGAGCAACTAGGAGTCTGTCTCCTCTACCTGGCTACCAACATTCATGATCACAACAGAAATGAATTTTGAGACTATCACTTTTTCTTGTGTTTAATTTGAACAAAATTGTCCAACTGGTTCAAAACATATGGAGGAAGTGGAGGGAGAGGAAGCATGCTGGCACAGAACAAACACGTAAACTTAGCCAAAGCCCTTAAACCATGTTAAAGAAAAAAATATTATAACAGCAAGTGTATTACTATTTCTACCAGTTTTAGAGTAAGTGTAAATTATAGGTGTAAAGCTTTTCTGTTAAAATCTGCAGTCTCTTTTCTTGCTTTTTCTTTTTTTTTGGTGCAAATAACACTACAACTTTTTCCAAATTTTCATGACAAAAATGCAAAATGTCACAATCTGAATGATAAACTAATCTATTCTTTCTGACTTTTTTGTATGATTGATTCTCCCTTAATAAAAATTTTGCACTTAGAATCACTTTTTATAGAGTAAATAATTTTTAAATACGTCAATACTACTCAATTTTTCATTGGTTTCTCTCTTCTGGCATGGAACTTACACAAATACAAATGTCTAACAACAAACATTATAAGTGGGTTTGTACTTAAAGGGAACCTAATAGTTGTACACAAAAGTGTCCAAAGTATATAAGCATCATTATAAACAAGAACCCTTTAATTCATGGATAAAAATTAAAATGGGAGATCAAGATCTTTTCTCTACAAATTGTACTAGTGTATGAACAATGGAAGAACCAAACCTGCAGAGAAATCAAACTAATTTTGTTCTATTGTATTATTATATTTAATTCTGTGAAGACACTGTGTTAATCTTGATTAGAATAATGAAAGTAGTTTCAAATGTGTTTTAAACACAGAGTCAGAATGAACAGATTAATGTTTTTCTTTCTGATAAATGCAGAATACCAGAAAGAGAGAAACCAATGTGATTTAAAACAAGACTATAATTCAGTACAAAAGGAGTTTTACCTAAGAAAAGACCAATTAGCATAACAAAAATCCTAGTAAAAACTTCAGGATGCACACAATGGGATAGTCAAAGAACTGAACTATTTTAAAAATTCTGCAGTGTTTCTGAGCGCACACTATTACAATCGAACAAGCAAAGAGAAGAAATAATTAGTTTTCACACAACACTGACTTTAATGTCAAAGGTACTGCTTGCAGCCATTGAAAAAAATGGACAGAACTACTTTCATGTGATATGTTCAGTTAATTTTAAAGATAAGTTCTATTTGTTACCTAATGTAATTTATTTCAGACTGTGTCTAGAAACACAATGATATTTTGATTAAGATTCAATATTTTTCTCTGCGAGAAAAATAGACTTTGGTGTAGTGCAGTACTTCATTTTCTGTTTGTCCCACTGAGTATCTGCCCTGTACTTAGTGCTGTACAAAACACACATGGAACAACAAAAAAAAGTACTTATGATGATTAATCCAGCCTTATACAGACCTATGATGATTCCTAGTGCAATGATTTTCAGCTTACTTTTTTCTCCAAAAAAACCACTTACACACTTTAATAAGCAATTAATATCCAATAAACATAAATAGCCAAACTCTATTATTAGTTACTACAGAATAAGCCTTTGGTAGCTTCTTTGAAAGTTTATGTTTTTTTGTTTTGTTTTGTTTTTAATCTTTCATTTTTAAATGAGGTTCCACTGTAAAATGATTTGCAAAGCTCCGAAGTAAAACTCAGTACAGTAAATGAAGACTCATTGCTGCTAGACAGCACTTTTCTCGATGAAATCTACTAAGTGCATATTCCTGTTTTATGAACAATTACTGGAAAAAAACATACCAAAGAAAATCTCCCCAGAGAGGCAGATAAAAGTAAAATGCACATTATCCTGCTCTAAATTTAGCCTAGCTAGTGTCAATAAACTGACAGGCAAGAACCTGTCATTTAAGAAAATATTGAAATTGCCTACCTAGTGTGATATCAAGAATGGTAGAAAACAAAACTAACATTCTGTAACCATATTTGGTTCTTACTAGCTATTTCTGAATCATAGATCTTATGAACCACACCAAAGTCTGGCTCATTTGAGCTTGTCACAAGAATTCTCAAATATTAAGCTGAGTACTTACGCACTCTGCCAGTTAGTAACTTTGGATATTCCAACTCATCATGATGTTTTTAAAATTAATTAAATTTTCATATTTCCTTTTGATTCTTTGCAATTGAGTAGTCATGAAGCATCCTGACACTCAAAAAATTTTTAGAAAAGTATACCAAGATACATCAGAATGCTTCTGAGGAAGATAATCATCATCTCCCTGTCACATTTGGTCTCTCTAAGGAAACCACAGAAAAAAAAGCTTACTGGCAAGTGCAGGGAAGAATTTGTGACATATCCTCTTATTTGGGAAACACACATGGAAAACTTCTAGTTAGTTGCACACAGAATAACAACCAAGTATCAGACAAGGACAGTTTTTACAACCATCTAGATTTATATTTTGATCCATTTAGGAGATCCTGTTACCTCACTACCCACTTTATCACAAGTACAATCTAATAGTGGAATTTTTATTTAACTTGCTGTATTTCAATATTTCCTGCAAAATGCCATAACCTGCAACATGCTGAAAATTGGTCTGGGAAAAAAAAAAAAGAAAGAAAGAAAGAAAAAAGAGGTAATTTCCAAAATCAGGCTGACCCTAAATTCTAGGAATACAACACTTAAGAGGAAAGGTTATGTTTGAGATTCATTTTGCAATTCTAGAAAAATTCTTTTCTGATCATTTTTTTGATGATATACTTCTAGGATATCCTAAAATACTTTTGCAGTTTTAACTTGATGTTGCAATGTTTTTAAATCTATTTACCACCTCAAACTTTCCTACATACCAAAGATGCTTGTTAAAACAGCACATTTTCTCACACAACACACTTCTGAGTAAAAGCATTATGTTTCAAGTGCAACATATTAAGCATTGAAATACTAACCATAAAACTGACGTAAACATCAGTGGTGGTTTTATAAGCACATTTGCACATGTTTCTAAGACATGATTTGGAATTGTTATTTATTTGAAGCTTCCAAATTATAAAAGTAATTCCAAGTCATTTATCTCATTGAAAAAACATGTGGCATTTTAATTGTATTTGTTAACCAAATGGAGACCTAGATCAGTACTAAAAATGAATCACAAAGCTTGACTATCAAATCCAATCCAATCCACAAGCAGGAAACTAAGTCTACAGTTAAAGAAAGTAAAAGCCAGAATCAAAATACAAACAAAACATAAAATTTTAAATAGCCCCGCCTAAAAACCAATGGCTAAATGAGTCTCCACTATCACTGCAAACCAGTTGTCATAACAGAAAATAATATTTTATTTTGTGTTTCAGTGGGCAAAAAAAAAAACTCATCTGGTATGTCTTTGCCAGCCAGAAGTAAGTTGTCTCTAGGTGTTGCACTAAGAAAAGAGGCTTGCTTTATTTTAGACAGCATGGTTTGGGAAAGTATATATTGGCTTTTCCCATGTGTTTTTTCATACGATTTTTGGACTTCGTATGATATGGTGATGGAAATTCCTGTTGCAGTATAAAAACTGTCATCTGAAACAATGCAGAATTTACGCAGTATATTCTGAAACACCAAGTTATAACACAACTGTGAATAATCATATGTTAAAGGAAAATGCCATGTTCAGATAAAACTATGGCATTGTTTACCCTACAATCATGTTTGTGTTATAAAAAATATCCACACTTTTTCAGTAGCTTGGGAACCATGAACATTATCTAATGGTGCTTTTCCCTTTACCCTGGGAAAGCTTGGCAAGCAGGAAAAAATATATATATATAATTATATATGTGTATACAAAGAGGAAGCAATGCCAAAAAGCAATGAAAATTCTCAGTCTCTTAATACTAAAAATTCTAAGCCACCCTTATTTTTCTTCTCACACCTGAACTGCTCTAAAATTTCCACCTCCTGAGCAAATATCTAACTGGCTAGGCTGAGAAGAAAAGCATGGAGGAGCATTTTCAAGAGGAGGATGACTCCGGAGAACCACTGAACTCCCCCTTAAGGGAGGGTGTCACTGAAGTGATATGACTGGGTAATGGAGAATATCTAAAGGCTTTGTATGAGCAGTTCTCTATTCTTAGATATTTTATTTTAGGTATGTGTTGAAGCAGACTGCAATACTAGGAAATGAGGCAATCTGGTGAATGCCTCCCTTGAGGCAGAGTCCAAATTAATCCATTACAGCTAAATGGTAATCTCCAGTACCAGAATATTGGGTAGATGTTTGTGTATCTTGAACCATGGTGAAGAACTAGCTCATGTCAGAAAACACATTTCTCAGTAGCCTAGAAGATAGCAAGGTGTGACAGATGAGACGAAGACCCACAGACCTGACCAGTCAGAGTGTCTCTCTCTCTCTCTTCCCCTTATGCCTAATAAGGTACTTTACCTGGGACCTAGAATGAATCAACATTATGAAACCTGCATGTATACACTAATATTAGACAGAGTTCATGCTTTGATATACATGCTGAAATGAAAAAATAATAATAACTAAAAAAAAAAAAAAGAAAGAAAAATGGCAACAGACAAGCTCAGTCACTCAGTCATGTTTTTACCTGGTGTCAAAATAACCTTGTAACACTGGGAGGAAGCAAGAGCTTCCTACTTTGCAAGCAGCATCTATTAAAAATGATGCCAGATTTTAGGGTTATTGCTAGGAAGATTTTTACAAGTATCAGTCTTGATGTTAATCATCCAACACGGAGAAGCAACTCACACACTTTCTGAAACACACCTGTCCATAAGGACAGGTAGGTACACATACAAACATCATTTGCAAAGAGTATTCTTCAAGGAATTTCTGGGCAAGCCACAAGGTCCCAACTCTCTCGCTCCTTTTGTAGCCTGCACAGGCATGCTGTGAATGACTGGCAGTAGCAACATCCTTACTTTTCGGTGTAAGTTGACTGTTTCTAAAAGATGTGTAACTTCTACTGAGTATGGAACTAAATAGAGTAAACATAACTATGAACAATAGTTCACAGTTCACAATAGTACACAATGACAGTAAATGTAGACTGATATTTGAAGTTTTGTACACCAAACTCTAACGGTTCAGAGTTCCATGTGGATGTTAAAACTTCCATTTAACTTTTTTTTACTTTTGCTTTTTTATTTCCTTTTGTCATATTTGTATCATAAAAAAGTTTTTTGGTAGGAAAATGTACTTCCCTTTAGAACTATATTGGGCCTTTGGACCTTGCGTGGCGCCATGTTTTGGATTTGTGATGAAAATAGTGTTGATAACACACTGATGTTTTAGTTGTTGCTGAGCAGTGCTTACACGGAGCCAAGGACTTTTCTGTTTCTCATGCTGCCCTGCCAGCAAGGAGAATGGGAGTGCACAAGAAGCTAGGAGGTGACACAGCCAGGACAGCTGACCCAAACTGGCCAAAGAGATATTCCATACAATGTAGTGTCAGGCTCAGCAATAAAAGCTGAGGTAAAGGAGGAGGAAGGGGGAGACGTTCGGATTGATGGCGTTTACCTTCCCAAGAAAGCATTACGCATGATGAGCCCTGCTGTCCTGGAAGTGGCTGAACACCTGCTTGCTGATGGGAAGTAGCAAATGAATTCCTTGTTTTGCTTTGCTTGCATGTGCAGCTTTTGCTTTACCTAGTAAAATGTCTTTATCTCAACCCATAATTTCTTGCACTTTTACCTTTCCGATTCTAACCCCCTACCAAATTCCACTGTGAAGGGAGTGAGCAAGAGGCTGGGTGGTGCTTAGCTGCTTGCCAGGTTTAAACCACAACAACAGTAAGTAATGCTTTCATATGTATAAATAGATTGGCCATTGACTGAAAACTGGCTGAACTGNAACCCCCTACCAAATTCCACTGTGAAGGGAGTGAGCAAGAGGCTGGGTGGTGCTTAGCTGCTTGCCAGATTTAAACCACAACAACAGTAAGTAATGCTTTCATATGTATAAATAGATTGGCCATTGACTGAAAACTGGCTGAACTGCCAGGCTCAAAGGGTTGCGATTAGTGTCACACAGTCCAGCTGGAGGCCAGTCACTCTTGGGGCTCTGCAGGGTCGATATGGGGACAATACCACTAAACATCTTCCATTAATGACATGCAAGGTGTGGCAGAGCACACCTTCAGCAAGTTTGAAGACCAAAAAAAAAAAAAAATCAGGAGGAATACATGCAACAGCTGTATTTAGCAATATTCAGAGGGACCTGGTTGATACTCCCAACAGCCATATTCAGAGGGACCTGTACAAGCTGGAGAAAATTGCTGACAGGAACCTTTCATTTCCCATTCTTGAACGGACAAGTCCTATACGTGGGGACCGATAACATCATGCATCACTATAGACTGTGGGCTAACTGGCTGGAAAGCAGCTTGGCAGAAAGAAAGGCATGGACATGTTGGAGCTATATCTCCTCCCAGCTCCT
>VXAL01018585.1:2815-15705 GCA_013399475.1 Chauna torquata
TTTCTTTCTTTCTTTCTTTCTTTCTTTCTTTCTTTCTTTCTTTCTTTCTTTCTTTCTTTCTTTCTTTCTTTCTTTCTTTCTTTCTTTCTTTCTTTCTTTCTTTCTTTCTTTCCTTCTTTCTTTCTTTCTTTTTGAGATATTTTGGAGGGCAGCAAGGAAGTTTGGGGGGGAAGGAGAGAAGATTAGAGTTTGCAAATATTCCTCTGCCTGGTGGTACCTTGCAAACCCTAAAATGTTAAAATGGCGCAACTGGATTTTGCTCTCTTTTCTAAAGCAGGTTCTAGTAAGCCTGTACATGAATATATATTAATTTTATCACACTGTGTCCACAAGGTCATTTTCAATTTCCTGTTGATTTAATAAAGAACTTAGGTGGTCAGCACTTGCAAAAACACTGCAGTTTAGATAGACACTTTCAGACAGATCTAGGTATTTAACCTGAAGAGTCAACATTTGCAGTTCTCCAGCACGTTTACTTAGGCTTCAAGGGCAAGCTTCTACGTCATCAGATGTGCTGCATGTTTTGCTAAACTGGATCCTTGCCTAGCCCCTAAAGATGTGCCTATGGTAAGTAACTAAGCATGACCTGGCCCAAGCAGTGGGACTCAGTTGTCCATGCCGTAGCAAGTCCCTGGCACAGCTTTGACTTTGCCGCAAGCAAAACAAACCAACCCCAAGAGAAAGGTTTGAGTTTGATACAGGAGCGTTACGTGGGCAACCTGATCTGAGGTGTGAAAGAGCAGCGTGTAGGTGCTCAGAGTATGCCCCGCAGTCAGTGAATGGGCCGTTGCAGTGTCTAGTTTATTGGTATAGATGTGAGGTTTCTGCAAACTCCGGAACAAATTCTTAATGAGCCAGGAGGAAAGGAAGAAGCTATTCATATCTACATCACATTGAATGCTCACTGTCCTCTCGCATGTTTCTGGGATGCATACTTTTCCGGAATCAATGTAGACTTTATCCCAAGAACAACCTGTTAAATTCTTAAGGAAGTGACAAGAAAATCTTGGAGAAAAGAAGAAAAACAAGCTTTTCACTTCTGAAATATTTAATAGCCAGAACCTATAAAGAATTGTTGAAGATCTGCCAACATTTCCAATGATTTTCAAAGTCATACCATTTTCACTTGCTCCAGAACTGCTGATATCAGCAAGCATACACTTCTAAATAATTTATTGGCATTTCTACATAAATTAGATACTTAAAGGTGAAGATGCCATGAACCTTGTGGAGGCTGAGTGCTCACTACATGGACTATAATCCATCAACCCAACTGACAGATTTCCGAACTGGCTTAAACCCCAGCAGGCTCACTGCTTGGAAATAGTTCAAGGACTCCGGAGACTGCAATACACTATTGAAATGTCACTTGTAGTAAAAGCATATTCTACACAAATATAAATCACCGTGAAATAAGGTATAAACCTAGGATAGTTATAAATTGATCATTTAAATCACATGTTAGTTACTGCTTACAAAAATGAGCAGTGCAAAAAAAATATGTTTACTTCAGCTAAGGACAATTTATTATAAAAGACAGGGCAGTTTGCAAGGCAGAGCCATCAACTAAAAAAAATATCTACATAGACTTTAAATTCTTCAGTAACATGCTTTTTTCCCACCTATCTGTTTCTAAAGTCACCATGGGCTTTTTTTTTTTTTTCAAATACTACATAATAGCAGCTGACTGATTTGCAGGGCTTGGCCATTGGGAAATGTTTTGTTGGTATTTTACCCTGTAACTAATACGCTTATAAAGATGCCCTGACAGGTAAGATGGAAACAATCTGAAGAAGATAAATGACACTTCAAGAGGGAAGCCGAGGATGGAAACCTGTGAACAAAACCCACTGTACTACCAAGGAGCAGACCAAAATCTTCAATCTCCAAGATTTGTTTTGAAATGAAAGAGAAAAAATAAATGATCAAGGAAGGCTCCTGTCCTGGCTGGAGAATCGCTGCAGCCAGGGTTGTGTGGCCGTTGTTCAGCTGGATCCATTGTTCAGATGGTCCCAGAAATACATTGATATGAGGGGGAGAGAAAAGCCAGTGATAAGTGAGATGCTAAAGGCAATGGAAAGAAGATAAAAGCAGCATTTTCACCAGAAGTCATGCGAGTAGGAGTGGTAGAGCTGCTACTTGAGATAGAAGAGAACAAAATAGAACAAGACTGAAAATGGGAAAAAGCAGGACAATCAGCATCAACATCTCAAGGGATTAATTTACAGAGTAGGAACAGCCGAAAAAATTGGCAGCTGCTCAAAGCAGCTGTGAAATCCACACTGATGGCCTAAAAATTATGGAAAGCCCAAGTTACAGCAAGTGAAGGGGGGAGGGAAGCTGATGGTGCCAGAGATAACAAGTGAGCATGAGCGAAGGTCATTTTATCTTCCATGACTTTGGGTAACTAACCACAGCCACAGGAGATGGGAAAGGAGTGCTCAGCTCTCCCGATAGGAACACAGGTGTAACTGCACAGAACTTCCGTTTGAATACAAATTACGGTTTTCATTTATTAAACTGCCTGATGTCCTCATCAGTGGGAATTCACTGGAATGGAAACTAAAGGGAATGATGACAAAGTGAACTTTTCTGCTATTATGCTTTTTTTTTTTTTTTTTTAAATCTTATTCATAGCTAAAGCTCAGACTATGTGGCAACTCAAACAAAATAAATAAAATAAATGGATGACAATCAATGAAACTAGGGAATTTTCAAGTGTAAATAGAATTTGTGGATTCTGTTTTTTTTGTTGTTGTTGTTGTTTCCTATTCACTCTTGAAATATCTGCCTTGACAATGGATTAAAAATGTCTCATTGCCCATTTTTTTTCAGTTATTACCAGAAAAGAGGGATGAGATTAGACATTTGTGTACATGCTGCAAACTATCAGTTGTGCCTTGCTCCCGTCTTTTCAGTATTTGTTTCTGACTCCGACAAATCAGCTCTCAGCACTATCCAGATCACAGTTTTGAGGGCAAATAGAAAGTAAGGTAAAGCATCATCTTCCTTGTGAGAAGAGATGCAGTAAATTAGTTAATCAGAATTCAGTCACCATAGAGATTTAAACCATGCCTCGCTTCCTACTTTGCTACTTGCCATTCCTAACATTGCCACCTGTTTAAGACGAGACACCCAGAGGAAATGAGGTTCTGCTCTCACATTTACACAACACCATTACTTTATCTTAATGACTAACACGCCCTGTTTAATAAAGCGCTGGCATCAACTTTATTACATCCTGCACTACTAATGATTTGGTAGTCACCTAATGCATTAATCTTGATTTATGGCTCACTTGAAATATTTATATAGTACAAAATGCTTAAGTGAAGGTCAGTTGCATACAAAGCTTCAAAGAACAAAATGGTCTCCTGTTATTTCTAAGTAAATTTTGTTATTTCAGTTTAATGAAGGAATTGCAAACTGTGATAAGATCCAACAAAATGCAGTATATTGCAGCTACAGCTAAGACAAACATATCCTCAGAAAAACACAGTACAGCAAAACATAAGATGCCCCAAGTTCCAGTGTTTTTTTACTACTTGCATGATGTGTTGACAGTTCAAACACTAATTTCAGTAAAATACATTGCAATGAAAATGTTTGGAGTGCTTAAACAAGAAAAATTTAGAGAACTTCATAAATCAAAGTAGCTTTTTTAGTGCAACTTCAGACACAAAGTTCTATACTAGATGTGTAATTAAAAGTAGAGTGAAAGGAAATTTTGCCTCTCGTGGTGCTCTCAGCAGGAGAGTATGGTTCTCCCTGCCCCTGGGCTAGCCCTGGCCTTGCCCCCATGCATGTCACCCTGCTCTCCCATGCCAGAGAGAGCCAAGGACTCCTACACAGACATGTCTGGTCTGTTCCTCTTCCCCAGCTACCTATACCTAGCTACAAACTGAGACTTACCAAGTACTGAATTCTTCACTCTGCATCCACCCCAGATACATCAGAAGTGTCTCAGGCCCTAATCTCAAACAACTGAAGTTCCTAGATGAACAGCATCATTTGAGGATGCTCAAGAACCAACACCAAAAAGCCTTTGAATCCTGTGATGGATGAGGCAGAAACTCCTATTACTAGAATACTAACAAATAAATGGTGAAAAATAAGGTGTTGATACACAAAAGATTAGAATTGCTAATTCAAAAGCACATCAAGAGATACACGCAAGCAGCTGAAAAACACAGAATTGGTAGGCACCAGTGACCCCAGAAAGCAAGTAGGAGCTTGGTCTAGGTGGTGGTCCAGCAACCGTGGGGAGCAAAACAAGCTGTATGGCAACAAATATAAGATTTTTTACTGAAGGAAGAAATTTATTTTCACTACATTTACATTCATAAACAAACAAGTAGAAATGCTTTCAGCTGTATATACCTCAAAGTAGGTAGGAAACATCAGCCCTGCTTCCAGTAGCACTCACTTTATGCACTATTTCTGCGTGTGGTATGTGGTTTTCTACTGGATCATTTCATCATGGGCTGTTGGCTGCAAGATGTTGTTGACGCTGAAAGTTAGCTGTGAAATCTGGGGTTGGGGAGGAATAATCTTACACAGCTTGCCTTGTCTACTTTTTGCCCTCTTTGCAGCTGTTTTTTGTTCTCTGGGCACTGTGTAGTGGGATGAATCATGGAACAGAAGGAACTGTTTAATCAATAATGTGTTTAATTGCTAAAAATTATTCCACAGCCACAAACTCACAGTCAAGAGACCGCACTATCTGTCACTGAAGATGCATTATGAGGACAAGAGAAAGAAAGACGTTTGAGTGTTGTTAGCAAAACAATAATAAAATAACCCATAAAAATTGAAAACATGACCCAGTGAGAGCATATAAACATAAAAAGTGTGGTCCCCAAGATGGAATCATATTGTATTACAGATAATTCCATATAATGTGGTTTAAAATGGCAAGCTGTATTTGTAGTTTAAGGTGTGCAGACATGTTTATTATGTGCAGCCAGAGTTTACTGTATTGCTTCATGAATTTAAGGAAAAATGTAGTTTTCATCAAATTGAATTGCACTAAGTGGCCACCGCACATTGACAAGAATGGACTCCATTGCTCTCAAGTGAAGGATCTACCTGGAAACATACGTGAGACCACAAATTTTGAAAGATTAGACATTGTGGCATACAACAATGACTTAAATGAATCTATTGCAGTTCAGATATTTCATATGAAATTCTTCCTTGAATATGTACTCACTTTGCGATGAAGGTGCATGTAAAAAGCCCAGAAAAATAATCTGCCTCAGCACTTCTGTTATAATTAAACACAGTCACATGTTGGCAAAAGTAATGACCACCATCTGCTCAAATCCATGGCTAGTCTGTCCTTCACCACAAATCACAAATCTCCACATGTCCAGCAAAATACCCATTACCAGCAGATTCTCCAAAGCACCATATGAATCATCTGAATATGCAACTTTTGTTACAGCTGAGTGCTAATGTATCTGGCCTCTAAAAATGCTGGCCCAGTTTTGGAAGCTTTAATACTAATAACATTAAATGCTTAAAAAAAAAAAAAAAAAAAAAAAAAAAAAAAACCTATACTAAGCCATGGGGGTTGCAAAGTCAGATCTCAAGAATTAGAAAAAACAAAGACTTATGATGCCTCTTTAGACTGAAAGCATTTGGATGCAACGCCGTGCCCCAGGATCATTTTGCCGAAGACCATATCTCATTTATTTCACAAAATTTATTACACACTGTGGGTATGCTCAGTGCAGCTCTTCCACTAATTTTATCCCATTTGTATCTCACACGTTTTTACTTCTCAACATTCAAATCTTGTTATATTTGAAAGATTATTATCTCCTTTGAAAGTTTTCCATGAGTATGTCTGTGCCCTCAGAGGTCTGAGCACCTTGGGAAGTCTCGACTCTCTCAGCGTTCACATGGTTTATTTGCAAGCACATATATTGCACCAGGCAGCCTGCGGGACAAAGCTTGGCACTTTGTCATTGCTTCAAGCTCTCGCTCCTGTCTGGATGGACTGGGTATGTCTGTGTCAGAGTTCATTGCATCCCAGCCCTGGATAGCACCAGATATCTGGATATTACCTCTTCTGAAGCATGCAGTCATTATGTTTAAGCTATAGGTGTCCATGTGGACAGGCTGCATATTGGCTGTGGAGGCAGGTGTGATTAACATACTCGTGAGCCTGCTTTTCACCTAGATGTATGGACATAGTCTATGGTATTCAACAGTCTAAAAGCCCACAGCTTTATTCACTTAAATATCTTGTCTTCCTAACACTTTTTTAATTGAGAATTACTACCCTCTCTTTACAAATTCAGAATGAACACCTAGACAGATGAATGTCCAAATTTGCTTCTAATATGGGATGGCAAATATATTATTCATTATGTCCCTCTCATCTTCTGCAACAAACCTTGAAGACACCAGCTCATTTCACTATCTAACCTTGGCTTAATCTCTGAAGTTGTTAAGCCCAGAAACTGAATAGGAGAGAGGGTCCAGTGCAAAAAAAAAAAAAAACTGTGGGTGATCATGTAATTAAAGAGTTTGCAATGTTAGCTGTATATACACAAGAGACACGTTGTATTTGCATGGAGCTTGACTCTGCTGATCAATCTACAGTTAACTTCTAAATGAACACTAGTGATGAATGGGAGTGTCTCTCATGTTGCTGATTCTTCTTTTTTTGTAGACCTTTGGTGGACAGAGAAAGATTTCTTGGTAGACCTTTCATGTACAGCAAAGGGCAAGTGCAATGATCATGAGTTTCAACACAGGATATTCTGATTAGACATAAGGAAAAAAAATCTTCACAATAGGAGTGGTAAAGCATTGGAATAAATGCCAGAAAGCCTGTACAAACTCTAGTGTTGAAGAATTTTAAAGCTGGACTGGACGAGGCCCTGAGCAACGTGATGTAACTGTGACCTGGCCCTACCTGGAGCAGGTTTGGGCTAGGAAATTGCAGTGGTCCCTCCAGCCTAAGCTTTTCTGTGACTCTGTTCTTCTGTGATGTTTCCACACAGAGATTATGTTGCTCAGGGAGGTGAAAAGACTTCTCCTCACCACACCATGGACATGTTCATCCCTTAAAATGAGAAGGAAATATATGAAGCACATTCTTCATACACTTCATTTTGAAGATACTGGTTACACAATCACAGTCAAATATGATAGGTTATTTACGTGCAATCTCTTCTAGACCTCCCCATGACTGAGTAAGCATCTCACAAATGCATATTCCTACTGAGATATCACAGTTTGGCTGAGACAATTAGTTCATCATTATTGGAAATAGAAGTAAGCTATATTCTGTCTGACATAAGTGAGTTCAAGGGAAAGAAACACCTAGTTCCGAATTGTAGTATTATTCATCTAGACTTTCTGATAGTCCTGAAAGACAGATGGTCTAGCAAATGGCCACAGTCATCATATGGGTACAGTTTAGCTCCTAAGAAATGTAAAAACAGCAATATTTGGAGAAATATCAACCTGCAAATGTGAATGGGGCCTTCTCATTGGGTAGGTTTAGTGAAATACATTGGTAAAATTTCAGAAGACATTTCCTTCAGATATTCTTCAGTTTCTAAGAGTAGTTTCACAGAAGACTGTAACATGACCACGAATAACTGGTTTACCATTATTAAGAATGAATATGTCAACCTCAGACTCCCTGATTCTTGCTTTGAAATAACTCCCCTTTGAGATACCTTCATGTCCTCTAGGGTATGAAAAACACAGGACCAACTCATGTGTCAGTAAATGGTGTTGAAATGGCATCTTATTAACTAAGCAAGGCCAGAGCCCATTCTCTGACTCTGAGGCCAAATGTACAGCTGCTCCTTGAAACAGGCTGGTTGTGTTTGGAAGGGTCATGGGCCACACTGTTCCCCAAACTGTGCATCAGGCTTTGCTGGGAGAGCACTGACTAACATGGGCAGCGAACAGGAGCAGCAAGGCTGATCAGCCAGTGCTCAGGCCTTTGTCCAGCCCTGCTGTCATCCCATACATCCCATTCATGCTGCAGCATGGATGTAGATGAACATGTCTGGGAGATACATTTTGCTGCCTTACAATAACAATATTAACCTCACTCACACATAGTCATGTGTGTATTTAGGTTTTATGCACTGTATACAACGCAAATTGTGATTCTTGACAAGCATTACCTGAATTTATGAACTAACGTCTCTTGTGACAAATAATCACAATTAGTGCTCAGAGCAGGAACTCTGTACCATACTCATTTGAGAAGATAGGAGTTTCTGGAAGCACTTGCTGCCTCAGAAAGAGAAAGAAAAACAAATGTTAACCTCAGCATGATCTATTATCCCCTTCATCTCATGAAATAACACAATCGTTCCGAGTGTCATGGCCTGATCCTGTAGTCCTTTCTCTTCTAAGTCACAGTGTTTTTTGCAAGGGGAAGAAAAGCTGCAAGATTAGGTCCCGACCTCCAACCAATATTCTCCTCAATACAGAATGATGCATTCCTCCTGCTCAGAATTGCCACGTTAGTAGGTGGCATAGGGAAATGTAATATTTCTTTGGCAAATAAGGTTAAGTTATATTGCTTCAGTTTTTCATTTGAAGAAAGCAGAGATTTTCCTTCTCCTAACCTTATTGGATTCAACAAGTCACACATGAATAGAGCATGTGGGGCTGGGATGCGCACTATCTGTGGAAAGATCCATCCGGCATATGCAGATGGGATTAATCTACTCGTTCCCTAGATGTAATTGCAGTTTCACAGAAATTCTGCTAAAAACACATTTGTATGACAGTAAATAAGATGACTAATTGCAAAGGATACTTGCACATAAATTCCAGACTGTGATGGTCGGCACATTTCTAATTGTCATATAAAAGAAAATGACATACTCTCTCAACTCATTTTTCCTAATTAAATGCAAAATATTACATTATTCCAACAACTCTTATCAGTGGAAATGAAGGCTATTTCAGTTTAACTACCAAATGCAGCATATGTTTCCCTGATTGTTAGTACACTGTTCAGCAGAAGTCCTGGGTAGATGATTTCAGGACAGGATTTGGCCCTGCCATCGGCTGAGACCCACATACACGCTCCCAACCCAGACTCACTCACCAGACTTGCCAACTGTCCTATATAGACTTCTGTGATGGCACTGTGGTCCCAGATTAATGTCTACAGGATTAGTGGTGTTCGTTTTGTTTTGGTTTGGTTTTGGTTTTGTTTGTTATTGTTGTTGTTGTTTTTCCAAAGTTCTCTAAATAAATCATCACAAACACTTCAAACAATCCCAAATTTTGTATGATAATCAAGCTGGTAAAGACATTACAAGGCAACGGCTTGTTAGTGAGCTTTGTCTCTGACCTGTTAGAAGCAAAAGGTTGTTAAAAACACCCAGTACCTCAAGTTGCACAGGACATATCTGGCAGAGGAAGATTTCTCAGATCTTTTGTGTCCCAATGAAAAGTCTGCCTCTCCGTATAGGATTTCTAATACTGAAAAGAAGGCTAAGAGAAATTATGTTCCCTTTGCTGCTAGTTTAAAATAATGAAGCAAAAAAAATTCCTTTAAAATAACACACAGTGTAAGATATTTTGGTACACACAACACAGAAAAATAATAATCCTACAACACTAGTACAGTGAAAGTCTAGCACGGAACAGATATGTTTTAGTAGTAGACTGGGAATTTATTGTCACTGCCTTTATCTGTACACAAATGAGCTCTGTCACTCTGTCCAGACAAAAGGGTGCAAAATACGCCATTTTATTATTTACTTAACATCTACCAAACAGCACAATATTTCCCATGTGAGAAAACTAGGAGAAAAAATAAAAACTAATGAAAGCAACCCCAAAACAAAAAAAACACAATTTAAAGTGCAACATTTCTCAGCATTGGACATAAAAGAAATTCAATAAGAAAGCAGTTGGTTGAACACCATCACTTGTCCTGACTGTGAGCCCTTCTTTATGCATGAGGATTTTGAAGTCTAATGAGTATGCACAGAGCATTCCCACTGATTCACCACAACAGAGCAGAGATCTGGCTGGGATTTCATCCAGAAAACAGCTAAGAAAATAGCAAAATACAGGTAGGGGAGAAGCTCTGTTGTGTTCCAGGATTCTACCTTCCCTTCATAATAGAGCTACTTCGTATGACTGTGGCTGTTTTCACTTCCTTGCTGCACATAAACCCTCTTTAAAGCACACTCCTGACATTTTCCCATTAGGAAATTCCGCCAGACCCAAGGAAAATATGCTGCAAGGACTCTTCCTTGTAAATCTCATGTACTGAGCTCCTCTGCTCTGCACAGAAGACTCAAATGTCTGGATACCATGGCCATAAAAAAAAAAAAGAACAGAGCAGAAGCACAGTTCTCCACCTTTTTTTGATAGCTGAGCATTGCCAACCCCTCAGTACTCAAGGATCATGAGTCAGACTCACACATACATCAAATTATGAGATTACTTGAAAAGCCATGAATATTTTCAAATAGAAAACCTAACACGTAACATTAACTTTCTGGATTTGATCTTCCCAGCACGCTCATTTCAAGGGCTTTTTTGTTCACTTGTTTCACTTGCTCTGAGGTCCACATACAGTGATGTGCTTCCTGGAGTTCTTCCATTCAGAGAAATACCCAATACTGAGAGAACTGTGACAAAAACTGTGGCTAACAGCTAAGCCTCCCTCCTCTACCCATGTTTTGCAGGAGGAGGCCAGGTGAGTCCCAGATCAGCTGCCTGCTAGATCTCACTTGAAGCTTTTGGAGATGCTGGTGGCTATACAATGTCATTGTTAGTGGGAGAGAAGGCTGCAGTATTTGTAGCAGCTCTGTGTGGTCTGGGTCTGGATGCGAAGGGTTAGGAACACAAGCAACAGGGAATAGATGAGAAATGGGCCACATGGACTGGTGAGAATACAAGATTTTACTGTATTTCCATCTCAGCTGAAAAATGGCATCTTCATGACCACACCTCAGCCTAGCAATGCAGCAGGCCATTGACTCCTCAACACCCATGACAGAATTTGGGATCATGAACTTTACATACTGAACATAGTTACAATGACAATCTTTAGACATTGGCTAACCCCAGAAATTTTGCAGTTAAAATCAGTCTTTTCAGCGAAGAGATACTCATCTCCTTTCGTTTTCTGTAGCTTAAGGAGCGTCAAAACTGATAGGACTGCAGGACACACACCTTAGATGTTACTTAAATATATCAGTTTTGGGGAAAACATGAGCAAGTCATAGCAACAATGTGAGCAACTCTATCAGCCAGAAACACTTTATATCTAAACCTTGGATTCTCTAGAGAAATGTTCAGGCTCAAAGAAGCAGCAAACTGCCATATAATTCATCTTCATAATCCTGATGTGTGATTTTTATCACTGACATATTACTGCACTCCTGGCTTTTATTATATTCCAATTCCTGTTAAAGGTGTCCATTTGGCCTTGTTGAGGTATAACACAGTAAAATCACCTTTTCCTGTTTATTCCTTCTGGAGTTAGTACAGGACTCAATGGCATTGCCTTGGTGGAAAGCTAAAAGCTAGAACTTACATTTGTTTCAGTAGTGTACATCTATTGCAATACCACTGATTTCAGTGAGATTATGTATGGTTACATCTGCAGACATCTATCTTTGGTGGTGCAAGCCCTTCTCCACAGATAGCTGGAAACAGGGAGGGTGATCTGAGAAAATACGGCTGTGCGTTTACCCTTTTTTATGCTCTTCTGCACGTATCTGCTACTGAGCACTGTCCAAGACAAGGCGCTAGACCAGATGGATCCTCTGTCTGCCTTCGTAAGGTCATTCTTACGTTCTTTTGTAAAGCAAAAATCCCCAGAAGTGCACCTAGACTGCTTATTTAGCCTGTAAAGTCATGTTTCAGAATCCGTTTCTTTAATTACATAAAATATTTGGGTCCTCTTGTTTAAGTGGAGATTATAAATACATTAAAATGTTTAATACATTTTAAAAATTGCCTGGTATTGAACAAACCATTTAATCTAACATGGTTAATTTGGAATCAATATTATAATTAATTCCCTACTTTGTCTGTCTTTTGAAACAGCAGTACAAAATATCTTGTATCATTTCAGCCTTGTGTGATTGTGTGAAACACTGGGACTTTAGTCCTGCTTCCCCCTGCTAAGTAAGATTGATGGGCAGAAAGGATTCCTTGCTTTAAGGAATGCTCTATAGAGGCAAATCATGTCAAAATAAAAAAAAAATATAAACTTTCACAACTTCATTCATCTGATCTAGTGTCTGATTGGATTTTTAAATTATTAGTCAGGCTAAGCTTTTCTTCAGGTAAATCCTAAGGACTTGTCCTCCTTATGTTCCTGTGGGATGCTGAAATACTCCTGTGCCCACTGTGCTTGAAGGAGGCTCAGGGTACAGAGACTAACAGGAGAAACGTCACATTCCTGTTGGCCTCAGTGAAGGAAGGGTCCAACCTGCCAGCCTCCTCCAGTGCCACAGCACTGGTCACCCACTTCTCCAGCCGGTATCACAGCCACCAGACATAGCCTCCCTCATGCTTATGAAGACAAAAAAAACCTCTCAGATTTATAATACAGTGCATATTTTACATGCCAGTTAGGGCAGCAAGCTTACCAGAAAAACAGGCAGTCGCCAACTCTGTCACTCTCTTGTCCGCTGATGACCCAGAAGCTGAAGGGTCATCAGAAATCATGCTCACATTTAATAGGTTTTTCCAATTACTGGTCAACCAGACTTGTGACCAGAGGGAATAGACATGGCTGAGATGTCCCAAATGCAGCCCACATCACAAAAAGACCAAATGCTACAGAGGTGAACTTCTGCAGGACAGCTACTCCAGTAAACCTCCAATTCCCTGCAATGAGCAATCCAAACATGTTTCAGCTCTTT
>VXAL01018585.1:15741-37762 GCA_013399475.1 Chauna torquata
AAAATCCTTTCCAAAGAAGCATTTCTTTTATTTATCTCCCTCTTAGCAGAACCTAGCAGGCTTCTGTGTTCCACAGGACCTTTGCTGTGATATGGGAAGCAGGACGGCCTAGAAAAGACTGCTTCCCACCTCCACCCTGAGAGCAGCTTGCAGGGTCCAGTGCTCAGCCACAGCACTGGTCCCTTGGTTGGGTGTGATGCCAGCCAACATGTAAGTGAGGATCAAGGATGAGGAAAGGGGCCAGAATGTTGTAAATAAAATCGTTAGAAATTGTATGCCCCCATGGAGAGATCAGAAGGATTTAATGATATAAAACTTCCTTTCCAGAGTCTTTCAATTCCCACGACTCTTATTTACTTTAATAAGAGCTGTGAGCATGCAGATTTACTCACTAGTATTGGCAAACTCCTGATATTTCCTTAATGCTCATATTCCTTTAGCCATGTGATTATTAAAGAGTACTTCTTAGGGGAAGAAAAAAAAAAAAAAAGCTTTTATGTTTTCATGGTGCAGAAAAAGTTTAACTTGTTTTGAATGACTCCTTAGAGATTCAGAAAACCAAATGTAATTCAAGATAGCATAGCAATTTAAATTTCCTGATTTTTTAGGGCAATCATGACTTCCTTGAGAACTCGAGTCACGATTTCTGAAACCCTGAGGCCAACATCTCTGCAATGATTAAAAACCCTTTTGTTGCTTCAGCCTCCAGCAACCGTATATTGGTACCCGAAGCACCCACAGTGAGCACTGCCCTGTCAGCTGGGGATCATGAAAGATGTTAAAAAATAAAAATAAAAATGCAACAATGTCAGTTCACAGCAGGGCTACTGTGATCTCCTGGTGTGCTGAACATGGTGCAAGGGACCGTGTTCAATCCATCTCTTGCCACAAGACATTTCTCTAATCCACACTCCAGTCACTGACCCAGCAGCTGTTTTTCTCAGGAGCCCTCTGGAAATGGCAACACACTGCCCAGAAGCACAAGCAGGACAAGTGCAAAACAAGTGTGCATCTGAATGACTTTCACATTTTGGAGGCTTCATCCCTAACTTTGCACTGCTGGCAAAGTCACACTCTCCTAATGTAAAAGACCAGCAGGGGTGACAAAATCAGAACCGATCCCTGATTAATACCGCTTGCCTCATTGTCCTTTGCTATATCTCCAGTGACAACAGCCAAACATGGTGCTGGCACTGGGAAGTTGTTATGAAGCTGGACTGCATTAAGAAACAAATTCCCCCTTCCCCTTAAATTCCTACTTGCATGGCTCAGACCTCTCTGCGATCATTTCCATCCTCCCATAACAGATGCCACTGCAATACATTTGCTTCTGCAGGTTTACTTATTACAGCAGCTCAAAGAAAAGTCTATGTGACTTGGCTTTTAATCATTTCATTTAATAAGAAAGAAAAACAAAATGACAACAACAACAACAACAACAACAACAAAACCCACCACTATCGATTTGCCTCAGTGGATAACAATTTTTAGCAACTGCTGCTGCAATCCAGCTGAATTTAACAGTATACTAAGTTGCAGCAATACTGACAAACACAGAGCACGCTGTTATGACAGTGTTAAAAACAGTGACAACGACAACCCAAGCTCTTCTCTGAGAATTACTGGGAATCTCAAGCCCTTTTCATAGCTGAGATCTCCCTTGTGCCTTATCTGCTTTTAAATTTTAAGACGAGATGCAGTAGGCAGCAACAGCAGTAGGCAAATGCCATTCTTCCAATGCCAGCCCCACGAACCTCAAAGATGCACAGGAAACAGAGAAAAATTAAGCCCAGTTTTTGAAGCATGCCATCTCAATGCAGAACGTCACTGCTGAATTTTGTCCGGGAGCTGATTTATACTCCGTTACAGAAATGTTAAGGGAACTGTGAGAAGAAAACTAGGGGCAGAATGGAGTCCCAAATACCGTGTTTGATTATTAACATCTCTGAGACTAAAAGGGAGCAAATGAAAAGCTGCAAACAAGTAAAAGATGAGGGTATTAGGCAAGAGTCTTCTCTGAGCCATACTTTTAATTTATTTTCCACTCAACTGGGAATGCCAAGCACAGGTAAGCCTGAATATAAGTGAGAAGCTATTTCTTAATAGCGATTTGGTATACGAAAAATTTCTGTGCTCAAAATCAAAAAAAAAAACAGAGCTTTGTTCCTTCCTGAATGTATATCCATGCAAATCTTCCTGTGGTCATTTTTGGACATTTGGTCCTTCTTGTTTGCTTTCTGAATTAGGTACATGATTTTCATTATTCCACATTTCTTTCTTTGGCCTTTTTGCACTATGTGCGCTGACAAAATACAGGTGTTTGGGAGCTCTGCTGAGGCAATGAATTAGGTATGTGGATGCTCAATAGCAACTTTAATATATCTGGACAGAGAAACATCATATACTATGCCTTGTTCTAAGAAAGCAGCTAGCAACTTGCAAAAGGTAACTGGCCGTCTTCCCGCTGAATTAAAAAAAAAAAAATTAACAGGCATCTATTTTCATGCTTCAGCTTTCAAAGTTCATCTGGTAAAAAAAATTGTGGTGAAACCAACACTTCTGCTGGGAATGTGCTAATTTTGATAAAATTATTAGAAAAGTTTTTTTATGTTTAGTGTGATCTGAACATAAGAGAGACCATGGGCAACAGCGGTAGAGATAAAATATAATCCGGTGACCAAGACCAGCAACTCAGAAGTAGGTCAGAAAAATTTACTTTAGCAGGTTCAGAGCTGAGAGCTGAACTTGGCCACTCATGTCCCAGGTGAGTCTCTTTTTTTTCCTCCACATGGCCAATCTGTTTTTCTAGTCTAATTAATATTTAATTGTTTATACAGCTGCAACAAGAAATACTGAGACAAATCCAGCCCAGAGCAGCTAGCTGCTGAATGGTTGGCACATTCCCTGGGGAGGTGGGAGAATGGCAAATAACTTCATTTCTCTGCAGTTTGCTCTTCTGGGCTCTAATTTTTCACCAGGAACTTCCTCAGTTCTTGGGTTTTTCTCTGTAAAAAAGTGAATAACTTAAAAAAAAAAAAAAAAGAGCATTTTTGTCAGACAGAAATATTTCTCCCCACATAATCACAAATAAAATGTTTGATGTAACTTTGGTCCCTCTGTGATCACTCTGAGTTGTTGAGACTCTCCCCATTTCTGCTTTTCAGGAGAAGACCCAGCTGGCCCCTCCCTCAAGAAGACATCTCACAGCAGGCTCTGCACTGGGCACATTTACACACAGCCCAGCTGGGTTTGGCACTGGCACACTTTTCTTTCCAAAGACTGCAACCCAAGGTTAGTATAAGTGATGAGTTTGGTCAAAGATTATTGAATCTTAGTAAAAGAAACAAACTTAAAGACTGAAAGTTTAAACACAGAAAAGGACTGTGATGAGGTCTGGTTTACCCAAGACGTTTATGTAGGTCACTCCTACCCCATCCCCTTTGAGATGGGGCAGCTTTTTTCTCCTCTCCTTTCCACCTCATCTCACCTGCCTTTTTCAAACCTAGCCCAAGGTCACTGTTATTGTCTGTGTCTTCTCAGCCTGGCTAAACCTCTTCTGCAGAGTGTCAGAGGTGTGTATCAAAGCAGATGGCTCTACATTGTCTGATATCCCTTGAAACATCAACCAGGAGGTGTGATACTACCAGCTAACACAGTCTTCCCTCTCTCCCTCCCTCCTTCCTTCCCATTTTTGGTTATTTTTTTGTTAGCAAATTAAATACTCAATACGCTCCTTGATGAAATCACTGTGATACCTAATCAACACATTGCATACATTACTTGTTGCAAATGTTTCTCCTGTCATTTTCATCCACCTGTGAACCACTAGCTGAAACAGCATAATTGTGGATAATATGTGGTTTTCAGGAGTTGCTATATACACTGAATTTACAAAGGGATCTATGGAAATTGAATGATTCCCAGGTCTACCACAGTGCTAAATACCAGCTGCCCATTGCTAAGTCAGCCATTTCAGCAATGGGGCATGTTTGGATAAAGTAGCCACTGATATTTCTGCAATAAACATGAGCTACGTGGGGAGTTCCTATATTGAAGAAGTTGGACACTGATATGTGCAGACTCTAAATCTACACCATGTAATGAAAAAAATGGCTTATCTTCTGGCATGGCAATAGTCAATGTGCAACAACAACATTTATTAACTTAACCATAGCAGTGACACAATTAACAGCAATTTGGTTCCAGCAAAAATGCATGTGATTGACCCTACTTCATTAGTCTGAAGATTATTTTACAAACTGAGCGCAAAGTGCTCTGATTTAACAGGTGAACTACAGTAGCTGATTCATTTAGTCTTATTTCAACTCCAACAAACACAGTTACATTTCAGAGATAAAGTGTTAATGAAACAGCCTCTATATAAGTATTGGTCCAAAGATTAAAGAAAATAAGTGTCTTTGCTCTGGATTTGTATTTCAAATAGATCTCCATGTGCTTAACTTTATTGATTCAAGCAGTAGCTATATGATTAGGCATGTAGGTAAATGTAGTGTTTCAACTGATCTACATTCAAGACACCACACAAAAGCATTTAAACACTATTTTAGCAAAAATGTTAGATATCTGACTCTGCAATAAATTCTTTTTCTAACCTAGACCATCAGATCATGAAGCTGCAGCTAGAATAATGATATAGAGGACTGCAGGAAACCTTTGCTAATGACAGACAACCTAAACACCTTTAAATTGTAAGCTGTGGTGGGAATATAAGTAAAGCAGCTTTTCCTTACCTGCTGCACTTTTACATGGGGCAGGCACAGACAAACCATTTTATGGCCCCACTGACGAACTGAGGCTGTAAAGCAGCCTTGGCATTGACTTGAATGGGCCAGAAGTCCAGTCCCCAGGGGCAGGAGCAAGCCCAAACTCGAGGCAGGACACTATTTTAATAAGAGCAACAACAACAAGGTATCTGACAAAGTATTTGATAAATAGAAAGACGATTTTTTTGCCTTGTGAAGTTTCCAAGATGAGTCTGATTTTGTCTTTTTTTGTTAAAGGTATACTAGTCACAAACCAACACATATAACACTTCTAATTTGGTTCAAAATTATTAACTTGTTCCCAGCCCCTAGGGTAAACCCATTTTTCATTTTTGCTTTGGAACTGATACAGAAATAAAATAATGATCATTTGCACAGCACTCTGGAGGTCACTGCCTGGGGAGTGGGAAGGAGCAGGAGCAGATCCACGGTCCTATGGCCTTCCCAAACCCTGCAGATGCATGTGGACAGCATGGGAAAAGAAAAGAGCATACAGTCCTCAGTGGAAGAAAAATCACTAATTTCATCTGGTATTTTCAAGACACCAAAAGGAAATTAACAGCTAATGAAGTTGCTCAATACCCTTAGGCAATTTGATAATCCCAGAACACTGAGACAGCACACCAAGAAAACTGACAGACCCTTTGTGGGTCTGGCTCTTGTCTGGGGTAGCTCAGAGCATCTCCACAGAAGTCTGAGCTGTTTTACACCAGATGAGAATCTGGCTCAATATTATTAACTTTCCCTTTCAGACATTTTCTCTATTTTTAACATTATCTGTGTGTTTCAAAGGAAAGGAAAATTGGGCAAAGACCAGGCAGTTTATATTCAGCAGCCTGGTGATACAAAAACCCAGCACCAGACATGATCTGAATTAGGAAACCTGTCATTCACCCTGACTTGTCATTGATCACACCTCCTTTAGAGACTGAAAACAGCTGAGAGGAACAGTTTATGCTGAACAGACTTCCAGAAACCTCCAGCAGTGAAAACCAGCAGCAGTCCTTCTGGGGCTCTGGCTCCTGTGGGGAGTGGGCTGGCTGGCACCGACAGAACATGCTGCTGTTGCAAAGGCTGTAAGGTTTCACCTATCTTGTCCTTAGGATTTGTGAGGATTCCCATTATTTCTGCCAGCATTCTTTCAGCATATCTTGCTGGTTCTGTTGCTGCGCCGTTTATTTTTTAATGGGTGGTTCAAGCACATGATTATCTCACAGGATATTCGAGTCAAAGGAACAGGCAAATGAGAAGCCTAGAGGAATTAAGAGCAAGAAAGACACTTGGATATGAGCACTAAAAGATAAGCAAGCATGTCTCAGTACCTTGTGCCTCCTTCTTCTTTTGCAACAGCCAGGGGCAGATTGTTCTACCTTTTTCTTACAAAGCTAAGGGATTTAATCTTACCAGGCTTTTTGCATCAGAAGCGTATAAAGCTTGCTCAAGGTCTGTTGCTTTCTTTAGCTTCCATTTTACAGTCTTGTCATACATCTTTCTTATCTGTTTGCTCAGGTTTTTTTTGTTTGTTTTGCTTTTGTTTTTGTTTGTTTGTTTAGTTTCTTTTGAAGATAATCTGTTTGCTGTAGAGAAGTTCAGCCTATGTTGATTAATTCAGCAGTTAAGTCTTCTTTTGTTTTTCTTGTGAATTTTAAAGATGTAGACTGGATAGTCTTGAATCAATGATGTTATCAGGCTTGTTTTTTATTCTAAGCAATAGCCCATTGCTGATTTCCAGCACAAAATCACCAGCCATTTCGATACAGTTCAGCTTTAATAGACTGAATCATTGGCTGCTTTTGTCTCTTCCATAAAAGAAGAATCAGCCTCAGTAATCAGACCCAAGTCTCCACACTAGGAGGAAAAAAAAAACAGCCCTCTCCTTCCTGGTGCCAAAAAACCACACGCTTGCTGCATAAAAAGAGCACTGTTAAATCCCTGTAGCCAGTACCCAATAACCAAAGTTACCCAAGCCAGTACCCAAACCAATATCTAATCTGGTTAGATATTTTACCAACCCTTTGATACCGATCATCAGAAGAAAGGAACACTTCTCCCTATTCACTTACTGTGGATTTGTCTCTAAAACATCTATAGGAAAATTCACCTGGCAACGTCCATCAATTTGTATTTTGTACCTTTTCCAATCTAAGATCTTTAATGTACAGGTTATCCCATGAGACAAAAGACTTTTTTTTTCATCTGATTTTAAAAATTTCTCTTTCTGACTATTAGAGATGTTCAAAAATGGCAGTTTATCTTGCTCTCTAATCTATCCTTTTCCATCACTCAGATTAAAAGTTTTACCTGTAAATGACAATTTTGCTGCATTTCAGTTACTTCGGCATTACGGTACATGCTTCCAAATGACAGGCAGAAGTGTCAATCTGCATTATCGGCCTGGTACACAATATTCTGTAGCAAAGAAAGGTTCATGACTGTATTTCTTACACACGTTTCCAAGTATCACGCTACTACGTGACACCCCGAAGTTCAGCAACAGGGCATGGGGAGGGACAAGAGCTCAGGTTAGCACTGGATGTCTCCCTTTGGGACGGCTGTTTTTTAATGAAGGCCTGTATTCTTTGAAACCTGACTCACTTGTTTCAGAAATCATAGTTACTCACAGCATTCAGAAAAAGAAGAGAAATGAAAGCAGTCTGTTTCAAAAATGTTGACAAGATGTTAGCGGAAGGGGCAATGTTATCAGGACTTTGTTCCAGATGTGAAAAGCTCAGCTGCTCCTGGCAAGGAGAGTTATTAGTATTCATGAAGACGCACTAAGTTCTGCTCTTGTCCTGGGGGTCTTTTAAGTATTTTTAACACAGTGAGTTGTCATAAAATCTTAAGAACTAGCCAAAATTCAAGCTTTGGCTGTAAGCTACAAGGAATCGAGGCCAGGCATGAAAGACTGCAGCCAGCCAGGCAGTGGTCCAGCTTGGGGACTGTGGTGCAACGGACAGGCAGCTTCCTATATCTCCCATTGACTCAGGTCTACTGGAAGGTGCTTTTCTGAGAAAACAAGTATCTGCTGCTGCAGCACTTTGCAGTTGCCTACCAGATGAACTTACCTGGCAGACTGGAGAGTTTCAGGACAAAAAGATTAAAAGCTCTGCAACACTGAGCAAGAAAAAGTGTTACGCAAGTAATGGACTTTTTACACTGTTTTTTTTTTCTTCAGTTTCAGGTTTCTAAATAATTTTGACTGGAAGAAGTTTGGATCCACTACACAGATTTCACTGCATTCACAAGAATAATCAGTGACAACTCCTAGCAGCTCAAGCTTACCAAAGTAGTAAGCTACTATTAGATAACTCCAGTCCTATTTACAGAGAAGCTAGGTTGTATTAGCAATATTGGCACAGAATCAGGCTGGCACAAGAGCATTGATTCAGATATTCTTCTTCATAGATTTCTAGAGAGCAACTGAATTCCACTGCAAGACTAGCATACAGACACGCTCTCTGTCCTCTAAATAGGCAAAAGCCTCACTGGCTTTTCTGTCGGACAAAATTGCCAAAGGAAACATCAATATTTCAGCTTTTCAGAATTACTCCAATTATTATCTGTAGAGCATATAAAGCAGAGATGCAATTTTATAACTGTTTCTGTGTAAGATGCAAGTAAATGTTAGGGAAATGTAAACAGAAGAGTTTCTTAAATACCTAACAGCTAAAACCATTTGGGCTTCTGTCTGCTGAACATGAGCAACTGACCCAACAGTTCCTAAAGAATACAACCAAATGGGTGGATTTTAAGTATGATCAAGTAACAAAGGAAACCGCTGCAGAGAAATACAGCTGGGAAAAATCAAAACATGTTTTTAAAGGATGATGATCTCACCTCCTGCTCTCCACCATAAAACGAAAGAGAGGTACCTTCTCATCCCAAAATGAGAACAAACACCGTAGCCTGAAAATCTGCCACCAAGAATCCATTCCAACGCACTTGCAATGTTTTGTACATATCAGATAGGTTTCCACTGCATCATTATTTCTATTGAAATAGGCTCTACTCAAAACTGCCTTCACTGTTTCAGGCATTGCAATTGATGCATGACCCCAGCTTAAAGACAAGTAGAGTTTTGTTTTAACTACATGAAATGACTGAATACGGGAAAGAAAGGCAGGAAGAATGAAGGTAACAGGAATAGCATAGCACAGTTACGCAGATGCACAACCTGACCATTTTCAAATTCAGTGTCAGTTTTATTACAGAATTAAGTAGCCAAGTCATTAGTTTGTATGACAGTATTGCTTGGTTTTGGCTAAATTAACGTTAATGATGGGAAACCCTAAGGTCTGAAACTTTCTACTTAGCTAAATGCACTCTTGTATATCTACTTAAGAATTTGACTAAGCTCTGAACATGGAAATGTCCACTCGAAGACAAACTGGGCAGCTCAGGTTCCATAATCAAAATCTTGACACATATGCTAAAATTGTTCCCAGGGTGACAAATAGCATAGTTATTTCAGAGACATCTGAAGTTTTCTTGAGGACTTCTGCCCAATCAAGAACACAAACACACAAACTCTGCTTATTCTGGATTGTCCAGTTAATCTTATAACAGTGGAATATAGATAAAATATTAAAAACAGAGTCCACAGAAGTTACCAAACTAGTTTTGATTTTTTTATATATACTGTTTATTTGTATTTCTGAATAAATTTTGCTCTCAATAACAATTGGTTAGACTGTAAAAGTAATGAGACTGCATAAAAATAATCAAGGATCTTGTCCAGCTTAAAATACATAAATGTTTTCTCAGTTTCTCTGTATAGAAACAAATTCTTCTCCTCCTTGATTTATTTGGCAGAACAAGTTTTCAAAGAAGCATACACAGATGGCGTAATAGCTCACATTATGAGATCATTTGGTAATTGACCATTAACACTATAATTTTGAGGCACGTTAGGACAGAGTTAAGGGCCTAACTGCATATCTTTGGAGAGCTAGCTGAAAGCTTCTACAGTTTTCCTATTTGACTTTGTGCAAGCAGAGCATGATGGTACATATCTACCAGGAGAACCCCTATTCACGCTTACTCCAAGGAGAAAAAGAGAAAAGGGAACACATCCAGGAAGTTGTTCTGATGTCCTTCAAATTTCTCTTTGAACAACAAAATCTATCTCAACTTTTGCTCCTTGCTCTCATGGGAGAGCAATTTCAGTAGAGGGATATGGGTAGTCCTGTTGTAAACACCTAAAAGCCATGTTTTATCCATATGAGACTGGCAAGATCTGAAGATCTGAATATCTTTTACAGAACAACTGATACAATTTTGGGTGAAATGGAGGCAGCAAACTTCAGTCTCAGTACAAACTGTGACATGATGTTCTGAGCTTCGTTTAGTTATGTTAATCAGCCGAACAACTTGAGAGAAGAGCATCTCAAAGTGTAACCAAGGGGAGAGGTGATAAGGCTCATTTCCTTATTGGTTGGACAGAAGGTGGAACAGAAAGGGTTTGTCAAGAAGCAAGGCTTAGGAAAAATTGTAATGCAAAGTAAAAATGACTCTATTGTGTCTATATTTCTAATATCCAGCAAAGTTATGCATTTAAACCCAAACTGCCTGCCTCAAAGGTATTTTGCACATCTCCCTTGAGAACTATGTTCAGCAAGTCAGAGATAAAGTAGTTCTTTGCAAGGAAGGTTCTTCTCTGAGGACTGGCTTTTCTGTCCAATTAACAGTATAGAAATATTTTGGTGCAAAGTCACGATTTGTTTCAACTTGCATAACTCCAGGAGGGTATTTGGTGCATTAGGGAAAGTATATTACACCCTAAGGCTCCCATGTGTAGAGCTCATGGGTGATTTGGTTGTCAAGAACTCCTTTTTTTTTTTTTTTTTTTTTTTTGAGGTGGCTTCAGAGATATTTTGGCAGCATTTGTATTTGTTGCTCTTGCACAACCTGATTCCATAAAGCTTCTGACAGTAAATTTGCTGAGGTTTGGGAGAGCTGTTTAAAGGACAGAAGAGAGAGAATCAGGATGTGTTATTCTTCCAAGGCAGGAATTAATCATGGAGTGATTTTCTATATAGATTCCCATACAAGGTAGTAGCATAAAGCCCCTAGGCATATTCTAGCAGTGTGCTTAAGTGCAGTATTCAGGTGGTTTAATAAAAAATGTGACTATTTCCATGGAAAAGTATTTTGCTGCTTAAAAGTTGTATTTAGGTGGCTGAGATAGGCTATGTCCATTCTCCCCTCAGTGCAGATGCAGTGGTGTCTATCTGTCATGAGTGTGAGGTGTGTTTTGAATGGTAGCTCGTTGCACAGTGCTAAGAGCGAAGGTTTGTGAGAATACTTTACAGATTGCCCATTTGGTGTTCAACGTGATACCTACAAAGTTTTCCTGGTATAGGAATATTCTTAAGATATTTTGATGGAGGACAAGACAGTTAACGAATTTGTGCTAAAAAACAGCGAAGAGGACTTACTACATGTCAGAATGGAGAATTACATGTCCTACTCCTTTCAATCACATTAGTAAGTAGGGATACACTTGCCTGCTAACCCTACTCAAAATTCGCCCTGGCTGTCCAGCTGTGATTTTATGTTGCTTTACAAAACCCTATGAGCTATTAAAGTCCATTTGCTCTGGGGATTTCATTATGTGAATATTTCAAAATCCATTTGTCAATGAATAGTAGAATCACCAGTTTTTTCTTGGGGGCCAATTCCCACTGAATATTTGTTGCCTTTCTGCTGACAGCTGAATGACAAACCAGTGCAAGCAGACCTATTTGAAGCAATAAGAAACAAAGCTATTTCTATGCTAATACGTTTGAAATGCTGTGTTTCTCCAACAATATCAAAATGTTGGAATCTGTAAAATATCTATAAAATATTTGTCCTGTTGCTGTGTTAATAAACAAAGATTCATTATTCTAATTTTGTCCTTCATTTTCTGTAACCTTTGCAGAAAAGAAAAAAAAAAAAAGCTCATAAATATCAGTGGTGATAAATTAGCAGAGAGAGCTAGACATATTTACATGGACATAGACTTCATCTCAAAACACTAATTACTGCAGGCAAATTTAGTTTTCCCTTTAATCAGATTTTACAGGTAATTACCAGTCAACTAAGATTAATTACAATTCATTTTGTGTTAATGTCATCTTTTGGTCACGGAAAGTTTACATAGTATTTTATTTGCCAGATGTAAAAGCTAATTCTTACATAGACATATCAAGGTTATGCAAATACATTTTTAGTTCATCACACAACTCTTATTTGTCTTAGAAACATGTTTTTGCATGAGATACCTGCTGGGTCTCCAGAGAGTCATACAAGATCTCCAGAAAGACATCCAAAATTCTCGTAAAGCTGCAAGAGGTTCCACCCAAACAGATTTCTGCATTATTCAGTTGTAGTCAAAAGAATTTATCAGACCTGTTAAGTTTTGTATATTCAGTGTGAGGCCACACTTTTGTTACCACCTCGTGCTTCCCTGCAGCTAGATCTGTGCAGTTCTGCATCTTGCTCTCCTTCCCTGAGTTCTTAGGCTATAGATAAGCTGCAATGCACAGTGAGGATAGGATCTGCCACACTATCAGAGGAGGTCAGCTAGCTGGTGGGCTCTCCAATTGCAGCCTAGTATTACAGTCCCTCCAGTCAAGTGACCCCATGCACCTGAAGTGTCTCACACATTGGCTGGGAGCTGCCTCCAGGGAAGGCTGGGGATCTTCTAGAGCCATCAGAATAACAAAGCAAGTTTGGCGATTCATGGCTGTATCTGACTCTGGGAAAGATAACAGAAAACTAGAAGCATAATTACTTTGCAAATAAATGAAGTAAGACCTTGAGAAGGCTGCAACTATTGTCAGGAAACCAAGCCGCACCATGCTGAGATGTTCTTGCCTTGTTTCCTACTTAGACGGATTCATCATTCTGGTTTGCTTTCCTCTGTCTTGTCACAATTCATGTGCTGTAGCTCCATCATATGGGAGACTCACTGACTGAAGGGCTAGCCCTCCCTGGCTGAGCCAACCTGAATATCTAAAACTCACTCTCAAATTAATACAGCCACCCACTTCTGTCCTCTCCCAGCCCACTTTACAGAGATGAATGAACTTACTTCATGCCCTACCACATCAAATAATTAAGCTCACATTACAGGTATTACTATATACAGAACCAAAGCACCTCCTGACCTGTCACAGTTCAGGAATGTGAAAATGGAGATAAAGGAAGAGAGTTTTTAGGCCCCATCACAAGTAGTCAGCAATCAGAACTGCTACTGAAACCAGAAAGAAAGTAGAGAAAATCACATCTTCCGAAAACCTGTTCAGAAAGTGAGCCATAAAGGTCAAACACAAATTTCATGGGAGGCTTATGAGCCCCGGCACCTCAGAAGGCATCAGGGCTTAATTTTAAACCTCCCTCTTCCCGGGAGCAGGACATTTGAAAACAGTATTTTGGGTATACGTCACCCATTCAGAACTGAAGAAAGGCCTCTTGAACAAAAGACATAACAGAAGCTGAAAGGTAGATAGCACCAATAAACAGCACCCAGGAGAGCCACACTGCCTCTGGGTAAATGAGAAGGGGGTCTGTCCCGGAGCAATGCTCCCTGGTAAGAGATTTCTGTAAAAGGACAGATCCCTCGTAGAGCACTACTGGCCCAGTTTCTCACAGGCTTGCTTTCATTCAGATCCCAACATCTAGTGCCTCTTTTTTGGCTGCCACTAAGCCTTCGTAGGCATGGAAAGCACTAGGATTTCGGTGGAACCAAGACTGTGAATCTGGGAACACAGTGTCATGGTCAGACAGGGGAGGTAGGGGCAGGGAAACACTGAACTGGTCTCTCCTCCTGACTCACGTAACTTGTGTAAACTTTGTGCTTGCACCTCACTGATGGGTGTTAACATTCCTGCCTAAACTTAAAAGGCTTAAATGTCATAATCTGACCTCAAATAAGAAAAAACAAAGTGACAGAAATCAGTGTGAGAAGTTTTTTGGTTTTTTTTCTTTTTTTTTTTGTTTTGTTTTTTTCCCCATTGACCTTTCCTCATCTACCTCGACAAAGGCAAAACAAGAAACAACCAGAAGTATATCAGCCAAACATGAAAAAGTGGACATAAATCTACCATGACTGTTAAACATTTAACTGTGGAGCACACTGAAACTGCTTAGCCTGAATGAGGAAATAAATCTGATAGAGAGGTGAATAACTGGCAGTATTTCATCAAACTCACTTGAGACAGGGAAGCAGAAATGCGCATACTGTGTGCTCTCTGCACTTACAGAAATCACAAAATGCATTTCTGAGTGAAAAAGCAGAGTTTGAGGAATTGTAGGGGCTCCATCATGACAGTGTGGAAAAATCTTTTTCATCATATCAGTTCCCCCTTGCTCAGGTGGAAAGTTTCTTGCAAACGTCTGCCTCAGATATGAACAACTGAAATGCCTGCAGCCCACCAGAGCAGGGAGGCTGCTTAGCAAGTCTTTGTCACAGCAGGGCAACAAGGGCTGTGGGCTGGCCATGCAAGTGCAGTAATGTAGTTCTAAAGTCACGACACAATTGAAAGACAAAACACATTGGCACCCTATTTTTAACTTCTCAGGATGAGTCAGTTTAGGGTGAAATAATTTAACTGTGCCCTGCACTAATAACCTGTTTCCATCTAGTAATTTCAATACACTTTGTAATACTTGGCAAAGTTTAATCTGCAGCACCCCTGTGAACTAAAAGCTACTGTATGGAGTTCTTAGAGGAAAAAAGTGAGGGAAGGTCCAGGGTCAATATGTGATTCGACCAGGGTTACACTAATAGAGAGTGATAAAACTGGAAACAGGAATAGGACAGTCCACTTTTCATATATTAATCTTTGAAGAATACTCTCTCTCTGCAACTTTGTTGCAGAGGTGATCACAATGACTGACTACCAGTCAGATCTCCTAACTGAAAGAATTATATTAAAATTAATTAATTTAAAATTTGAAGAAAAAAATTGAAATTAACAAAAATTATTTCTGTCTGCACATCATTGTATCTTTGCATTTTCCTAATTGGAGCCTGCAAGCTCTTTGGTTTACCGATCATACCTCTAAAGAAGCAAAGCCAGAATATCACCATCACCATCTGGCACCAGAGCAGTTGTCCAGGTCCACGCTGAACCATGCAGTAACCATCTAACTGTGAGGTCTGCGAGTGTCCCAGCACTGTGCTACCACAGAAGGCAGTAGGGTTCCACAAGGCTAGGTTAGACATGCCCAGTTGGTGTGATCCCAGGACAAGCGCTACACAGCTCCGTGCCCATCTTGGAGTAAAATTCCTCTTCTCTCATTAAAGTGTGCGTAGATAAATGACTTCTCCTTTCCAGCACTCCTGTGCTCTGCATTACTCTTCTATTAAATGGCAGAATAAGAGCGCTAGCAAGTCCTTAATATATTCTTAATATTAGGACAATATTTTTTTTCCTGCCTCCTTCATCACACAACACAGTCATCCATGCAGTAGTATAGGAGTGAACCAAGTGATGCAGAAAAAAAGTAAGCCTACCACCCCTACTCAAGAAAGCTGAGCTGCTGAGGCCAATATAGGAGGACCTATTGCCATTATTCCTGCACGATTTCCCCTTGAGGACATGGACAGACCTGACATAATGTTTTTAATGGCCCCAATTATTCGGTCCCTTGAATCCTACTCTGCAGGCCATATTCCAATGCCCTTGCTGCTGCTGAGCAGCAATTATGCTACCACAGTGTGGTTTCAAAGGAACTATTTTTTCGCTGAAGTTGCTGCATGTGTGAAACTAAAGTAACAAGACTGGCAAAATGAAACTGGGGCCTGTGATCAAATCAGTGTGTTTGCACAGCACCTTGCACCAGTCCTGCCCAGGGCCTTTGAACATCACCGCACCATTAATATCAATGTTCCCTACAGACAGCAAGTTCATTAAACTCACTCAGGAAGCAAAGTGAGTTCAGTAGACAATGGAAAGACCAAAAGACCAATTAAATGAGACCTTATACATCATTCATGGAGGCTTCCACCAGAATTCAATAAAAGTCTTGCTTCAACAAGTTAAGCAAATCATTTATCAAGACGAAATAAAAAATGAGACAACTTTCAGCACTTCCATGTGATAAAGTATTTAAAAGTATTGTTGCAGGTTATGCAGTACTTCAAATGCTAAGTAAGGATACAGCACCTACTTTATTTCAAACAGATCATTAACACGTACCATATAAGCTTTAATATCAGCAAAAATTCATATCAAGCAAGTTATATCTTTCTTCACAGAGGAACTTTTAATTCTTTTCCCTTTCAATATTCCTCCATAACTACTGCTCTCTAAATTCTTTATTCTCTAAAATCTCTGGGGCTGAACTTTGAATTTCTCCAAATAGCATGATGGAGCATACCAAGTCTGGCTTTTATCTGTCCTACAGACTTCTTATCTTCCACCCAATCCAGAGTGTCAATACTTTCCATAGCCACACTTCATTTTCTTTCACCAACTTAATTTGTGTCCTGATGCAGCACTCAAATCATTTCCCAGTATCTCCTTATGACAGAAATGCCTTCAGGGGCAGTCAAAATAATTTAGTCTCTTCTCCCTGATTCTGAGTCACCTGCATCTATTCTGAAGCACTATAAAACACTGCACTAAGCTCTATACTTAGAATATGATGTAAATATAAAGGGATTTGAAATACATCTCAACAAGCAACTCATGTCATATATCAATGTAAGGAATGAATCAGGAGTCTTCAAATACATACCTATCTATAAGTTGAAGCAAAATCCTGATCCAGTATGTAAACTAGGTGAGTAGAAAAGCAAGTTAGCTATCCTCAGTAACTGCAGGAATCTAATTCCAAACTACATTTTTGGAAGATTTTGTGGGGTCTCATCCTCTAACTTAGAATTTAGTGGAACAAACACTTCATGAGTGTGACTCATGGATAGCAGTTTGGTTCAGAGATTCCCAAACTATCATGCTTGGCAGACTGCTGAGTCTTTGGTCTACATCTCACCAGCAGACTGTTCACAAAAAGAAAACAAAAAAAGATAACACAGATTTCCACATATGCAAACACAAACACACACACACACACACACACACACACCAGAGAAGAATATCACCAACATTTGGCTCCTCATATTTTTGCAAGTTTCCAACATATTAAGAGGCAGCTAGACATACCTACAGTGCTTTCTACAGTGCTACTGTTCTGTGCAGGTGATTGCTTTAGCTGTCGCTTTCATGTAGTGTACTCCTTAATGGAGACAGAATATGACCATGGTATAACTTTTCTCTTACGATGTAGTTCACATTATGAAAAGTCTTCTTATAAACTCTCTTGATTCAATGTTTGGAAGTACTGCCAGTCCAACTTTCTGCAATCATTAATGAAAATATCAGGCTGGAATTTCCTTCCTCAGCAGCAATACGCAGCAGGAAACTCTCTGCAGCATGACTGAAAATGTTTAATAAGATTTCCTTGAAATAGGACACTGGCAAAATTCTCCTAGTACTTTCAAACTCCAGTCAAGTAAAATCAAACTGAACAAAACAACAAAGTGAACCGTAGATTCTATATTGAGGATCAGAACGATGCTCTAGCTGAGTGGGTACCCTATTTCCAAGTGTCACTAACACTTTTAACCTCAGAGAGATGTGTATGTGCCCCATACACAACTACCATAAACCCAGAACAAGTGGAACTCTTTGATAACAGCACATTTCAGTGCAAAAAGCTATCCCCTGGAGTGCAGGCAGGATTAGATAAGCAGAAATCCTGGCCCTGTATAGGCTAGTTTAAATCTCTTAAATTGAGTGAATACTTCAATTAATTTAGTAACATTATTTACTTCAACAAAAAGTAGATACTGCAGGCTTACAGGAGTATTTCATTATAGTTAGGTTCTTAGGCCATCTCCATCATTTTGGTTCTGATTTTACAATGAAAGTTAAGGACTAATGTCAGGTCAGAGATGTGTCCTTATTAATCTACTTTCTGGGAAGGAAGCCTGTGTGTATTTATTTTTGTATATTAAGGTTAACAGTACTGTCATTTAAGGTTATGAGGTGTCCCCTTGTTTGCTGTTAGTAAACTAGGATAAAATTTGATCCTTTATAATGCTGATTTGCATGATCGAGATGTAATTCAGCAACTGACAGTGAAAACAAAAAATAGATTTAGTAAGAGATGACATAGGATAGTCACAGCTATGTTGCAGAAGGGAAGAATAAAATGCCAGCAGTTAAAACGGAGAGCATCACCTATAAGGAAAAAAAAAATGTCTCATATAAAATCTGCTGGGGGGAAAGAAATAATCTCCAACTAAATTCTGCACACAGAGATGTAAAATATCATTCTCACACGCACCTAGTATCAGCCGATTTGCTACTGCCAGCTCAATGAGCGCCCTGAGGCCAACACCTGCTGCCTCGGTGAAAGAAACCCATGCTACCATAGTAAAAGCTTCCCTCTTCAATTAAAGTACAGCTTGTAAAGGGGCCTTACACCTGGACAGACCTATTAAACAAGCAGTAAATAAATAGTAGAATATTTAAAATAGATGTCTCAAACACGTAAAAGATATAGGAAAGTATAGAGAACAAATTTAAATAACAGTCTACATTAATAAGACTGAAAAATATGCATAAAATATCTTATGTATAACACATAAGCAACAGGAAATATCTAATATTTTTATAATGCTGCATGTAAAATGTATATATGCATGTATACAGATGCCACTCCACCCCCAGACACACACACAGTCCTGGACCCTTTCACACTCTAAGGCATTTTATTTTTACCTCCGCACTTTATTTATGCTTCCTTCTGAAAAACAAAGGCTTAAAATGGTTGCTTCCCTTTCCATTACCCTTTCTCATCCTCTACTTGATGCAGGTCCTTCTGTTGCATGATGGTTATGATAAATAGACAGCCCATGAAAATATTATGCTTTATATAGCTGCATGTGTTATAATGTCTTTCAATGACTAACTACTATTTTCAATAAAGGAAGATTTGGGGATAATGCCGATAGCCTGGACCCCCTCTAACTGCAATAAGGGACAGCAAAATAGACTTCCTGCAGCCACTCAAAATGAGAAATCAAAACCTGGGATTCTTGATGTTTTAAGCATTCAAATAATGCAGAAAATGCAAGTATTGATGTACCTCTGCATAAAATAAATGGTCTTTTATGCTGAATTTATGTGACCATTTAAAATACTGTTCACTTTTTCTGCAGTGAATTGTTTCCTTTGGGTTGCAGACAACAGGGAAATCTTGTATGTAAGAATGCAGACTGTTATCCCAAAAGCGATGTGGGATTTTAAAGCTTTGCTGCTGAGAATTTTACAGTTCTCTCTTCAGCACTTCATACAGGGAAGAGAGTCAGAGAAAACAGAACATGTTTTCATGGGTGCTTGTAGCAATGGCAGACAAATAGCTGAATGTCATTGTCTGATCTGTCATTATTACATAAGGAATTCTTAATTAAAAGATACCTCCTCTAAACTTAATAGGTCTACTTGCATGAGTCAGACATGCAGGATTTGTCCACAAATTTGGTGCAACCAGTAACATAAAGGCTCGAGGAAGTAGTAACTGCAATAACAACTTATACTTTATTCATTACAGATGCATAATTAATATGTTTATGTAACTAGAAATGGATAGAAGTCCAAAGGATATGGGTGAAAAAGGGGGCACAGACAAGCTTTGTATTTAGTAAATGCATTGGTCTACAACTTAAATAATGTATATTTTTAACACATCTTGAAAAATTAAACTTCCTGGTGACATTTTTATCTGCCTCTGAAGTAGTTGTGAGTTCTTTGTCTCAACTGCATCTGACAGAAAGCAGAAGTATTGCCATGCATGCAGGACCACAGTACTGCATATGAAAACACATATCCTCACTCCACCGAGCTTGTCTTCTTGGAGATAGCAATTCATCAAGATAACAATATTTGTTGCTGGAGTAAATTCTGTCTTTAATTGGAATTATTCCACACCTGATATTAGTCTTTATTGTGCGTGTATTTATCTCATCAGTAATTACTTGCTCCACTTTCCCGTCAGTACCTCCTGCTTCTGCCCATCTCTTCCACAGGTCCGTGTTGACTTTCAGACAACAACCCTTTGGGAGCCAGGACTGTTGTTTACTATTATTTTTATTCATGCAGAGCACAGTACAGCTCAAATTGTTTCTGGCCTTTGGGTGGTATTTCAATATGCATATTAATAAGCAATAATAAAACATCTGTGTAGGATGGGAGTATCCCGAGTGTTTTACAGAATTCAACAGAAATATAGATCCTCTTCTGAACTGCATATGACTTTTTGAATTACAGTTTGACAGCCACGTCTCCATGGGTATATCCTGTGGGTATACATGAATCATAGAGGAGGATTAGTGCCATTTGCAATAGTCTTTGCTCAGAGGCACATTTTCCTTCATGCAGAGTCCAACTGAAGACCATGCAGTGCTGCATGAGCACAAACATCCAGTCTGACAGCAGCAAGCTACAAGAAAAAGGTCTGGGGCCATGCTCTCTCCCGCCGAGAGATTATTGACTTGCTGACTCTGGGCTTCAGGGAAGTTCTGAATCTTCAGGAGCAAAGAGAATGACACACTAACTTCTGCACACTCATTTGAAGGCCAAAATTTCCCTCATTTTGGCTGTAAACCTTGGTTGTAACTTCATCATGTGGATGATATAAGCAAAGTTGACATCTAACCAAAACTACATAGTAAGACAAACAGAAAGCTGTAATTTATTAAAAAAAAAAAAAATACTGAACCAAAAAGTATTCAGGAGTTTATGACAAAAACTAAAAACTAATTAAAAAAAAAAAAAAAAACCCAACAACAGCCCTTAGCAACAAACAAAAACAAAAAAAAAATATCTGTTACAAGAACATGGGGAAGTGAGCAAGTGAGCAGACTGATGAGAAGAAACAAAGAAAATTATGGAAATTAAAGAAAGCTAAACGCTACCCCTGTAAAGCTCAAATGGCTATTATATGTTTGGGGATTCTTGACTTGTCAGGCTCTAAAATTGTTTCCCTATTCAGACCTTCACAGGAAAGAAAGACATTATTTATGCTAATATAACGTTACCAAACATAGAGAAACACACATACATGCAATTCCAGCTGGAAGACATTACTCTGCCTGGACTCCTTCAAGCAAATTGCATTCTTTCAGGTTGAGATTTACAAAGCTGCTGAGACCTGACTACATGAGTCTTCTCTCTGATGTATCTGAGACAGAAAAGCTATCAGCTTCACACTCCATTTGTGCCAACAGATGCTATTCTCTTGGGAATTACTACAGGCACCCAGGATTGAGAGCCTACTTCCCAAGCTGCAATATTTCTGTCACTAAGAAATCTGGATTTCTTTGGTTGAGGAAAACTTGTGGGACTAGTGCTAAAACCTTCAGGAATGCTGAGGGTTGCTGCCCAACTGAACAACTTCCACCGTTTTCTGCTCAGAACCTCAAACTTCATCTTCTAGACACTTCTTACATATTAAATTCCTATTCCTTCATGCCTGACTACGTACAGTTCGTGGATTCTGGTTGATCTGAAAGTTACTGTTGCTGAAAAGCGAGCATCGCATCTCTTCCAATGCACACAAAAAGTATGAAGAAACTTTATAGCTGTGGTCTTCACAGGGTCACAGCCCCAGTAAGAAAATTGGCCAGGGAAAAGGAAACTACTCAATGTGCTGCTCAGTCAGCTGGCAGGCCATCCAGACCACACAACTGCCAAGTTCATTCCCTGTCCTTTCTCCATGAGGAGGCATTTATTTGAGCATCTTTTTTCCTATGCAGCCACTAATTTTCATATTTGGACTCAACACTTTTGAAATCACTACCCACTCTGTCACATTTTGCTGAAATCAGCTACCAGACTCCACAGTTACCGGCAGAGGTGGACAGAAAGGTGAAGGCATGGACAAAAAGCATGAATGTACCTATCCTTTCATACCAAGTCTATAAGTGTTTTTTTCAATTAACTTTGTCCTACCAGAATGTTCATTCTTAAGTACGAACTAATCTTGCAAATAGCTTTATTCCTTTTTTTTTTTTTTTGTCATATTCCAAGCTGTCTATATGAATGACTGGTATACGTTTTCTCATTCTTCAGTAACCACTGTATTATTTTCTGTATTTCCTGTTGCATTTCTGAATTAAAAGTAGTTCTGGAATTTTGGTCTTTGAAATTACATTAGAATTATTTTTGTGATATTGTAGT
>VXAL01018585.1:41641-98712 GCA_013399475.1 Chauna torquata
CCCACAGGTGTGCATGAGCACATGGGATTTGGTCACAGTCTTTCAGCAATGGAAATTTTGCTCCTTGTAGGAATAAGTCTTGAAGTATGGTAGATAAAGAAGTAAGGTCTCAAGCCACCAAGAGAGTGGCTTGTCACTCTGTGATTGGAGTCACAGAGACTTCCAGAAGTTGGTTTGTCTCTTACAGACAGGCTTACATGAGTGCACACCATGTGAAATCCTAGACACTCTTAAGAACACATTTAATGCATAATGTTAGAGATTTAGTGATATATTCCTGTTGTGTATGAAACTGAATCTTTGTTATTCCTAANTTTAAAAGAAATTTAAAACAGAGAGTTCAGTACTCATAAAGCATAGGGAGATGAGATACTAGGAGAGAAGGAATAATTAAATCACTTTGTTCAAACTCCCCTCTGAATTGTGGTGTCAGAACCACTGCAGGCAATAAGCAATGCAGAGTCTCTCTTTTATGCCACCATCCAGACGGGTTTGCTGAGCTGCATGAAGAACTTAACCTCCTGAATACAAAAATGGGAGAAGGGATTCTGCTTGAAAGTACATGTTTCTTTTCTTTCCTTTCAGTCCCACTGAAGAAAATACTGATTTTCAAAAAGTCATACAGTTTTTAGATGAATGCATCTTTCATTTCTATTATTTGATCCCAGATACTGTAATGTGCTCACTATACAACCTTATACTTTAGGATCCTTAACAAATCCTAGGAAGAAAGCGACCTTTCTATTGTCTTCCTATTACTTTCTGTTTTACTGTTCATGCATACTCTCTTGCTTTACACTTAGATCTTTTCTTTGGAAACAGTGACCATCATAATGGCTTTACATGCATGGGCAGAACTACCAGATATTATTGCCATATGAATAAATATATGATAAGTTAAAAACAGGACTTAAACTTGCTGTCTAAGAGAGAATAAAGGGTGTTGGAAAGTCAATTAAATTAGATGTAGACAATGATTTCCTAGAAAAGGTAGTATCTTCATCTACTCTACCTGCCTCTAGATGTGGTAGTCTCAGAAACAGAATTCAGCATGACAGACCCTGTCTACTATTTCAAAGAGACATTCTTCTACGATGTACATCTCAGTTTTTACCTGGTTATATCTGTGCTAACAAAAGATAATTATGATAGCATGACTCACTATGGTAGGGTGGAAACCATGAAAAAAAGGAAAAAAGATAGTATATTAGACCAGCATGCTTCCATGAGAGAGAGCTGATGGATATTTTCAAAAACACACCTTTAGTTTGTGTAAGTGGATAGGTTCCTAGAATTAAGACAGCTATTTCTATCCAGTTGCTAATTTGCTTCAAGTCTCACCATGAGGAATATTCTATTTGCTTCTGTAACTTCTAAGGAACAAATGTTTTCCTTGTGAAGCCCAATAAATTGTAGCTGTTAAAATGTTTCTTATTTACCGCTAAGAAAATGTGCAAGATCAAGGTATCTGTGCCAAGAATATGGTACAAAATTATGCTGGGGCTGGGACAAACTCCCTGTAGCATTGAATTTGGTACATTCCTGTTTCCAAAGTCCAGAAGAGACATGGTAGGTGCCATGAGGAGAACTACAATGAAAAAAATTCTCTTTTGTAGAGGAAGACAATTATTTGCTACTAACAAGAGATGTCAAATGTAGAAGGGATAGAAAAAGTCTTAAAAGGGTGGAGAAAAAAAAAAATTAAAGCAAAATCTCAGCGTGCAGGCTGGAAGACGGTATCTGCAAAGGAGAAGAGAAATGAATTAACACTGCTAAAATTATAGCTCTGGCCTAACAGCTCTGGATTCTGCTTGTGACTCTGCTAAAGATTTCATGCCTGACTTTGAGGAAGTCTCTCCTCTTCTTAAGTGCAAAACAAGCTCAGCTTCCTGCTGGCCAGATTTTGCCTCCTCTGTGTGTAAAACAAGAATTAAACAAACTTTTTTTTTTAACCATTTTTCCATTTAAACTGCCAGATCTTCACGGCAGTGTCTGATAAGAACCCAACACAATAAGGTTTTGGTCTCTGATTCTTGCAGTAGTATAAATAATACTAAAACTTGACTCTGGGTCATTTAAATGCCACTCGGTGCATGTAAGATAAAAACCTTCGTAGGTTACCTCAAGGTTTCTGATGTTTAGAATCAGGTCAATGAAATTCTGCATTCAAGGTTAGTAAGAGAAATTGTACATACTCATGTTATGCACTAGCAAACAACAATAAACACTGCCAACTCCTAATTTTAGCATATCACATACAAGGTTGTTCTTAATAGAGAAAGCTAACAGCCCTTAGGAATGACAAGAGCTTCACAAAGTTCAAGCATTAAGTACTGCATTTTTCTGAGTGTATTTTTCTTCTGACAATTTGCAACATAAATCATAGTTTGTGACTTGAACAGCACTCAGCACTGGCCTAACTCTGCTCCCACTAAAGTAATCCATAAAGTCCTGTTATCTTTGCCAGCAACAGAGGCAGGAGAGAGCCAAGTGCTTTTGAAAATCTCACCCTTATTCAACAATAACAGACAAAATCTACCTTAAAAGATGGTTAAAGTTCACATTCAGATATTAAGTTGGGAAATGTCAGATTTAAGCCTCAAGGTCCACAAGCAACAATTCAGCCCCTTGTGCATATACATTGTGCTAGTCTAATTATGCACCCTACACACTTTCAACTGCCTTGCTCATTGCACCAAGTGGCTGGTGCTCACACATAATGAGGCATCTTCAATATTTCCCTTGATCCTCACCATTGGGTGCATGGCCTTATTTGCTGCATGCAGTCCTGACTTGCTTTAAAGGCAGCATTATCAATTTTCTCATAGCACTTTCTATGGAGCTCATCACTGCACTATAAGTGCTTCAAATATTCATCACTTCCTTTCCACAGAACCTCTACGTGGTGAAGAAAGCATATTATCCCATTGCACAGATGGGGAGCTGAGTCAGACAACGATCAAGGTCAAATGGTTTGTTAATTCAGGGTGTCCAATTTCAGATGCCTGAGATCAGATATTTTTTTCAGATTAATTATCGTATGTTCGTATAGTTAAGTATAGCTCCTATCTAGTTCAATCTCAGCTAGAAATGTTAGCACTTCTGAAATTCAGGAAAAAAAAAAGAAAAAGGTTTTGAATCAGGATTCTTACTGAGCAACTACACCCAGATGAACACAGGAAAAAAAAACGAACTATGGAACCTGTGAAAAATTTGGCAAAGGTTATCGCCCAGCATCACAGAGAAACTACGGGACAAGGGAGTCAGGGACACCATGGTAACATTTTAACCACCTCAGCCGCCAGACCATCCTTCACTTTCAGTCTCTACATACCTTCTAATACCTTCAACACCTGGAGTCCTAGACAGTAAATTCGTCAGTATTACAGTCCAAAATCATGCTTGCCCATAATTCACCCTAAATAATAAATAAATAAATAAATCACTGGCAATATCAATGATTGCTTTACTGAAAACTCTTAAAATATGACATCTGGGCTTCTTTCAAGCTCCCTACTATTTGGCTCAAGACATATTTGATTGTTTCATTGGTCAGGAGAGGTTTCTTTTGGGTGGGTCAGTATGTCTATTTACATGTGCATGTTTGTAATGTACTGCTGGATAATACACAGATCTAATGAAAATAGAAGGAATATTTTGAGTACTGTTCCATATTGTGTACCTTTACAGAGGAGTCTAAGTTAATCAAACAATCAAGAGTGTAGGTATTATAAATACATTTAAAACTGAACAGTTAAGCCAAGGAAGATGAATCATTTGGAATCATTAGAGGCAAAGGGCTACCCTGCTAAATTGGAATGCATTTCTTGAAAACACCATTTATTGCAGTCAACCAAGTGTCAGAATCCTTGTCTTTTGGAAGATGCAGGATTGTCCAGCCAGCTCTGTACCACTTACACTGCTAGAGACTTGAGTAAGGGGAAAGCCCACCTGAAGTATTTCAGGACAGAAGCTGTCTTTAGTTTCAGATGCAGAATTGCCAGACAAAAAAAAAAAAAAAAACACTCAAGGAAAGAGAGGGTGATGATTATTTATTTTACTAGTGATTTTTCCTCTTCTCCACATATATGTTTAGCACACTATATGTCATCCATTTTCAAGGTAAGGCTTCCTTTCCTCCAGCCTTCATACTTCCTCTAGGCCCTCCTTGTCCTCATTAGTTGTGGATTACTGAAAAAGCAATTGCTTTGCCATGCTACGAAAACCAGAAAGACAAAAACTGGGATCTTCCCAAAAGCCTCATCATATTTCTTCATTCCATGTTAGTGACTCGTGGCTGCAGAACTACCTGTCTAGCATGACAGCTAAAAATAGCACTATTAGAATCATGGAATCATAGAATCATTTAGGTTGGAAAAGACCACCAAGATCATCTAGTCCAACCTTTAACTTAGCACTGCCAGGTCCACCATTAAACCATGTCACTAAGTTCAGAATCCAAATGTCTTTTGAATCCCTCCAGGGATGGTGACTCAACCACCTCCCTGGGCAGCCTGTTCCAATGCTTCACAACACTTTCAGTGAAGAAAATTTTCCTAATATCTAACCTAAACCTTCCCTGGTGTAACTTGAGGTCATTTCCTCTTGTCTTCTCAGTTGGCTTTTGGGAGAAGAGACCGATCTCCATCTCGCTATAGCCTCCTTTAAGGTAATTGTATAAAGAGATAAGGTCTCCCCTGAGCCTCCTTTTCTCCATTGACACATCCCTCATGCCATTCCTATTTGTCCACTAAAGAATGACATATATTTTTGCCTCTTAAGGGAAGCCAACATATTTGCAAGTTATGAAATACTCCAGTCACTGCCAGGTGAGGACAGGAGACACCGAATTTTCTAGGAGAAAGGCTAGTTCAATGGCAAAAGCTCTGAAGGGCTGTGAGACAGGGGTCAAGCGCCAGCTGTGAGACAGAGGTGGATAATCTCTTGGTGCCTCCATCCTCTCTGTGAGAAGGAGGAGTACAACTCAAAGGTAAGTGTGCAACCTGAGACAGTTAGGAAGGCTAATCAGATCACCAAAATGGTCTGTTCAGGCTTCATAATCTACACCAGCATCCCTACCACTGCGGTTAAATTCATTAAGAGTCATCAGGCACTCAGATACTGGAAGAGGTTACATCAGTGCATCCAATACGCAGTACTGTGGCCCATTTTATCCTATCACTGCAAAGCATTCACCCACAGTGCTTGGATTTTTTTCACATAAATCAGCACATATCAGGAAATTCTTCTTCTTCCAGGAACAAATAACAAAACACTTCAAATTTAAAACCACCTGCAGTGGAAGTATTCTTTACTCTAGAGATGAGCCATTTCCAAGAGTGCTGTACAACTCTGCTTTTTCTTTCCTGAGTCAGTTATTACTTTGGCTGGTAGAAATCCAGTGGAAGCTGGAAAATGCTGGTTCTCAAAGAGGAGAGATACAGCCCAGCACCTTTCTGGAAATATGTTGGCCTTAAGGCAGTGATTTCTTGCTCTCAGGCTCAGAGTTCAATGGGTGCTGGCATGCAAGTGGATTCATTTGATGATTTTCATGGTGGCATTGTATGTATGCCTTTCTGTGTATGTATGCATGAATGTTTATAACCATTGTGTGAACAAGTGTTATTGCTGGAGTGTTAGTATCTACAGTTAGTTGTTAGAATCTATTTTGGGAGAGTTTTCTTTAAATAGTTGTCAAATCTCTAGAGGTGCCCACAAACATCCAAAGACCCAAGAATGTCTGATCTTATTTAAAAGAGTAGAATCCTGAGTAATTCAATGAATGAATGAATGAATCGTTGTTAACATTTTCAAAATGCTTACACAATGTAGGGCATATCTACACCTTGCAACAAACTATCTGGAGGCAGCACTGACCCAAACCAATAGTCCCCACAGCACAGAACAACACTGCATCGCATGGGCTTGGAGGCTGAAGCACAAGCCCTGGGCAAGTCACTTCATGCTCGTATTAAGCTTCCCTTTCTGCCAAGTGTGGGTAATACAGTTTACCTACATCACTGAGATGTCAGAAAGGATATTTTTAAAAGCAATTTGAAGGTATAAAGCACAAAGAAAGCATGAAGTATTATTATGTGACTACCTACATGTTGAAAGAGCTGGTTTAGCAACACACACCTTTCAGTAAGGAGACTATGTTTAAACAGCATAATTATACTTCTTTAGTGTTAATAGCTATTGTTAATATAATAATATAATATAATAATTGTTAATAATAAATAGTTATTTTAGAACATCTTCTGTCCTGAGGTCTTTCAGTGCCTGTCACATTCCAATTAAAAAACAAACAAACAAAAAAACCAACTATATTCTCTGAATAAAATGGCAATTCAGTTCTATTTTTATATCTTGGGTGCAAAGAAAAAGACAAAACTCAGTGAGATTGTCTGGTGCCCTACAGTCTGAGAAACTGCTACCTTTCCACTCTTAATACTGACCAGTAGGCCTCCCTTGGTTACCTGAAATTAAATGCCACCATTTAACTACACGGCACTTCAAATGTGTTTCTTTCAAGAGTGCTGCCTTTTTAGTTGTTTTCAGAAGAAAACATAGGGAAAAATAAATGGCTAGTAACAGCAGAAAGCTTTTAAAAAACATCCTCTTTAATTTGCAAGAAAAGCGAGCCTTCGAAGCTTGTGCATAAACACATACATAATTGGCTGGATTTTCAAGAGCACTGAGCGTGCAGCGGTCCCCAGTGAGACCAGCAATAGCTTTTGGATGCTCAACAATTTATCACGACTCAACAATTTCCCCCCTGGGCATTATTTACAACTATGTGGTAAACAGAAAGCTAAAACATTTGAGACTGTCATTTTTGGTCGGACTTGAACACCTAACTCTATTAGGCTCCCCTGAAACTCCCTCAAGTATTTCCACATGCTTTCTTCCCCGGATCTTACAGCAAAAAACAGGCCTAATTTAAATGAACACAGCATACTAAGACTCAAATGTCAAGACTGTATCACAGTGGTAAAGGTTACATGAAGTAACGATTAATTAGTCCTTTTCCTCATTCTGGTTTTACTTGCCTGTCATTAAAAGACTGTAGATGATTGTCTGGCCAAAATATGCATTATTTACAGTTCTCTAATATCACTGAAAAGTAGGCAGCAGTTCAATTTGCCAGCAATAATTTATTGTGTAGAATCAAAATTCCGCAAGCAACCTCCTCTCGTCTGTTACTTTCAACATCTCCCACAGCTATTTGATTTTCTTCCTGGCTTTTTGTGTTAACAGGTCATCTCCTGCCAGATCCCAGCCATTTAAATAAGACTCTGCAGCTTGCTCAGTGATTACAACTGTGTTTTGTCCATGCAGAGTGCCTACATTTTGCAACAAAGAGCATTGCATCTTTCAGTGACATTACTGAGATAAAACTCAGAAGGATATTTGTCCCAAATGCTCTAAAAATATATATAAAAATGAGGAACTACTCCAGATTTTTCAAGCTGAGTATGTGGCCTAAGTTTGAAGTATTGTTCAATTGAAATAAATAAATAAATAAATAAATAAAGAGTAAATGGCTTGCAGGCACTGAAATTCTACTGTTAAAAATGGACAGGAGCTTTCAGTGACACCCTTGGCCATCTGCCTCTGCTGTGATGTCAGCAAACACCGCCACGACAGAGGCACCAAGGGCAAATGCTGCAGCCAGGCAGTGGGAAGCAATTGCTTGCAGTCTCCTGATCCCCTTACAAGCCCCTAACCAGGTGGGGAGGAGGGAGTTCAGAGTGGCTAGCCATACCACAACAGCAGCTACTTCTGCAAAAAAAAGTCTTTCCTAAAATCTGTAATTCCTGCAGGCAAGAGTCATGGGTGGATTTTCCTCATTGTTTTAAAGAAAGCTGGTAGCCCTCTCTTGGTCATTCAGATTTTGCAAAGCAAACATCAATGATTTTATTGCTCTGTTTGTGTAAGCTAATAGCGTGGCTTAATATGCATGTTTGTGTATTCTCTCCTCCCTACCAGGATATGAAAGAAAACGGAATGTAGCAATAGTTAATATTTGCAAAGACAGTTGGTGCAAATGGGCACATCAATGTCACACCTTTTCCAGACAAATTAGGTCTTCATTTGTGTGCACTGCCAACACAATCCATCCTGAAGAAACTTTTAACTGACACTGATCTGTGCTTGAGTTAGTTGTATTATCCATGCTGACAAAGAATATACAAAAATGCTGTTCAACAGGCTTTTGGCTTGGGGCCATGGACTAATCTTCGTTTGGTCATTGAAGGCTTATATGATGGAAAGAAACTCTATGAAAACTGTCAAGTCAATGAAAAGTAATGAATTATAAACATCCGAGTGTCACCTACATTCAGTCTCCTTAGAGCAACTGTCATCTCTTGTTTTATCAGCAGTTTCAGCAATGAAAATAAATAAAAGTTATGCATTACACCTGACGAGCAGCCGAACACTTGTAAAAGTACAAAGAGTTTTTGGTGAATGGCTCAAAACAAATTAATTCCTTTTTCATCACAAAAACTATTTCTCCTTGACTGACACAAAGCATTTACTCAAGAAATGGGCCACGGAAAGAAAGAAATTAAAAAAAAAAAGCATACATTGACAAGACATTAGAGGCTGTGTTTCTGGCAACCCATAGGTATTTGTGAACAAAATTATAAGAACCTGGACAGAACAGAATGAAACATGATATGGAACATGGTTTGAAAAATGTATATCATTGTCCCCTACACGGGGGATCTCCAGAGAAAGAACATATTTATGTAGCTTCGTTATGCTCTCTCATTAACTGCTTCCCCAAACCTTAGGCACATCTATTCTTCTTCTCTGCAGTATTAAGCAGAACTTGCGTATTACAGTTGATTGTGCCACAGCAACTTAGTTGAAGAAAGGATTGATTCTTGCTTAAACTTTTTCATAGAGGTCAAGGGAAAGATGACAAAGAAGCTGCTCAGGAAACAAAAGCAAAGAGAAATAAGCTCTAGATTCAGTGAGAGGACTGGAAGTAGCATGAGCACCCAGCATCCCACTAGGATTCATTTAGGCTTATATTTTTAGCCTCAAGTACACGTTATTTCTCATGTATATTTTACATGGCCTGTTAAGTTAAATACTTTCTATATTTGTGTACCAAAAGCAGTACTTCCAGAATGTTTTATTACAGAAGCAGCCAGCCAAGCCCTCTTTTCTTTCCTAGAGCGAGATGGCGAAGGGCTTTCTGATCCTACGATTTTTGAGATATTAATTGGGGAGTGTAATTAACTCTACTTGTATCAAAAATCAGGACAAATTTTTCAGTTTATAGGTATTTTAAACCCACAGGAACATAAACAGAAGATTCTAGAATATTTTGGCTGAAGAAAACAATTTTCAGAACAATAGATTTTCTTTGGTTTGGTAATTCCCCATCCTCTCAAATCTCAATTTAAGTCTTTTTTGATTGTCTATTTTAATGTAGATGTATTTAAATTCTTAAGTGAAATTAGGTCCATGGTCCAAACATGTTCAATGTGGAGATTTGAAAGGTGTCCCAAAATACTTTGAGTTAGGAGATTTAGTGAAAATAGCCCTGCATGGATGGACTGCATTTTACGGCAAAAAAACAATACACCATAATTTCAAACACCTCTAATTTACAGCAAGGTGAACACTGAAGACTTAAAATCTGGGCTTAGCCTACAACAGTGGCCATGTGCTATTGATCATTGTAGTCTTTCTGGAAATCACACCAGGCTGCTGAAAAGCAAAAAAAAAAAAAAAAAAATTGCTCTCTTCTGGCATGAGATACAGGGCAACAATTTATTTACTGACCCACCGAGATGCTAAGAGCATTATAACTGCCCAAACTTCTAAAATTTATAGGAACCTACAAGAACTTCTAGGAACCTACAGGAATTTATAGGACAAATACCTGCCATAGTAGAGGCAGTGGACCTACAGTCTTGGTCCCCATGTGCGTTCTAGTCACCTCCCACCTCCAGGTCAGGGGAAGACCAATGTGAACAGTATTTTCCCATATACAAGAGGATGTGACCTAACAGGTGATCCAATAAGTCTTCTGAAACAACTGATGAGGAGACCAGGCCTGCAAATTTGTTCCAGAGTGTAAACGTGGCTTGATTTATGTTGTGGTCCTAAGCCTGAAGTTCATTTCCAGCCAGAGCTCCCTCAGAGTTCACATATCAGATGACCTAAGAGAAGTTTGATTTCTTAAAGAAGCATTTCTCCTGATCATGACAGAACAGTACAGAGAAGAGCCACTTAAAATACCCAGCTCTTTCTATCCTAAAAGCTAGATGAAAATAGAATGGGCTAGCTGGAATAAAACTGCTAGTTACAACTTTTTTGCTTTTGCAGGTTTAAAGCCTCAGTTTTCCGCAGGATGCTGGGTAAGGTACCTAGGGATATGCCCAGTCTTAACCCTTTTGACAGCCCAACATACAGCCTTCTCTGCATGAAACGCCAGGGCCAAGACAACAGAGTTGCACTTGGACTGGAGACCAGTCTGCTTAATACATGCTATTCCTCTTCTGGTCAGCCTCCTCTTGCCAAGTATGTCAGGAGGAAGGAGAAACACAGACATTGACATAGACTGAGAGAGAAGGGCAGGGCACACTTAGGTTCATTGCTGCATTGCTGCTCAGGGCTTGAGAACAGAAGGAAACCAGCAAGCCCAGGATGTAAACAAGAGAGGGAAAAAAAAAAAAAAAAAAAAAGGAAAAGAAAAAAGAAGACATCATCTATTTACTAACAACCTTAAAGATGTTGTGGGTAGGAAGGTAACATTTCTCAAGTACATGAGTAGTAACTGAAGTCAGCTGGTCCTACCGAGAGATATCTATTTGAGCCACAAGAAAGAACTGAAAAGCCTTCAGCAAGGAAAGTCAAAAGGTTCACTAATCAAAAGATATTCTATGAATGGACAAGCCTATGTGCTAAAGTACTTTGCAGGGCTATTTCAATCAATTTCTCCTTGGATTTTCCTGTCCCTTATATTCACAAACTGTTTTTTTTGTTTTATCTGTCTGCTTTAGCTTGGAGCATGGGAATAAAACTTCTAATTATAGCATGACTTGCAACAGCAATGTCAAGCATCAATATAATCCATGCAAAACCATGTATTACACCTTACAGGGAAAAGACCACAGAAAAGAACTTAATTTAACGCAACTGAAGCCTCTACTGATTAAGTTCACCAAGATTAATCTCAAATACTCATTAGATTCAATGGATCAGCACTCTCAGCAATGTTTGTAAATTAACTTTTACATCAGACATACTGGGACATTAAAAATGTAAAAAAGAAGGCTGCTAGTATTGTTAGATTCTACTAAACTGTGAAGTGTCAGGATTGCTTAAGCAGGAAAAACACAGTTTAGATACAAATTTCCCATATCACAAGGAGCACTCAATACTTACTACAGTCAGTGCAGTGGCAGCTACAGAAACTGAAATTTAAGAAATATTTTAAAAATTGCTCCCACCTTGAGCAATTCCTTTACCTAGTACCATGGTTCCTCAAAATAATAAAGAGCCTAAAGTTTTTGCTTATTACCTCCCTCAAGCCGTATCATCTACTTTGCAGTAGATGGTTTTGTACAACCAGTAAACAACTTTGTGTCTCTTCCCTCTCTTGTTTTTATATTGGTTATATTGCCATGTTTTCCCTGTAAATCCTTGAGTTACTGTCTACCAGGAGTCACAAAAAGTTGCATATGCATTTAAAAATAACTCGTTTGCTCCTGGCCATGAAAATGGAAAGATAAAAGTGTAAGGTTGTCAGTGTACTAAAGGCTGGTTACAACTTAATGTAACGTTCATTAAATCCTACAGCCATATGAAGATTAGATATCATAACCCTGCATAAAAAGAGTTGAGAGTTTGGTCACAGTGTGTAATTAAGCTAAATTAAAGACCCAAAATACATTCCACATAATATGCCACTGTATACATTCACCCCCAGGCAGTTACATGTTTATTATGGTATCTCTGACAAGCTAAATTAACAATAAATTAATGTCTAAGTTGTGAATTCACTTCTGACAATACTATACTACAACTAAGCCTTAAATATCTGCATGTAACTATTCAACTACAGACATAAATGAAGGTAATGGATTCAAAAACTGCAGACTAATTGCTTCAGTTGAAGGCTTATTATCTCTCCAAGTTCAAGCTCTGCAGCAGTTAAGCAGTAATATAAACTACTTTAGTCAAGGCGTTGTGAACCTTTATGTAAAATGCACTTTTATTTTTTATCTCAGTTTTTATAATCAATAAAAACAACAGCCATTTGTTTTCAGCTAAGGACATAAGCTGAAGGGTTAAAAAAAACAACCAATGGTTCAGCCTTGAGATTCGCTTGGTTTGACTGTTTCACTCAAATTCTTCCCTTTCTCCGTTTATTTTCTTTTGAATGAGCATTTCATGTGTAAGCTCAATTTAACTCTTCTTAAGTACTTCAGCCTATCTCATCTTCCTTCACCAAGAGACATACTCAGGTCTTGACTCCCCACCCAGCCAGGACTTGTGCACTCCCACCCGTGAAAGCAGACGCAACGAGGGCACGAGGCTTTCCCACGTGAGGAGGTTGGCACTGCCTATGCCCACCAAAGAGCTGTAAGGGACACATGAAGTTTGAGTCAGCAGCAGAGGGACGATGTCTAGGCACTCCTGCTCCCTTGGCAACTCACTGTTATCCCATTGACTAACTCCCTCCATCCCAGCACATGTCAAGCTAACAAAGTTAGCCTATCCTCTGCACATGATCATTAGCAGTTTGGCTTTTTGAAGGTGGTCATGGAGATGGGGAAATTCCTTCCAAGGGCACCCCTCCCTTATGGGAACCATGGAGATAACGCCGTCCCATCTCCAGCCTCTCCCACCAAGGCTGCTGGAGGAGCCTGGAGGCATAGCCACGATGCTGACACTGCAGGGCTATGTAACAAGAGAAGATCCCAGAACGGACTACCTGTTATGCATCTGTGACCAGATGTTGTCCAGCAGGCTAGGACAAATCCCACTCTGAGAAATGGCCTATCTGCAGTTTCCACCTGCAGTTTTGATCACAAAATCATATCTCACAATATTAATAGCCATACACTGCTAACCAGTTACCATCATGCATCATACGTCACACATCGTGCATTCAGCACACAGGTTCTCCCTCAAAAAAGCTTTACTCCAGCAGCAATAAGGGCAAAGTCAATCAGGGCACCCAGAGATGGGTTATATGAGGGAAAATAGGGAAAGCAGAACCCTTTCCCTGTGCAAGAAGAGGAGCTTAGCCCTTTTCTTCCTTCTGTTCTTCCAGGGATCTTCTCATCTGGCAAAGCCAGTTGCTGCTTTTTCCCTACTGTACCCTCCCATGTGACAGAACAGAAGGCAGAGGTTTCGGTTAATACATTATTAAGTACTTAGTTTGAAGGCAGGGTATTTCTGAAGAGACACAGGGTGTCTGAGAGCTGGTAAAAATATAACTGTCTTCCCTGATTCCCTCAAAGTAAGCAGGTAAATAAGCAGTTACCAGTGTGTTACAGGATGGGGGAACTGAGACAAGGTGCTGCCCAAGGACACAACAAGAGCGTAAAGAGGTAAAGAGGTAAAGGTAAGAGAAGAGGCAATGCTCTGAACTCCCTCTTATCATACAAAGCTTGTGTCTAGTCCTCACTTTGCATTCCTCTGTTGGTTTCGTCACATCACCCGTATGCTCCCTGGAGAGCAGCCACTGCTCCTCACTGTGAGCCCTCAGGAAGGTTGCAAAGCCTGCTGAGATCCTCCACTGAATGTGCTCCTGGTTGCCTCATTGCTGTTCTGTACAACACAGCTGTTGTAGAGGGCCAGCACCCTAACCCTAACCCTACACAACATGATCAGAGCTAATCTTTGTCCCTGCCTCACTGCTCCTGCCATCACCTCCCTGTGGGATGCAGAAGGGTGCTGCCATGTGCTAACTACTTCCTCACAAACCAACTGCCTACCTGCAGCTTCCATTTCCTCCATAAACTTCCTTTGCCACCAAATCCAATCACACTTCTGCTGTAGCCCCCATAACTCCTCCAGATAGTTAGCAGTTACTCTTTAGTCCACTCACCTCTTCTCTCATTTTCCTTGATCTCTGGAGGATTTCCCTGCCCCACATAGTTTGGGCAAGGAGGTGGGAGGTAGCCACGTCCTCTCTGTTTCCATCACGCTTAACAGCTCTCTCCACAACATCCACAACTTTTGTCAAGGGATTTTTTTCCACAAGAAAGAGGTTCTGGGCTTCACCCTTGGCTTGTGGTTTTCAACCTTGGCTCATAGCCTCCAGCCTTGGCTCATAACCTCATCCTGACTTTCAGCAAGCTGCGCTCTATCAACCTCCTGGACCCTGAACTTCAGCCTGCTTCTCTTGCCTATCTGGCTTCCACTTCTGAAAGGTTTTGTTTTTACCCTTGACCGCACATATCCCTGGCTCATCATCCCTTTATTTACTTTCCCATTTCATCTGTGTGGGCTCCTAATTACACTGCAGTATTCCAACTGGAGGGGGGGGGGAAGAAAAAAAAAAGAAAAAAAATTGAATTCTTCTTGGAAAAGGACTTTCTGCATTATGCAAGACAGAGCTGAAAGATGCATCTGTATCTTACCTCAAAGTCTAGAATTGCTTCAGGTTCCCCAAATCTTAGAATCAGATGTAATCCCAAAATTCTATTTCTCTCTCTCTCTTTCTCATTTACAGGTTGGCTTATAGCTATCTGAAGTCCTGTCAGGATTTACCTTTATCTTTTCCTGCTGAAATTCTTATTCATATCTAACGCTTCAGAATGAGTTTTAACTTTCAGGCTTTCTCCTATGACTCTTGCCATACGTTCTCTAAACGTCAAGGAGTGCATCTGTATGATATCTCAAGTTCTTATTTGTGCAGCCTGAGTTACTACAGTATCTCAGAACTTCATAATATTTCATGTACTTATCCTCAGGAGATCCTGCTGTTTTTTTCTTTTTTTCTTTTTTTCCAAACATAAGGTGACAATGGACAAGAAGCTGCTGACTGCCACCGAGGACCCGTGTCTAACACACTTGCTCAAAGCCACAACGGAAGTCTGCAGCACAAGAAGCACTAAATCTCATGCCCTGACCGCTGACCTATCCCACACAGCCACATGATAATCCCACTCAGGCTTGGCTCTTTAATCAGAAATTGATATTAACTTATTCTTCCATTCTTGATGGCCTTCATTGACTTCAAATATATTTCCCTCTCCAAATTTCTGTTCAATAAAGGTTTTGAAAACTTGCTTTCTCCATTCTTTCACTTCTGCAGTCAGTGCTTCTCCACGTCTGCAACAGCCCTTTGGAGAAGGGATGAATTCAACTTTTCTGTTCAGTTGCTGCCAGCACTCTCTCTTCTCCGAATCTATTTCACCTACTTAAATTCCACTTTAGAATCAGAGAAGGAAGGAAGGAAGGACAAAAGACAGGATGCAAGAAAGGAAGAAAGAAAGGGCAAAGGAAGAAAAGACTTTAATACAAAACATACAGAATAAAGTACATAAATATTATTGTACTCCACATCATCTAAAAGTACTACCTTTTCTCACATCATCCAAAGTGACCATGATTCATGGCAGTGTAATGCTTTATAAAGATCACAAAGCAGCAGCATTAAAAGCATAAGAACTGAAAGCAGTTAAAAACATTCTGCATGAAATGACTGTAGCAATGCATAGCACTGCTAATGGACCACAACTGGAGTGAAGCATTGGATGCTCTATGATTACAGTTTGAAAAAATAAAAAAAGTTTTCTAGTTTTTTTCTCGTTGAGTTCTAACACAGTCTCCCAAATCCTAGATAACTAGTTAACTTTAGAGAGAAGTTATTCTGTCTTGACCCATCAGTAAAAGAAAGACTAAATGAGGAGGACTGCAACATAAGGTATCTATGTCAGGAATGGAGAGAGCAACATTCAACCAATACTGTCCGAAGCACAAGTGGCAGAGCACATCCCATGGGTAATCTCCACTTGACTTGTCAAGCTATGGCCACAGTTTAATGTTTACACAATCTCAAACATCATCATATGGAATTACACCATCCCTCAGAAGTTGTGCACTTAGACCAACAGCCACAATGAAGTGTCAGCACATCTCAGGCCTTCCAGAAGCACTTCCATTTCCATACTGAACACCAAAAAACTCTTCTACAGCCTTCTCCTTTTGAGATGCCAATGTTATGCCAAACATGTTCCTTTCCATCTCTGTCTTCTCTCCTCCCCCCACTGCTCAGCTGCCTGCATTCCTCACAGCAAATTAACAGCTTGAAAAGACTGCCAGTTTGATGCAATTTCATGTTCTTGAATACAGTGTTCTCAGGAGCACAATTATGAAAATTTAATCTCTTGAGAAATAGGTCAGATACCATTAACAGAATCAAACACAAATGTTCCCTACAACTTCCTGGAGAAAGCCTGTGTTGGGACTACTGTAAGATATGTAATTTACAGAGTTCTTATCAACAAAGAATGGTATTGTCTCATATCAACAATTTTTTCTTAATTGTGCACTTGAACACCTAATACTAAACACTTGCACTAAAACAAACAAACAAAACCCAACAACTTGGTTTTCTATGCAAGTCAAGAGTCAGATTTCTCCTCTTTCTTTTCTCTTTGCCAGACACTTTCCACAAGTGGACACTGCTCCCTGATTTCTACGCAGCTATAACAATCAAAGCCAGAATACTGCAGCAAATCAGTGAGAAAGAGGGATTCCATCAAGCAGGGACTCACCTTTGGGATATGACAGTTTTCAATTCCAGCCAAGAATGTAGGAGCTTTGCTATCACAAGTCACTGAGATAATATGCTAAATTAGCTCATCTCCTGGGAGACTCACTCCTACCTGTTCAACAGCCCCAGGCCAAGCTCTTTCCAGCCCACTGTTGAATCTAGGTAGTGCAGAGGTATGTCACGGTGCTCCTCAATTACACTCCATGGATTTTATGCCACTGGGGTGCTGCAGTGGGGAGTCTGGCTATGCCAGCTATTGGAACTGTAAATCAGAGCTTTCTCGCAATACATTCAAGGCTTGGCCTGCTTCCTAACTCGAAGATACAATGCTTTATCTCACACCCCTCAAGCACAGAGGATTCACTAGTGGATCTTTTTGGTCTAGCATATGCTGGGGATGCTATTGACAAATGGAAGGGCAAAGTCCCTTCTCTATTTCAACAGATAAAATTCATAACTTATAATACGTGCCTGAACCTGCTCTACCTTACATCCTGTTTACAACGTGAGGGATCCTGCACTCTTTGGAGCCAAGTTGTATTCCTCATGTGATGGAAGGAGGCTTTAGGGTCACAGAGAATCAAGATTGTTGCAGTCTTTCAGATAAAGCCTGAACTAACCAAGATATTTGGCACCCAGGTACAACGATTTGCTGGACAGTCCTCAGGTGAACAGGGCAGATCTGGAATGACTTTAAGTCACATCTCACAGAAAAAATGAGCATTTAAGAATATCTTCAGACCCGGGAGCATGGCTCACATGAATTCACATATATTTAACTACATCCCCCCAACCCTGCTGAAGACGTGGAGTACATCTAATATTTTTGTTCAGATCAGAGGCACACTGCTGAAGCAAATCTCCCAATTGTACCCCTCTACCAAGCTCTAACTCACATTTTAGGGCAGCATCAAAGCACACAAACTGGCTTTCCTCTGGATGAAGCTAAATGAGTAGATGCTGTTTAACCACTAATGGACATTCACACCAGTCTAAGAGCTAGCTTGAAATAGCCCCCTCTTGAAAATGCGTATAATACAAGCTTTGGGACCTCAGTACCATCTCTCTCACCCTCATGGATCCACTTGACTTCCTAATGTAAGCACAGTCATGTTTTTCAGTTTAATCTCTGAGAACAAATTGTCAGCACAGGACTCACATCCTAATGGTTGAGGCTGTTTATGACCTTGAAGGAAGACAACGGGGCACACAGGGATTGACTCCCCTTCCTACAGGAGTCCCAGAGAGACTTGAATTATAACTATGCAAGGAAAAAGCCTGCCCAAGGTACTTTTNTTGGACAAATTTACTCAAATAGAATCACATTTTAGCATAGTATATTAGATACTCCAACTGTACTCACTTTGCAACACACTACAGGCTATTTCTGTGAAGTACAGAGTGGCAGGGGAACATTAGAAACATGAAATATTCATCTTTCATCCTTTTATTCCTGAGCCTGGCCTAGGTTTTCCAAGGTAAATGTGTTCTCTCTCCATTTGAAGACACCTATCATTTGGAATTTCATCTGTTCAGTAAAATTCAAAATTGATTATCTTAATGACAATTAACAGGCAGAACTGTTCTATTGATCTAATGCCACTCTTTCACGGAGTTCACTTCAATAAAAGGCAGCCCTCAAGTTATTTCACATCCTTACTTAATTTTTGGCCTTGTACACGGAGCTGCATGCAAATAGTCGTTAACAACCTTGCCTAGGACATGTGCACGTTTTGGAGTAGGATCTCACTCCCTGTAAGTCTGTGACAGTTCTTCTCCATGCAGGAAAAGAAATGGGAACAATCATTCATTCTGAGTATTCAAGTACCAAATTAACCAATCACCCCTTTGAAAGTGTTTTATAAAAGGTGTTCTTTGATAATATGTGATCCTGTTATCTTTGATATGCTGACTCATTTTTCAAAATATTTAAAAGTCTCATTGTAGCATTATGCCTTTTATCACATTTTCATAAAAAAAAAGCCTCCTTATTTTTATATATGACTGTAGAGCTACTTGTATTCCCTAAAGCCATTAAAAGTAGCAAAAATTAGGCTAAACTCAGCTATGAAATATATTAGACCCTAACAAATTTTCAGACTCATGTTAAAACACAAACATCTTCAGCAAGAGTAGATTACCACAGCAGATTTACCCTTTAATTGACCTGCTGTTGCTATTTTCTTCTCCTTTTTTAATGGGAAAGTGGTTTTATATGTATATTCGTGTCCAGCTAACAATCTCCAAGACAGATACCAAGATTCACTAGTCCTCTTCAGTCTGATCCCAAGCCTATTAGTGTCTGCAGGGTTTTCTGTTGACTTCTGAGAACTAGATATAGCAGAGAACCAACTGTAATCATTGCAGAACACACCGTATCTATCTCCAACTATTTGAACAAGAAACAATAGCTGTGGCAAAATCATCAAAGCATAGACAGCCAACTGCATCCAGCCTATATCTTGATCATACAATCACAACTTGACTGTAGGAGACATTATTACACATCACTTACAGAATGTTTTCTGTTCATGATGCCCAAGAGACTTGAAGTTCAGACCCGTGAGATAGATCAGCAAGGAGATAAATGATTAAAATTCTGAATAGTTTAACCAGTTTGCAGGTGGGCAATGTTGCTTATCAGGAGGAAACTGTAAAAACATTTTTAATTAACAAAGGGAAGAAAGGGATGCTTACTCCCTGGCTTCAGGCAGGTTAGATAGTGCATTGCTTATCTCCATATCCTAATCATTTTCTAATTAGTAAAATTTTTGCAAATCTCAAGGCTGTACATGCCTTCGTTTCTGTATAAACACATGGTTTTGAATCAGATTTTTAACTCACGCCTGCAAAGCTTCGCAAATGTTTTTAAACTTTCCCCACCCTGCTCCTGCAGTGTCTTCTCATGCCCAGTTTCTCTTTGGGTTAACATGGTAGGACACAGCTGACTGTGTCACTTGTGTGCCTTTGGATCCCAGGGATGTCACAGCAAGGAATGCAGAAAAAGGAAGGTCACAATCTCTTTACGACAGCAGCAACTGCTTTTGAAGAAGACTCAATCCTCTACAGACTAGCACTTTGCCTTCAGTTTTATCCCAGCTACAATTTTCAGTTTCTTGATCACTTTTATACAAGAAAAGAACCTCAGCAATTCTTGAAACACAAGCCAATTTTCAGCTGGAAATAGAATTTGGATAGAGCCTTTTTTCAGTTATGAAATATTTTAAATAAAATAAAGGTTTAGATCTGTGGTGTTAAAAGACAAAAGTGCACAGAAATCAATGGACACAGATTAGATTCAACTCCCCACTGTCATGCCATTTTACTAATAATGTATTATGAAAACAAACAAACAAAGAAATTACAGGAGTGAGCAAAGTTGCTTGCAGACTCAAACATTAATATTCATCAATATCATTGATATTTATATATTCCTGATATTTTTATTGCATGCTCACACTGGGGCAGAGCTGAGAGTATGTACTTTCAGAATATTTAAGTGTACCATATGGATATAATTGCAATTCTATCAGCTACAGAACATATTCAATCAAGTTTCTGCATAATACTAAAGACCTATTCTGGGCATTTTGTACTTCACAGGAGAAGAGAGAAGTAGCAAAGACATGGCAAGTCAGTGGCAAAATGGTATTTGACAGGTAACACCACTTGAAATAAAAGCACTGTGCCTTTATAAAGGGCAACAGACTTGCGCTCCCCGAGTTACCAAACCCGACACTTTTACACAGCTTTAAGAAGGGGAGGGGGCAGCCCCACAGCCCTCTTTGTTCAGCAAAGGCCGTTGTGCACCCCTTCCTCCCAGAAACACGGCCAGACTGATGTTAAGCTGCAGCAAACAGTGACAAAAATATGTATTCCAAAAGCAACGGAGAGAGAAACAGGGAAGCAGGACAGAGGTAAGATTAGATGAAGGCACAGTTTCTTTACCCTCAGTATCAAAGTTGTTTAATTCCTGTTTTAATTGAACCCTTGAGCCTGTGCAATTAGTAAAATTCTGAAAATGCAGCATTTATGATGCTATTTGTGATGTGAAGGTGCCCAGTGTCTCCCCACGCGTTTCCCTTCCTTATTTCCCTAAAAAAGCACCAAGTCAAAAAAAACAAAACAAAAACAAAANTCCGAGGCTCTCAGCCTATCAAGCCGAGAAGAACTATTTTAAGAATTAATTTGTGCCCTGAGAGATCTATTTTAATTATCCTCCCGTGCTGTCCTAACCGGAGATTACAGCGGCGAACTTCCAGCGTGTAAGGAGAGGACGAAGGGGCAGCTCTGGAGCGCCCGGGCTGCTCCGCGCTCCCGCGGGCGCGGGGGCGGCGCCGGGGCCGGGGCCGGGGCCGGGCGGGCTGCGGCCGCTGGTCCGCCTTTGCTGGGGCCCGGGGATCGCCACCGGGCTGCCCTCGGTGTCGCCACCGTGCCTGTCGTTTACAGCCGAGGATGTGTCCCTATTTGTTCTGCCACCCGCGTTTTTTTTTTNAGACCCTAGGATACTGATAAAGTTGTTAAGGTTCACAAACTGAGTTTGAGCATTGCCCCACTGTAGTGCCAAAGGCCACTTATAAAAAACCCACAAACAAACAAACAAACAAACAAAAAAACAGGCATGACAGAGAAAATGAAGTCTTTAACTTTCTACCCCTATAGAAACATATAAAGCACCTACCAAGAGAAAGAAAAATGAATTAAGTTCAGATATGGTGTAAGCACTGCAATTTTCACCCAAATCAATGGGAGCTAGACCTCCTGATGGCAGCTTTTACTCCCCTCGACACTGATGGCACCTGTGGAGCCTGAGCACAAGCTGTACCCTGAGGTGTCCCTCCAAGGAAACGTCAGCCAAAAAGAAAAAAAAAAAAGAAAAGAAAACTGAAAGTGCTGGGCAAAGCAAAAAGCCAGAAACCACTTTTGCAATTCCACGTCTATCTGTGAAGTGGCTGGCACCGCCTGCCTGCAGCGAGAAGGGGCCTCTGTCCCAGCACACTGCCCCATACATGCACGTCGGGAACAAGTTACAAAGCAAACCTCTACAGCTTGGAGGAAGAGGTGTAATCTGTTAAAAATAGCACAATTTCAGCTTCCCCCCCAGCCCCCACGCCCACCAAGACAGCAGACCTTGAACCCAGCTACACAGTACTTTCCTCCTGTCACTCACTGGTGACTGAGTTGACAGTTTTAGGAATGCACACCAAGAACACACACACACACAAAATAAAAATAAAAAAACATACAAGAAACATAGAGCTATACAATGCAAATCTGCATTTGTTTTAAATTGAGGAAAATAAGCGTTACCTGTTCTTGTTGTTGGGCTTGTTTCCCTGATGCATTTTGCTCCTTGGTTGTAGTCATGCTCACCTATTTGTGCCCACTGCAGTGGCAGACAGGATTTTACAGCGTGTGTGTGTGTGTGTGTGTGTGTAAGCCTGTCTGTGTGTGTTCAGACATACACGCATACACACACACAAAGACTAAAGGGATAAGGATGAGTAACTAGTCCATCACTTAATCAGAAGCTGAGAAATTTCCCACCCCCACAAAAAGAAATAAATAAAAATGCAACGTCAAAAAGCACTAGTCTAGCTGGCTTCCCCCTTGAGCCTCTAAAATAAAAGCAGAAGCAGGAGCAGGGAGAGAAGGATGCTGTGGGGGCTTCTTCAATTAGCAACAGCCTCTGCAATCGTCACAGAAACAATGATAACTGCTTGGCAACCAGCAACTGGCAGCCGGGAGGCAGCGCCGTGGTCCTGGCTCCCCACCTCCCCGGCGGCAGCCCCCGCGCTGCGCATGCCCCGGCCGCCCCCGCGCACTGAGCCGCCCGCTCGCCCTGCGCCGAGCCGGCTCAGCCCCCGTCCGCTGGCACCCCGCGCCGGGGGACCCGGGGGGCCCGAGGGGCGGTGGTGTCGGTGGAAGCGCTCTGCTCCCGGCTGGCTGAGGATTCAGTGCCCGGCAAGCCCGGCTGGCAGAAGGAAAGCCGTGCCAAGGGGCAGGTTTGGAGGATGCAGCGTGTACTCGCAGGGATGCAGGTTCCCATCGATGGGAAGCTGAGAGAGCAAATGCTCCCCGAGGCAGGTGGCATATTTACTAGGGTAAAACAAGCCCCCTGGCCCTTTCCGCGTCCCCGCTGGGATGGGTCCGCTTTGCATGTCCGTTACAGTGCTGCCTCCCGCCCGCTTCCAGCCGCCGTGGAGGTCTCATACCGGGCAATACAGCAGCGCTCTGCCCGCTCAGCGCTGCCCGAGCTCTCCCCCACAGACCCCCTGCCACAGCAGGGATCTAGCCAAAAACAAGCCTTCGTCGCCCGCTCGCCCACCCAGCTGTCAGCATGGGGTAGGGAGAAGCAGGGTGTGCTTGAGCCCGAGGTGTAAATCAAGTACTGCTCTCTGCTAGTCCTCGGGGGACCTTCCGCGCTTGGACAAAACTTGGAGCAGCACGAAGGCTGCTGTAATGGGCTCAGGACTAATGCAATCCCAAGCTCACCTTCACTTCAGGTGATCTGAAACTGCTGTGTTGCTGCTTTCTACCTCCTTACCTCCTGCCCAGCACGCCTGGCTCCATGCAGTAGCATTGTATAAAGTTAAATATCCTCCCAGTCACGATACCGGGATCTCTGCTAAGTCTGCAGATCACTAGCTAAGGAAAGGGAATATCAGGGTATTTATCTGGCAAGCAAGTGATTATGCCCTATTTGATCCTCAGTTTTACACCAGGGGTTTCTGATACAAGGTTGCATTGACCAGGAACATGGCTCCGCTGGAGGCAATCGCTCCTTCCCCCCGGGATGAATTTCATTCTCGGCTCAGAATCAGACCAACAACAGGCTTAGCTTTCCTAGAGATTAGCTCCTAGCCACCATCAAATATTTCTGCATTTCCACCAGTACATAGCACACTAGTTCACGGAAACTACGATATAAAGTCTGTAACACGTAATTGTGCTGGTAGGAAACTGGACAAGTCCCAGCCACCAGAATCTAAGAACAGCTCATTAAAGAAGTGAATAGCACCTCTCTAACAAGAAGCAATAATTTACATTTAAATCTAACAGCCTGTGTCAACCTCTTGCTGGGTTATTCTATGACACAGTCTCAGCTTACACTGCAATTTCATCACTTTAGTCCCAATAGTTTTAGTCACAATATTTTGTAGATGTTTATAGTGAGGTTATTCTCGCTCAGACATTTTTCCCCAGCCATCAGAACAGAATTACTTTCAAGGGCCTGTACAAGTGGATCGGTTTGAATTTTCCAATAGGCCTAGTCTATTTTCCCACCTGTTGTAGATAGTAATGAAGTCTTGCTTTACTCCACGCTTTTGCTATTTTCTTCCCAAGAGGAATTCAAACTAAACTAAACTCTGTTTTCGTTTTACACTTCCTTACCGTATGTCCTGGAAATTTCTGCAAAATGCATCCTCTCACTGCATGGGCCATCACTGTGCTCCTGACCCCTCAGTACTTACACTGGTAGTCACTGAACTTAACCGCACTTTTATTGGAAATAAGTATATTTGTTCCTGTCTGTTAACCCTTGCATGCCCTCCCCATGAGTATTCAATCCTTTTGCAGTTAGCAATTTAAGATACACGGTTTTCACTAGCTCTGGAAATGGCCGCTCTTCCTTGCATTGTAGGTTTTTTCCAATAAGCTTGTTCTTGGGCACATAGGAAGTTAGTTGTGCTAATTAGTCCACCAGTTAGCTATGCCAATGCATATGGCTTGGCCTTATTACGTAGGTGCATTACAACTCTGAGTGTTCCCACAGCACATCCTGGTGTTTTGGCACAGTTATCTCAGTGTTACTGAAATTCCCTAGTCTCTCTGTCTGGTGGTACCTCTCTGCCACCCCTGCCTGTGCAGGGGGCTTCATCCCCTCTGGTGGCCACGAGACGCTGCTCGCTGCCAGGAGGATGTGGAATAACAGGACAGCCACGTCCTCCAGCTCTCTGCCATCATCCTTCTTTCATCAAAAGGGTCCAGAGGTTGACAAATGCCTCCTGGGATGATGCTAAAAGAGCAATCAGTGGCCACTGCCATTCACAAACAGTCATTATTTACAGGCACAGAATAATTTGCTCACACATTAGCAGGGTTGAGGCCATCCATCCTGACCTCTGTGCTGTGTTAGAGTACCAACTTTACTGCTTGGCTGAATCATCACTTATGAAAAATTAATCCTTCCCTGTCGCAGGACAAGAATCAGCATCTGCCAACCCCAGCAGCTGCCCAGGCAGGATTTACACAGACAGTCCCATTTAGTGTGCTGCAGGAGGCACTGGCGGAGAAGGACTCTAGGAATACAACCTTCTCTTTCTCACACCCTGCCACCCAAGGGTGGCAATCCCCTCAGGAGCATCCACCATTAATCTTTATTGCCCACACTGTGCCACCACTGGGACAGTTCAGGAGCATCACCGTGAGCACAGGCAGCTCTCTCAGTTACCCAAGGTGCATGTTCAAAATGCCCACTACAATCACCCAAATGGCATCCCCACTCAACATCAATTAGCTCCTTCAGCACTGCAGCAGGACAGGCATTTCTCTCCCACCAGAAGAGGAACCAGTGGCAGGAGAAAAGACCTGTCCCCAGCTTCTCATTTCATCTTCACCCAGAGTGGTTGTTTCAATGCTGCAGTAAGGCAGACAAATTTTAATTACCTTGTAACAAGTTACTCATACCCGTAGTAGAGCCTTTCCTTCTAGAAGGGAAACGCTTCATTCCCCTGGCAGGAACAGAACTGTGCTCTGGGATCATTCTCAAAACACTCCCAGGAGTTCTTGGACAGCATCACCACCACCACGCTCCCTCATGCTCGAAGACTGTTGGAAGCCTTGTATGTTGCAAATGGAAAATAATGCTGCAATGGCTCTGTAAGACAAGGTGAACTAAAACCTTAAAAGTCATTTCCGTGAGCACTCATGCACTCTTAGTAGGTAGAACACAACAACAATGTGTATGACCATGAATTACAGTAAAGCATGCTCAGGAAAGCAGCAGTTTGTTATTGCTCCCAGAAATTTTAGGCAGATCAGTTTACTAAGGCTATCTTTGATCCTGCCCCTCCATGGAGGTGGAGGTCTCTGCTGACCACAGAGGCATGGCAGCCCCTTTAAGGACACAGCAATGGGCTCTCAGGAGTCAGTGCAGACCGTTTGCATCCCCTGAGTGTTACAGAGGCCAGATTCAACAGCAGCCTGTGCTTGCAGGAAGGCCTCCAGCTACACACATCTGCTGAAAAGAGTATAGACTAAGCAAGGACAGTAATAAGCCTGCAGCTGCAGCAGGTATACTTACTGGATGCAGAGCCCTTCTGTTCTTTTGAAACCTGGGGTTCTGGTTATACCATACCAGGCTATTTATCCCCCCTTCATTACCACATGAAGGAATTTGAAGCCAATGTGCAGAATGGGTAGAAAGGAATCCTACTTAATTAACTATACTTTTGTATAGTATAGTCTGCTATTGTTCTCCCCTCTCCAGATGAAAGCCAGGTCCCATGGAGAGCTACATATCTGAATTTTTTAGTGGAACTAAACCATTAGTACCCAAGGTGCCATAATGTGCTACCTCCACAGAGCACACCACACAATCTGCTGATTTTGTACAGCCATTCCTTCTGGGCTTCACACTCAAGACGTACCAGATCCCATTGGTTTGCCTGGATTGCTTTCAGTTCTGGGAGGACACATGTCCCAGCAAAGCACATACTCTGGCAGTCTGTGGCAATGTAAAAGCCTACTCACAGGTAGGCTACAAGGCAAAGTCCTAAAAGCTATGGTTTTTAGGATACAGTGTTATGGAAGTAGCAGATGTTAGTAAGACTTAGTAAGAGAGACAGAGACTGCCAGCACAGACACCCACTATGAGAAAGTGAGAGGAGCTTGTAAAAATGTTTTAGCCACGGATTTTACCATTCAGTCATTTTAAAGGTGACTGATGCAGCTTGGATCAAAACAGATCCACAGGACACAAGGTGAACAGTGCTCAGTAGGCATCAGCGCTGCTTTCCCAGGAGGGTGACAACAGGATGGGGACACAAACTCCTGGCAGCTCCTGCAATAACTATCTGGAGAAGAAGGTCCACTTGACCTGTGCTCTTCTAAGAGCATGGAAGGGAAATCCAATTAATATCCAAGTCTGATGCAATACATTTGTAGCTGCCTTAGAGTGGGGAATGAGAGGGAAGGGCCTGCACAAGGCAGGCTGTCCTTAGCATCACTAAGGTCCTGCAGATGTGACAAGCCATGCTGGTGACCAATTCACTCTCTGCAGTCCCAGTGCCAATGTCTCATCCACAAGAAAAACAATGGTACAACCCCGCTTCATTCTGGCCTCTATAGTCAGGGGGATCTGTGCTCTACCACTACAGACCCTACCAGAGATCATGGTAAAACCATGAGGGTTGCACGGTTAAAAACTCTTTGTACAGGAGTTTATGAGTTAGAGGCAACTAAAGCAGCAAGACATACTGGGTGTTCATTCTGGAGGTCTCTGCTCTGTGCTCGTCTGAACAAGCTTTGGAGAGGGAGAATTTAATTTTGTTTTGTTTTGAAAGCACAGTTTGTGCCCTGCCCCTCTCCAGGAATGTGAAAACAGTGATATCACATTATTGCACAGCAATGGCCCCAGTTGGAATTGGGAATTGGAAACACTTAGATGATAGATCTGCTACTTATTCAAAGGTAGAGCACCTCTGTGGTGTACACACAATTCCCAGCACTGCTTCTCAACATTTTTTCCAGTAGAAGACTACACAAACATTTAATCTTGTTCCAAAGTAGTTCCCATCTTTCAGCAAGACTTCTCTCTTGTCAAGGGGGCACACCTAAAACATATTTTTATAGAAGGGGAAAAAAGTTTTGGCTTAAGAGTATATGTATTAATAATCTTTATCTTGCACTAGCCCTACTACTGCCACCCCTCTCTTGTTGTCTCCAACACGTTGGCTCTGCCAAGGGATAGCCACGAGGGAGTCTCTATGCCCAGGTAAATTTCTAGAGGCTCCACTGAGGATCTCTGTGGCTTGGGGATCCACTCAGGTGGATGATTTTCACGATTTCAAAGACTCTCTGAACATGCTAGAGGCAATAATAGATTATGAATGTAGTTCCAGATAAAAATACATCACATTTCCATTACACATGACCAAAATCATTAGGAAAGCAATTTGGTGTGGTATTTTCATTTAACAGATCAAAATCAGTTTATTTAGTCAATGCCATTAATTAGGTACTTCGATGAATATCTATTCCTACAAGGGGTGCACGTAAAAATGTTTCTACAAGCTTGAAAATTCTTTTTATCTGAGACAGTCTTCCTCTACGTGCAGTGGAGGACACAGAGAAAACAGGCATGGAAAGAACAACTCATGGGTCTATGCAATAGTCCCATGGTGTTGCTATTATTTGTGCAATACAGAAGCTTCACTAAGGTGCATTTACTTTTTAACTTGAGCTTAGGAATGCGGTATAAAGTGATTACAATAGGTTTATTTGAAGCACTGTATTCTGCTGTTTTCTGTTTCTCACTGCTTCTCCAAGTTCCAGGATCCCACAGTTCACGGTAAACTGATGAGACAATGCTGGGATGCAAGCTGTGAAGAAGTCTGCTCGCTTGTGTGTGACTTAGAGCTATTTTGCATAGCACTTTCCTGCCTAAATCGGAGCGTGACTCTGGGGAACGCGACAGGTACCTCTGCCCTCCTCACTTCTGGATTATGTATCCTCTCTGGTTTGCTTACCCTAAAGATCAAGCATGTGTACTGATAGTCACACTTTCCTGCTTAAATGGACTGAATTTTTCAAAAACATCACTTTTGATCCACAGCGGGGTTATTTTTTCAGCCAGCACATGTATTTTAATACATCATTACAGCTCCAAAGGCACATGATTAGCAGTGCAGTGGCCGTTTGGCACTGTGTTGTTGCTGCAAGGAATACGGACCATACCGCTAGCTTTTCCCTTCCCCTCTGTCTGTTCCTGCTGGTGTGACCTTGGCAGCTGTAATGCAACAGATGCCTCTTCCTCGCTTGTTTATCTGTGTGAGAGAGACTTCTGAGGACCCAGCTTCAGTGCCAGCTGTGAATTGTCTCCAAACTGGTTTTTCAAAGTTTGCCTCCTCACAGTCTGGCTTAGTATTTCTGCTCCCCATGATCTTAGGGATCAATCTTCCCTGACATTTTTCCCTCTCTCTGGTTATTTCTGGGGAGCAGCTGAGTCCCCTCCTTATTGCTTCAGCATGGACACTTTTGGATTTATGATTTGGAAATGAATAAAAGCATTTATTTCTTTGTTCCCTATTAATATATATATATATATATAACGTTTTGCTTTATTTAAACATAAGTTTTACAGAATAGCACAATATATACTTCATAGCTCAAATATCCAAGTCAGGAAATGTAAAAGAGGCCACCAAGGATGAGAAAACAGAGAAAGCAAAACAACCCCCCCAAGCTCCTCTCAAACATAGACTCCACATCTCCAAAACAGCTGCAAACATATTAGGCTGTTTAGCAGCCTGCTGCTTGGAAAAGGGAGAGCCCCATCTTCATTTTTAGCTACAACAGTGATTTATAGGATGAATAAATGATCTGCATATAAGATGATGACTGGTTTAAATGTAAATGTTGTGAAAGACATCTTATGTAAGTGTATACAATTGCCTGAGAGATCCTCATACATAAAAGCCACAGCTGGAGCAAGTGGCTTTTTAAGCATTTGTTTTATGAAGTACACTTTTCTTTGCAATGGTAGTTATTTTTCATTTATTTTTATATCAGCTTTAAACTAAAAAAAAAAAAAATCTTGAACTTACAACATGATCCGTGTGCTTTCAATAGTGGGGTTATGCAAAATACTGATGCTGTTAAAGTAGAAGGATGCATATAACATACATTCATCTTAAAGGTGTTGTGTTTAGTCAGAAGTTACACCACCACAACAGATGAGGTCTCACAAGTGATGCAGGTGTAAGGATCAAACGTCCTCAGTGTCTGCACGTACAGCCGGCTGCATCGGACTCCCTGGACTGGGAGGGCTGAGCCTAGCTCTGTGTGGAGGGAGGAATCCTTGGGACTGCCGCAGCCCACAGCAGAGCGTGCGACCAGCAGATCCTGATGAACAATAACCCATTGAGCACCATCATATCCTCATGGTAACTTCTCACTGATGTTCCCGAACAGCACTAAGAGGGGCAAAGGCACCAGCTGTAATGGCTGCAAGCATTTTTATGCTGGCGTGATTATTTTTTAAGTGTTTCTAGACCTCTTGGGATGAAACTTGTTGTTGTAAACATGTGTTGCTACATTCCTACCAGCTCCATGTTAGATAAGTTTTCCACCAGGCCAAAATAGCCTTTTCAAGAGTCTGAACAAAAACACTTGAGACATTTATATTCTCTAGAAGAGGCATAAAGGAATCCAACACATTTCCTGTCTAATTCACTTTTTTTTTTTTTTTTTTACAATTCTTGTACTCAAGTCTTCAAAGGCGTAAGAAGTAGAAAGCAACACTTGGGCATAGCTCTGCTTCACTAGGTGGATGAAACAAATGGTGCACAGATTTATGTTCCTTCACTTGCTTTCCCACTCTGTGCCTCTATACCCATCCTGCATTCACCTTTCTGAACTGCATGTCTCACAAGGCACATGTGCTAAAGCACAGGATGGATAAAACTTGTTACCAGTATTTTGAAAGCTAGTAGAAATGCTATTTATGGAAAACAGGCCAGCTGGAAATGCCTACCCAGAATCCTCAACACAGAGGCAAGGTATGTCTTTATTCTAAGGCCGGAAAAAGAAAAGGAAGAGGATGAACAGAGTTGACTTATTACTGGTACAGCCTCAGTAGTCCACTTTCCTTATGATAAAGCTGACAGAAACCAGATAAATCCCTGCTGTGCTTTTTAAAAATTGACCAGCAGTTTTGATGTGTCACTTGGAGCAGCTTTGAGAGGTTTAGTTTTCAGTGGATGAGAGCTACTTTTTGAAAGTGGGATAGCACCATGCCTCTGTTTTAACTGCCTCAGTTGGGTACTCTTCAGTTCTGAGAATGTTTCCCCAAACACGGCTCCCAGCTCACTTGGAACCAGATGATGCTGTAAAGAAAGCGGAAAATATGCTGCATGATGTACAATGCACGCATACAATACACAACTGCCTGAATACAACCTTAAATAGTATAAGTAAATCAAGTAATGTAGTGGCAACATCTTGTTCCCATCCATTTATTTGATCTGCAAGTAACGCAAGAGAATGCATACACAAGGGATGCGTAGATCTTTATATCCTATTCGTCTTACTGAGATCTTCAGGAGAACAGTTGGGCTCTGAGCACAGCATAAGACCTCTAAAAGGAGATAAGACTTCCTTTATTTATCATTGATAATGTTCATTAATTACAGAGACATAGCAGGTATTAAACAACAGCCCCTTGGGCACTCAGGCAGAGCTGGAGGGAGGGCAGCGAGCACAGCATGGGGAGGAGGTGGGGGCTGAAAGGAGAGGAGGTGTGAAATCCTTCACGTCTCTACTTGAAATGACAGAGACACAAATTTGCCCCCACCCATCCCTTCTGGAAGCTAGAATAAGGCTTTAAAAGGCAGTCCTTTTATCCTGCTCACACTCATCGCCACAGTGTCCCCATGACTACCAATGGCACAAGAGCAGCAACCACAGAAGTGGGATGTCTAAAATGTACAGAGAGCATAAAAAGTTTTCTTTTATTATTTTGTTTGTTTGTTTTTTGTTTGTTTGTTTTTCCTGGGGCTCAAGGCTACTCACTGTGTCTCCCCAACCCACACGTTTGTTCCTTTGAGGTCAAACAACCAAGCAGGGGAAGGGTGAAGCAGTGAGAGTAAGCCGCAGTGATTTGGGCACAGGTAATTGCTCTGGATTTCCAATTGTTGCAGTAGGGTCCCAGGACAGGTAAGCAGCATTCATCAAGGGACTTGAGAACCTCTGCTTAACGCTGAGGTGATTCGATGTGACTTTGAGATTGTTCCACTGCGGTTTGTTCCACTTTTACTTTTCGTGAATATGAATAAAATACACAGCAGCCTCACCAAAATGATGCACTTAATCGTACTTTCTTCCATATGACCCAAATCAACAAATGCATCCTTTCTATAGCACTTACATTACAACACATAATGTTATAAGAAAATAGTAAGAAATAATAGCATAAACATTTCAAAGTAAACTACAGCTGAATAAATAAACACATCTTTCAATTATTCCATGCAGAAAAAAAAAATCTGTGATTTTCTTTAGTTTAGAAAATAGCACAAGAATGGGAATTTGAGATATCTGGAGACTAATAGAAAGGTCCATAACATTGCTATGCAGCTCCTGTAAAACCTGGGAGCTAGAAAAAACTGTGCGAGAATGTACATTTTTCTCCCTGAAGATATAACCCTTAACAAACCAAACAAGTATGAAATCTGAGTTTGACAGTGCTAAAGCGTCACAGACAGAACCATATACCTGTCACAAATAATTAATGCACATCTCATTCACATACCTCACAGATCTCTGTAATTATACTTACATAATATGCCCATCATATATATACACATAAAAAACAGATGAGGTGTGCATCACAGGTGCAATTGGCACAAGTGATTGCCTAAATACGCTGTAGTACAACAGCAATGTCCAAAAAGAGACAAAAGGTGAGCCCACCCCAGCTTTCAGTTATCAGCCAAGTCTTCCCTTATCCCGACCTATGGACTAGTTGCAGGAAGAGGTGCAGAAGGAATTAAAACCTTTTGGCTAAATGTCAGCAGTAGAAAGCAATGGCAAATCAATATCATTGTGCTTGGCTCAGACTTTTGCTGTAAACAACATGTTCTGGAAAGCATTGGGCCTCCATTTAGCTCTCCTTGCAAAATATCCAAAATTGCAATTGCATCAGGAGAGCTTATGAAGTCTCACCTTCATACATGAACTCCCACTGCAAGAAAGAATTTGCAATACCCATCACTGCATGCTCCGTAGAGCAGATCAGACCTTTTAAAACAAGAAGGGGCAGATTTTATCATACCTGAGAACACTACTAGCCTTTTATTGCAAATATTACCCAAAGACAGTCTTTTGGACATATTTTCCAGGGATAATAGGGCAGCTTAGGGCCTATATTTATTCATTGAATCAGCAGCCTTTTCATTTCTCTTGTTCTCCTCTACAGATCAAGACTTCTGCTGGTGTGAGAAGTGGCTGCTGAATGGGACATTTAGAGGCTTAAACTTCAAGAGCCTGGAATAGTGGAAATAAAAGTTGGCCAGCGGAAAAAAAAATCAATTCCATCTGCCTTATAAAGCAATCCAGAGCACTGAATAGTTGGTTAAATACTTTTCAGCTCATGTTGTATGTCCGTGATATCAGAACAAGCAACAGTTTCTCTGAAAGGAGTAATATGAGAAGAAAGCATGATAGATTGATGGGAAAAGTATACACATTCATGCTTGCCAGTAAATCTGAGCTCAGCATGAAAGGGAGGCTATTGTAAAAGGCTTTAACAGACAGGATTCCTCAGCAGTACTTCTCCTGACCACTCTGCCCCTTTCAGTAGTCAAAGAAAAGTCAAAGTAAATGGGAAAATACTAACCAACACATCAAGCCTTTAATTATGTCCAGAAATGAAGTCAAGAGACAAGCTTTCCAAAACAGATTAATCTATTTTCAACTGAGTTTATTCCCTTCATAGATGCCAGGAATATATTGCATGTGATTGAAAAATTGCACAAATAGCAGTATAGTCAGCTGTGATCTTGAAAGGATGCTTTAATACAGTATTTTCTTGAAACTGATTTCACTTCAGGTTATACTGCCAGCAGAATGACTTGGTCATGATTCAATAGTTCGTGTTACCAGTTAGACACTAGCCTGAGACTGCTGGTTTACCCTTGTGGTAGTGGTAGAATGAAAACAAATTATTCATCCATAGTCCATCCAGCATTACAAATTCATGTTTTCTTATCAACTGATCCATTAGGATGACACTGTTTATAATAAAAAAGAATTCTTTCATATCTCATTGCTAAATAAACTCTGCAATATAGTTTTCTTTAGTACAGACATAATCTTTAGCCACACTGTTAGAAGATTCCAAGTAGTGCTGTTAAAGAAATCTTTTTTAAAGATTTAATTTTCTCCCTAGTAAGAGTATGTCTTGTTAAACTTAACAGAAGTTAGGATGCACAGAGATGGTAGAATAAACCTTTCTGATACACAAAGACCTTTGCTGAAAGAGTGGAGCCCACACTGCACTGCAGAGCATGGTACCAGAAATCCCCTTCATTTTGACTTTCTTTCCATGAGGAAGAAGGGGTAGTTACTTTATCTGGGAGGAATCCTTTTTCGGGAAACAGAAACTTAAGTATCTTCATCAGATTTTGCACTGTAAATGAGGTTTAAATTTCTATAATCAAAGATACTTGATTGCTTTAAAAGGCTGGTAGAGCTTCCATCCTGGCACAGTCCTATGCGTCTTCTTCTCCCAGGCACTAAAGCTCCTTGACATTACTCTGGCTCTGTAAAGTGGCTATAAGTGGCTGTAAGTGCAATGAACATCAATTTTAAAGCCTCCTTACACAGTCACAGAAGTGCAATGCAGACACAGTATAAATGAAAATCCATTTTTGTGGGCTGAAGTCAAAACTGAAAAGCATCTATTGATGAAATAATCTTGTGACATAGGTGTGTGCAGTCAATATAGTCAACATATTGGAAATTCATTGGAACGAAGCTAAAGGAAAAATAATCTCTTATTTACATATTTATTTTTATATATTTGTATTACAGCAGCACCCAGGAGCTGAACAGCCCAGGGTTCTACTGTGCTTTGGGCTGGAGATGTTTCCAACAGAACAGACCTGCTGAAAATAACATACAATCCCAAGAAGACTATTCTGCCTGCCATCTGCCCAGCACATGGCTGTCTATTCCTAAAGAGACCATTTCTGCTGGGACCGAGTTTTTCTGACTAAGCCCGTGTAGAACAGACATTTCTTTCTCTGGTACTCACTTCTGAAGCACCCTGTGTTAAAACTCTCTTTCTGTGTGTGCAGCATCACATCTCTCTCCTCCTTTCAAGGTACCCTGCCGAACAGCTCAAATGATTCATGTCATTATGCAGTAGCTTTCATTTCTGTTACATCTCCGTTTGGGTTGAGCAAGGATTTAAAAGGTGCAGTTCCCACAGTTTTTCAGCCTCTGCCAGTCCATCGTTGCTGGCTGGGGTTTGATGCACCCTCCACTGAACCCAGTGTTGTGTTTCTACCCGTGGTGCTGGCCATTAACAACCTTGCTAGGTCCAGGGCCTGGGCTTTAGCCTGGTCTGTGTGTGACCCTGCAGCTCAGCATTACAGAAATGCACAACTGTAGCTTGTGTAAAGTGTCAAGAGGTAATTTAAAGCACAGGGCTTTTTTCCTTTTAAGCAATGCACTTCTGAAAAGTCATTCATGAATGAGACTCCTGCTCCATCCACAGTGGGACATGATGGCATGTTTACAGTCCAGAATCCATTACAGCTATTATTGCACTATTTACACTCATCTGCTATAAATCTAATATTGTTGTGATGGCTATTCCATTTAATGCACTCTAGGAATGCTCTGCAAGCTAGTATCAATTATGTTTGCAAATAAACTGATGCTTTGGGTTAAACAAAGTGAAAACATTCTTCCTCTGAGAAATGTAGTACTTTGTATCTGCTGCTATTTTGAGTGAATCTTATGTTTTATCCAATTAAGTACCACTGAAGATTACAATGATTCAGAAAATATTAAATGAAAAACATTGATTCTGCAATAATAATGTTGGATGAGACAGGAACTGCTACCAATAACATAATCATGACACATCAAACTGGATTACAACTTCAAAATAGTTCCTTAATTTCACAGTAATTATTTAAAGATATTTTCAACTCGACTCCTTTGCCACTGACATTTGTACAAATCTCTCTCTAATTTAAAGGCTGATATTTTGTGACCCAGATCTAGACACCTGGCACATAAACTACCAGGTAGCATGAATCTTCTAAAATAATATGTGTTCTCATCATCTTCCTCTTTGACATTACTGGTTGTAAGACTGGATCCTGCAGGCATGTTAAGCTGGAGGCTTTGTACCACACACAGACATTCATATTTCTTTGCATTTTGCAGCCCTACATTTCCCTGATGATGGCCTGGAACTGGCCAGTTTAAGCTTTACTGAACTCAAGAAAGGTTTCAAAGGAAATCTCTTTTACTTCTGTCCCTTCTGTATTAAAAAGCAAACAAACCAACCCAAAAAACAACCCTCACCCCTCAAACTAACAAACTAACAAACAAAGCCCCACAACAATCAAAGCTCATACCAAGAGTTTTGAAAATGAGATATGTGGAGAAAGGACTTCCAAACTAATTCATTGTACCACCAAGTACATTTGATATAAAGAGAAATTTTTGCAGTACAGTGTCACATAACGGGTGTGACTTGATCAGACCTGTCTCTCCAGCCTCAGTACCGTGGTTTAAAAGGCAATACCAATTCTCATTAGATCCACAGCACAGCTCTTAAAATGTCACTTATCCCTTACAGATCAGGAGTCTTTCCAGCAGCCATCTTTATAATTATGTTCATTATTAGCACCCATTTCCATTTCACCATTCACCTGAGAGGAACAACAGCTGCCTTTCACCATTTACAAGGCATACCAATAATAATTACTTTACTCACCACAGAAACACTGTCAGTGCTGGACTGATGGAGGGCAGCTTTTCCTAAATCACAGCAACCTCCTAATGACAAGTGAGCCAGCAACTAACGAATAGCACCAGCTAGCTTTTTCCAGGATTTCCTTGAGCCATTGACCTTTTACTCAGGTCCAAAATACATTTGCAAACCTAAGAGTGAAAATATTCATAATAAAAAGGATAGCGTGCACATGCATGTTTGGAGAGGTTGTTAGAGAATGCAACTCCCTCCAAATGGGAGAAAAGAAGGATGGACAGACAGAAGCAGAGCTATGCCTCCATCCTCATATAGCAACAGCACCGCCAGTGCCGAGGAGGGGAGCAAGATCCTGAACCTTTAAGAGAAGCTCCAGCAAAATCCAAGATAACACACAAGGTAATGGAGCCTCCATACATCTGGGACACTTCTCACCCCATGCCAAGGACCCAGCCAGGCACCCATCTCACAGTCACTGCACAGCCCAGCTTCCTCTGTGTTTGCCTCAGTAACTGAATCTTGAGGAAATAATGATGTATGGAGTTTCCCTGAGTCTCCTCACTCAGTGAGCCATGTGAGAAGCCTGAATTTCATTAAAAAGAAAAAAAAAAAAAATCAATTTCTGCCCTTCTTGAAGAAAGGGAAAAGCTTGACTTCATTAGCACAAAAAGCACAAAACCCAGAAGAGAGATAAAGAAGCTTGAAAATACATTCCTTTTTAAAATGTCGATACTCTTTTTCTTCTCTGTTTACTACGGATTATTACTTCTTGCACATTCAGGTCTGACAGTACAGCAACTTGTTCACCCAAACATTTAGCAAACTTGGCAATACTTAGCTCTAATGACTTCAAAGCCTGAGAAAGCACAGGAACATCATCATTTCATGCATCAGATCTATGTAAGAACACATACAAAGCACTGCTCACAAGCCGTAACAGAAACAATATTGTCCCAGCAATAAAACCATGGAACGGAAAAATCACAGATATGTTATACATTTTCAAATTTCATGAAAAAAAAAAAAGAGAGAGTGAACAAGCTTTTGGTCATGCTGACAGGATAATGAAATTATACATTTTTTTCCCTCAACTTGAAGGCCTCCTGGCCAAAAATTAAATTAGGCTACTTTTCAACATGTAATACTGAAAGTTTTTTTTGTTTGTTTGTTTTTGTTTTTCTATTTTCATAGTTAGTTTTGCTAATGTTATCTCTGATACAATAATAGTAAATTGTATGAGTGTGTCAGTCTGTCAGATATTATAATAAAATTGCCTAATAGGGAGCCTGCAAGTGCAGCCACTTTACTGGTGAAACCATTTCTGAATGCAGGATATCTTTGCACTAAAAACCAAGGTAAAAACACAGAGCACATTACATTGGATCAGACTGATGATTAGCTGAGCACAACTTACAGTAATGACAGACAGAATGTGTTTTCCACTTTTTCTGCTGTTGAGACATTAATATTTTTTTTTCCAAAAGCTTTTTTTTTTCTTTTATGTATTTCTAAAATTTATCTAAAATTATAATTTATCCTTATAATTGTGAATGCTTTTTATTCATGTAAACACAGGACTGTGGAGGAGACCTAACTAGAAAGTACCAGTGGGCAAATTAATTGGGCAGACAGTATAAGTAATTTCAGAAAGCGTAAAAAACAGGAAGGATGCTGTGCTTCCAGCTTAGCTTTAGTCTTCATACCTAATACTTAAAATTTTACTTAAATCATGGAGTTTGACTATTCCTTGTCAAATGTGTTACTGTTAATCTGAGCAACAGTAATATTCTTAGTTTTGATACAAGTTTCCGTATTCTTCCAAAATGTGGAAGAATTCTCTCAACACCTTCCCATGGCAATGAGCTCCATGCATGATAATAACATCCTGGTATTTGATTTGAACCCAAACATTGGAAACATGAGGTTTGCCACTTGTTCAGAAGCTTTTGGTTTCCCTTCTTGAGATCATGCCTTGCAGCAGAATTTCAGCTGCTACTGGAAAGCATTTGGGGGAGGCAGGCAAGAAAGAAAACTATTTAACAGGAGTCTGGGTTGGAAATCTCACTGCTTTGGTTTCTTGTACTCTGGCTCCTTCCTCCTTGCAGATTATAGTGTATCTGTTCAGTAATGACCATGGCCATTTGTCTGTCTGTGTATGATGAAGGGCAAAAGTTGTCCTGAGAATCTGGTTAGTCCCGTCCCCTTCCTTTGCCCTCCTCTACCGTGAGAGAAAAGAGCTCCCAGGTTCCTTGGCCCTTGCTTCTCCTACCCTAAGGTTATTTTGCACATCCTTATCAGAAACACACATCTTACTGCCTGACTGCTACATGATTGTTTAGTTTTATTTGCACAACAACCTTTCATCATCTCCCACAGGATACCCTTCATTTCTGCCATCTCCCTCAGATCTCAGCACCTCCCATGCACTCCCCCATACCTCCCCCATCCAAGGATCATCCTATCACTCAGTCCATCCTCCTTGCTGCTGAGATTTCCAACCCAGTACTGAAGCAGCCACTAGTGGAGAGTAGAGCATCCTGTCTCCTGCTCTGACAGACAAATAACAGCAGGACACTCCATTGCCTCCCCAGGAAAGCAGACCTGGGATAAAATTGGGGATGACGATCCTTGGCAGGACTCTTGGCTTGCATGGGCTAGGTCTGGCCCAGAGGCTGACACCTGAAGAGTCCTGTGTCACAATTTGATGCTATTTGTGGTCTCCTTTCCAAAAGTAAATAACACCAGTATTTATGGATTTCTCTATGTGTTAGAAGTGCTTAAGCCTCAAAACGTACTCATCGGGCATCTCTGAAAACAGCCCTGCATGCAGTGTTCCCAGTGAAGCTACAGTGCTTACTTATATAATTATATTTATATAATTACATTATAATTACCCTCTGTATTATCCTTCATTCCATTTTTTATTCATTTTAACATCTTGTTTGCATTTTGTTAATTCCTTTTTTTCTGAATTCTGCTAAGCTCCTGGCCTCAGTGATCTATTGCGGTGATGTAGTTCCAGAGGTGCACTGTCATCCAAGCAATTACTGTTGTCCGTTATCAACTAATTTCCATTGTCTATAGAAAAACTCAAGGTCACACTATTCCACTGCAGCTTTGGGCTGAACACCCAAAAGAATATGCCACTAGTAATTATTATTTAAATGCTAAAACACAGAATTGCAAACACATTAGCAGCAGTTCAGCTATGAAGATTACGCTAGAGGAAGAGATTATCACAACCGCAGATCACTGAAGGTGCTGAGTACTTGCAATTTCTATTTGCTTTCCTGTGGAGTGAGTGCAAGAGGGCTTTTTTGGCATGGTAGGGTAACAACACAGAACTGCAATGGAGGCATGCACGGAAAGTATGCTCCCTCTAAACTGTGGGACAAATCCTACAGTATCATGGTCTCACCATAGTTCCATCTGCTTTGAATAAAAACCTCATTTGCAAGAAACACATTACAGTTTTATCTTTCTGAAGAAGAGAAAATGCCTGAGGAATAAATGTTTATAGCCAAATAGCAGCAAAAAAAGAGGGTCACCCCTCCAGTCCACATCTGCTGCCTTGGGACATGACAGGGTCGATGCAATACCTCTATCCATTTGAAAGATTAGGAGACAAGCAGAACATCACACCCAGGACGGGGACAGACAGCTGCCCATTGCTGTTGCTTCTGGGGACTGTCATCTCCAAATGAACACGGGAATCCTCCCTTGGGAATGAGATCAGCACAGAGAAACGTTGCAACTATCACACCTCATTCTTCATCTTCTCTTAAATATTTTGTGACATCACATTCAGCACTGCTTGAAACAATCCGGTTTGCCATTATTAATACTTATGAGGCCAATCATCACCCCAGACAGAGCTGAGCTCCTTCGAATATGGAATTGTGCCTCAAGGGCAACTTCTGCCAATGGCAGACATAAGATTTTGCACAGATTAAAGGTCTTGATTCATGGCCTTGAATGGCTTGTCATGGTCCTACCCCTTACTGAACCTGACCTGTATCACAAGGCACATGAAGAAGGACAAGATTTTCCCCTTTTTCTTCCACATTATTTTAAATCTAGTACTCAAAACAACGCATATGTTGCGTAAGGATCTATAAGAGCCTACGTGATGCTGACAGATACTATTTAATGCATGTTTGGTCTCAGATCTCTCTTATCCCCCCGCAATATTACTGATACTATTTATTCTTCCTGAGCTATTTTTTAATCATTTTCAGGAGATAATGTGTGTTTATTAAGTAGATCAATATTTTTCATGCTATGCTTTCAGGAAAGCCAGATAAATTATAGGCTTAGCTTGACAATTGTCTCCTGGTGCAGTGATGTGTCTCAGAAACACAAGTAAATTTATAAGCCAAGAACTCCCTTTTCCTGAGTCCAAGCAAACAATCCTCTATCATGTGCTTGCAGAAGCAAAACATATTTCTCCCTTATCAGTTATATTCTTACCAATGAATGACATGAACACTGGATTTTTTCTTGAGCATCACTTGTACACAGAAACTGCATTAGCCCCTCTTTCCCCAGTCTTCTTGAACCACCCCATCCTTGGAGATGGATAAAAAAATCCCTGCCAAAGTTTTCAATTCCACTTGCTGCTTCCGTCTCAGTGCTGGGATGCAACTCATCTGGACCCGGTGCCTTGTCAACCTCCAACAGCTCTAATTGCGTAACTATCTGCTCTGGCATAATCTTAAAACCTGTTAGCATTTTGTATTGCCCTCAGAAAAATATATTCTAGTCTCTGATGTGACCTTCAGCTTTTTCTCTTAGTACCAGTGGCAACGACTTCATGGCAGCTCTTTGCAATGACAGCTTCATCTGTCATGCCCTGCTCATGTCTCTTAATGCCCCTGTTCACCTCTGCATTGTTTCTGTGATATTTAAGGACATTGCTGCTGTTTATCCATGTTCCAGTTACTGTAGAAGTGGTCTGGCTTAATTTTTGGATGCCTTTTTTTTTTTCTTTTTCTTTATGCAGATTTTTTATTTTTGTTTTTGTTTTTGTTTTTGTTTTTTTTTTTTGTATTTTTTTTTTCCCCACAACAATGATGTGACAAGACTGACAGCTGCATTGGACAAAAGGACTAAATATATACATATATTTTTTAAAGGAAAGCAATAATTAAAGATTCCCTCACTCTCTTTATACACATGCATGCACACATTCATTTAGGTAAGTGTTTTTGGATGTGTTGCAGTTTAGACAGGTAATTTTATTTATTCAAGCCTCCAGCACATCAGGATGCTCACAAAGGGAAGAGAGAAAATCATTTGAAATAAAAACCTGTGAGTCTTTACATCCAAATCTTTGAGCTTATGATATGTCTGATTACTGTATTTTTCTGTTTGCAGAAGGGACTGAAGAGCTGAAACACTGGAGGGAACCCACTCTCAGCAGAGACTCTTAGGGCCAGGTTGTCATTTACATTAAGCTTCCTCCTGTGCTACTCTTGTCAGAGTGACATGAAGAGGAGCTAAAATAAATAAATATCAGGATGACACTCCATGTCTTCTATGCCATCTTCCCAACAATTCAGCTTTTCCCTGCTGTGTATTTCATAGCATCACAGAATATCCTGAGTTGGAAGGGCCCCACAAGGGTCATCGAGTCCAACTCCCAGCTCCACACAGGACCACCCAAAAATCAGACCCTATGTCTGAGTTTTGTCCAAACGCTTCTTGAGCTCCAGCAGGCTCGGTGCTGGGACCACTTCCCTTGGGAGCCCGTTCCAGAGCCCGACCACCCTCTCAGTGAAGAACCTTTTCCTAACACCCAGCCTGACCCTCCCCTGTCACAGCTCCATGCCGTTCCCTCGGGTCCTGTCGCTGTCACCAGAGAGCAGAGATCAGCGCCTGCCCCTCCGCTCCCCTCGTGAGGAAGCTGCAGGCCGCCATGAGGCCTCCCCTCATCTCCTCTTCTCTGGGCTGAACAAACCAAGTGACCTCAGCCGATCCTCATACGTCTTGCCCTCCAGACCCTTCACCATTTTTGAGGCCCTCCTTTGGACACTCTCTAACAGTTTTATGTCCTTCTGATAATGTGACACCCAAAACTGCACACAGCACTCTAGGTGAGGCCGCACCAGCGCAGAGCAGAGCAGGACAATCCCTTCCCTCACCCGGCCAGCAGTGCCGTGCCTGATGCACTCCAGGGCACGGCTGGCCCTCCTGGCTGCCAGGGCACACTGCTGGCTCGTGTTCAACTTACCATCAACCAGAATCCCCAGATCCCTTTCTCCAGGGTTGCTCTCCAGCCTCTCATCCACCAGTCTGTACGTATAGCCAGGGCTGCCCCGTCCCAGATGCGGAATCCGGCACTTGCTGTTGTTAAACTTGATATTGTTGGTGAGTGCCCAGGTCTTTAACTTGTCAAGATCTCTCTGCAAGGCCTCTCTACCCTCGATGGAGTCAACACTTCCTCCCAATTTAGTGTCATCTGCAAACCTACGTAGTATACCTTCAAGTCCTGCATCCAAGTCATTTATGTAAATGTTAAAGAGAACTGGCCGTAAAATGGAGCCCTGCAGAAGCCCACTAGTGACTGGCTGTCAGCCTAATGTAACCCCATTTACTATAACCTTTTGAGCCCGAATATTTCCCATATACTATGTAGACCTTTCTAAGCCCCAGACTAGACTATCCATCAGAAGTGATCAGCTCAAATGCCCTACTGCTTATGCCAGTTTCCCCATTCTTAACTGTATTTTTTCATAATTCAGCCCTTTTTCCTACTTTGTTTCTTTGTTTGTTTTCAGTTGAAACCTATATCCATATGCTGCTCTGTTCCTTGCGTTAACCAGCCAATCCAAGCTCTTTGAATCTTGTCTCACTAAGCAGTTCCCCCTTCACCTTCAGTACTGTTTTTTATCTATATTCAAATAGTAAGCACACAGGCCAGCAGCAAGCCAACAGAGAGGAGAGATTCCCACATCCCACATGTGTGCAGCCTCTTCCTGAACAGTCCAAAGTGCTGCTCAGCTTTTTGGGAGCAATATCACATTGCAAATCTAAGTCTACTTCTCTCTTAATAGGCTTTTGAATATGTCTTTTTTTCCCCAAAAATTTTTAAGCATATTCCCTTCCTCTACTTTACTCAAACACATTAATTTGTATTACTCAGAGATGAAATTAACTCAATTATCCGTGTTTATCATCTCTATGTCCCTTTGTAGTCTTTCCTTTTCTGACTATTACTCACAGTTCCTCCCTCTACAGCATCACACACAAATTCATTAACAGGCTGTTTACTCCCTCTTCAGGATCATTAAATGAAGATGCTAAATGAGACCTGACCTAACATAGACAGCTGCAATAAGCAATTCCTTGTAAATAGAATCTTTGCAATTTATCAAAAACTTTGTACTAATTTTCAGTCCTCTCCAAACTGTTTACATTGAGGCAGTTTCTACAAGTTTTCAAATTTAGATTTGGCTCATTATTTTACCCTGACAGAAGATAGCAAAAGAGGCCCGTAACACAAGCCTAAGAGTTCTTCAAGACATTAAACTGATCATTGCAGATGCTCCCTCCAAATCGACAGGAAAAGCTCAAAATATCTATGGAGTCTGCAAGGGCATGCAACACCACTAGTGATCCTCAGCTCTCTTCAGAATCGGGGAGGTCATGTGTAGGGTACCAGCCGCACACAGCCCTGGGTTGTTGAAGGATGTGAATCAATTGGAGAGAGTCCAGGACAGGCTCACAGATTTCCAAAAATACATCATATCTGAGGAAAAAAAACTTGAAAGAACTTGGATCGTTTAATTTACAGAGGCAAAGGAGATGTAACATCTTTCAGGAACGGCATGGGTATAATTAAACTTGCCTTTGGACAAAAGGGTAAGCTAGATGACCTCTGGAGATCCTTTTAATTCCTGTTTCCTCTGATGCTTTGATTGCATAGGTCGCCTGTCCAAATGTCCCTTACAGAGAGCTGCCATTACAGACAGAAGCCCTACAGCCCTAATCTTTGTGTTTCAGTCCCAAAATGTGTCTATGCCTGCCCCAGGGTTGTGCCTTCCCTCAGATACTTTTGCCCAGGCAGAGGATGCTCACTCCCTGCCAGATCTGCATTTCAAGGGTAGGAACTTCAGCAAGTGTCATAATAAAGGCAAGCACTGAAACAGCTGCACCTCGGGATGTCTGACCAACAGAGAAAGTCCTCTTTATGGGCACCAGAGAGCCCCTCAGATCTGGGTACTCCACTGGGACACCCAAATCATGGGAGGGAAACACTTCTGGAAATCAATTCTGGAAGAGCAGATCTGGGCGACCCACTGAGGACAGTGAAGGTGCTGGCAGCCGTACTGTCTGCTGCACAGCTCAGTCTGCCCAGCACTGAAGAAAAAACATTCCTCATGTTGTGCTGCACTTATGCTATTGGCATTTTCTTTACACTTGCAACCATTCCCTTGGCCTTTCTAATGGAGAAGTGTCATACTTGGCATAATTTACTGCCTGGGATCACTCACCTCAAAGCACTTGGTTCTAGCCTCTGTTTCTGCTAGTATTTAGAGACAAACATATTCCTTATTATTATTATTTTTTTCCTTCACAGACAAGGCTGTGCATCATTCTCTACTCACGCTCCTCTGCTATCACACTGGGTGCTAGTCCCCACAGACCCTTCCGAGCCACACTCCCGGCATGCTGATGAAGGAATACCTACCATACTAGATCTATCTCCATCTCCAAAACAGCTGCTTTTTATGTTCTCTTGAATTTGTGAATTTGCACAGTCTATTTACAGATATAAATGCTTTAACTATGATAGGTCTGACATGTTTTCCTAGTAATGCCCATAAACATCAGATTAAATCCACTGCTTAATTAATTTGCACTCAGAGCACATGTCTCTTCGCTTTCCTCGGAGCAATGCTTCTGCTCTGGTTTGTGATCCCTGCTACACTCACCGCCTCCTCCTCTGCTTCCCCAGGGATGTCCATCGCTCCTTTTTCTTAGGTATAGCCTCGTCTGTGTGGGCTGCATGCAGCCATACAGAAGTTCTCATATTTGGAAACAACAGTCAGCACAGGCATTTGGGGGGATTTGGTTTTAATCAGACACTTTAGGTAACTTTATGCAGCTTTGTTTGATCATCTAAAGGGAGGAAATACCCATGTTTGCTTTAGAGGTCTCTGCTTGAGAGCAAGTCGTGTTATCCAGCCCAGGGAGGAGATGCACCTCTTGGTGAAACAAGCACACCAGATCTGTTCTTTAATCACAGAGATTCATTCAATCCCTTCCTCCCAGCCCCCTGCTCATTTTCTTCATGCTCTCTCCCCATTCTCCTGCTCTCTGCACCAGCCTTTCAGCTTCTTGCAGCTCTCCTCCTGCCCTGGCTCTCTGATGGACCTTGTCCCCAAGGTGTCCCCAGGCCAGGCAGGCCACTTTATGTTTCCAGGGAAGAGGGGAAACTATTTCCAGATCACCTTCCTCCCCAACAACCTGGCTTCTGCCCACCCAGAGAGCCCATTGCTTCCTTCACTTTCTGCCCCTGGGAAGGCACCAGGGGGGTTGAGCTCACTGTACAAATACATCCCCTGCTGCATCCTGCTGGCTGTTAATGATAGTATAGCTCCCTGCCACCACCAAGAGACAGATAAGAGGAGTATATACGCAAAAACTGTCAAACAGAGCAATGTCTCTTGCTGTCTCCTTTCCACCTGCAACCAGGCACTACTGGCTCTGAGAGCCAGTGAGGCATCAGTAAAGGAGGATGGATTTGCAATTGCAAGCATCAACCAGCATATAGGAAAACACCAACATTGCATATCTGCATCCATTACCTATGTCTGCAAGAGTACTTTGTGCCAGTTTTGCCAGACAGCAATAAGGAGAGGTAAATATTGCTTGGGGGAAAAAAAAAAAAAAAAAAGAAAGAAAATGCCAACAAGGTCATCCCTGTTTTTCCTACACCCACTAGTACAGAAAATAAGGCCCATGCCCATTCTGATTCTGGTGGTCATTGCTCCCCTCTGGAGAAGCAGGGTCTGAGCAGCCCTGCCAGACCACAGTGCTGCCCATCCACCATGATGCTGAGGTCCATGGAGAGCAGGGGCCAGGTCCCCCAAAACCCAGGCTGGGCACTGCCTTACCAGGATTCCCATGGCTGCTAAGCTGAAGATCAGCCCCTGCCAGAGCCCAGCTACATAAAATTCACCTTTGGTATCCAAAGGCAATGCTAGGACTGCCATGGAGACTTTGGCAGCTGGTCTTAACCCAGTCTGCATGTATATATGTATGTCACACTTACATGTAAAATTTTCTGTAGTAGTTGGCTGGTTCCTATTATAAACTGCTTGTAAATCTACATACAACAATCTCTCTAAGAAGTAAAATGTGCTGTCTGTGTGTATTTCTAAATGGCTACAAACCTGGCTCTCCTTTCCACCCAGTACTACTTTAATGAAATGCTTGCGATCACTGGTCTGAGCAAGCAGGCAGCAAAAACAAGCAGTGAGTTAGAGAACGGATTATCAAGACCCCATCATTAGGTATCCAGAAACCTATTTACTAGATTTTATTTTTCCCCAGTAAAAATACTCCACTTTGTAAATCTCTGTAAGTTAAAGGAAATGAAACAAATAAAAGAACCAACCACAACCTTGAATATAGTTCAGCAATATCTTAGATGAAATCAATTTGCACAGCCTTTCAGAAACACAGAACGGGATTATGATGGATTATTTTAGTACAAGCTTTTGATGTTTTGTGTAAGAACTGTATTTTTTTCATGAGAGACGTTTAATGACAACCGCTGAAAATCTATAAAATGTAGTACTTATGAGCTCCATGTGCTGCCTTGAAGTTGCGAGTGAAATTACATGCACAGGATAAATATACAGAGTTCTGCAGAACTCCTAACAGAAGAAACTGTATCAAAGTATTTCTGTTCTAACACTTTAACACTACAAATCCCAGGTGAAATCTTACTTTAACAGGCATAAAACTCATGTAATATGAAAACCAAGCAAAAGAAGATTGTGGAGAGAAGAAAAAAAAACCACTGCCATACAATTAAACTGTCAATCATGTCCAACAGAGGACTACATATAGAAGTATTCAACCCTGTAAATCTTCAAAAATATCATTACCACTTGGAAAATTTCATTATCCCTTTCATCTGTCCAGCGTCTGCCTTCAACCACCAAAGAACATCAGAGTTTTGCCCACTGCACTGAAAAATACATGTACATCCAGAAATGCAAACAGGGGAGGAAATAAGTTTTTACATTCATGGAAGAACTGCCTCCTCCTCACCAGCAACCTGCTGGCAAAGGTCTCTGTCTAAATGAATCAGTGCAATGCACTGAAACCTTTCCAGTTCACGATAACTTCTACCTGATCCTAACCTTCTGGTCTCTACAGAGAGTCTGGAACAAAAATGAGCCATGCACTGCACCTTCCCTTTTCCAAGGCAGCCTAGATGAAGATTTAAAACAAAATCCAGCTTATACTAAGAGAACAGAGCCTTTAAACAGCCAGGGAGCTGCTGTTTAACATGTAAAATAGTGAGAAATGCAGCATCTGCTTTCTTTGTAACGTAGCTTGAGTGCTCTTCATTTAAAATCTCATCAGCATAATCATCTCTCTTTTGAAGAGAGAAAACTAGTGCCCAGTGATGACTTATAGGTAATAGAAGCCATTATCTTTGCGTAGTTGTGACTATAGTTGTCACTACATAAATTGCATAGACCAATTAAGTTAGTCACATTACTAAGGTGCAACAGCTAACAATACAAATAGGTCCTAATGAGACCTCTGTTATGGATTCTAAGAAAGTACTTGTCTTATTAGGTGATAAGAGTAGTTTCTTGAGTTTGAGTTCTATACTAAAGCTAAACACATGAACAGAGCAAAGAAAAATGTTATTTATAGTCCTAAATATCAAACTATTCCCCAAAGTGACAAGATCAATATTGCAGCTTGGCACTTGCTACTGTGACAGATGGTGCTATTAAAATACTGAACGCATCTTTTCTGTGAAAAAAAAAAAAACCAAAAAATACATAAGCGAGGACATTATATGTTGTCCTCATCCAATTTGCATTTTAGGTTACCAAAAAATGGGAAAAAAAGTAGAAAACACTTGTGCATTTCTCTTTCAAATATAATAAAACACTAAAAAGTACTGTTATATCCTTTTTGGAATAGGGAAGTGCTTGCAGCAGTCTAAAGTCTATCAGGAAAGAGTTTTCATTATGTTCCCAACTGTATTTTGCATTAATTTCACCAGGGCTTTTTCATTTTTAATATAAGTCTGTACAAGAACAGATGAGGTTGGAAAGATTACTGACGTCTTTGTGAGCAGCTCCACTCTGTCTGCTGGGAGCCTTTTGCAAAATGCACCTGAGGAAATCTCGAGTAAGAGTCAGTTGTTTCCTGATTCCCCAGATGTTTTAAATGAAGATTAGTTTAGACACTTACTAAGGGTCAGCATTCACAGAGCTCATTGCGCTGCTGAAGATCCTCCCAGCTGAAAATGTCTAGGCTGAAAACCATCTGCAAATACTTTGGCAATTGAGATTATTCATTAACAGAAAGGCCCCCATTTTTCTTTCTACCTATTAAGATTTCCAATTTGTTTTAATTACCTCCCCTCATCCCTACCATTAGAGTTTAATTCTCCATTGTGAATTTTGGGAGTGGTAACAATTGGCCTTCCCTGTTTATTTATTTTCTCATTCAGATTACAGTACTTAGAAGAAGAGGAGGCGTTAGAGAACAACTCAGGAAATATTTGTATTAATCACAGCTTTGCAGAAGATTTTTTTTGTTTAAACCTAGACTTGACACTTCCTTTCTCACACTCTTTTAAAACGGTAACTTTTTTGAAGCAAGTTCTGTTCTTTATGTGCTATTCACTTCCAAGCAATTTTGGGCAGATAGGTCATTCAGATTTTTTTTTTTTTATTTTTTTTTTTTGAATGATAATTAGCTGGAAAAGGAAGATACTGGGAGAAAGGCAAAAATCTTTGTATTGAAAACTGTTTATCTTCTGGAGGAATCTTCTAAACAACAAGTCTTTGAAGCAAAGCAAGGTAAAACTAATGCAGAGTTTTGAAAATTAGCATCAGCAAGTAAATGTATTCTTTCCTTCCTGCATCTGGTTCCCAGATACAACAACTCCTGCTTTGTAGCTTTGTCTGCATTGCCCAGTTTCTGCTGCTGGGGACAGAGCCCCTGTGTGCTTATGCTGAGCTGAGCGTTTTTCCTGCTGATGGAGTTACACTACCTCACGGCTATGTACACCAGCACCAGAATACATAGAGTAACCCAAGAGAAATTGTCATCCACCATCACAGTGGTGTGTTTTGCAAGTCTTGCGATGTTCAGTTTCTCACCCCAAGTCAAGACAGCTCCACCAGCATGATTTAATATTGCTGGCATGACCTACGTGCAGTGTTTGTACTGATGAAGTTATGGCAGGTAAGGGTGGGATGTCACACTGAAATAAATATTCTGGCATAGCATCTAGTGCAGATGCAGTTCCATCAACATAGAGGCATCTCATAGATGCATTGCTTCTTGTAGAGAAACAGCTATGATGTTGTAAGTTACCAGGTACGTATTATAATGTATGGCACTTATTATGATAAGATCTTTATGTTAAGATCACTGCCTCCACGCTAGGAGTGTTGCATTAGCTATGCTCCTGATCATAAAATGAAACAGCTTGTGTATTTAGATAACGCCACAGTCTTGATGTTGAGCTTCAAAAGGGTCACACAAACTATACAAGCACGCTTCCCATGCCAGGTGCCTGTACATGATGGGAAAGTAAGCGTGCTTACCAATGGCTATTTTGGAGAACAAACATCAAGGCAACTAGACAAAATTTGGACTGCCAAGTCTTGTAAGCCCCATCAATTTAATTTGCTCTATATAGGACATCTGCCAGCTACAGTTCCTCTCAGCAGTAAGTCCGCTCATTCAGATGCCTGCTGGGTTGCATTGTTTCCATGTGTTAAGGACAAGACAGGATGGAAGAATGGTGGCTAACTTAGCCACCGGGGAACTTTAGAGGATGGAACTTATTCAGATGGTTTGATTTATGCTCAAAAAAAAAAAAAAAANAAAAAAAAAAAAAAAAAAAATGCTGTTGGTAATGAAAATAAGTCATATCTGAGCAACTGGTAAAAGAGACTTGGGAAGTGGAGGAAAGGAAGCCAAAAGGTGCTTTGGAAGAATCATGTCAGATGATTACTCCTACAAGGAGAAGAAGTATGTATTTATAGGAATCAAATAATAATGTTTTATATGTTGACAGGTAAGGCTAAGAAAGGAGAATCTAACAAGAACAAATCCAAAAGATCTGATACAAAAAGTTAACCTCAGTGCTGCTATATACAATGTAGTTAAACCTGATGTCCAAATCTTGGAAAAAATTAGCTGTCTAACAGAGGTCAGAATCTGCCCCCTGTCTATAAATTCCCATTTTTGTTGAATTAAAAAAAAAAAAAGTCAAAGAAAAAATAAAAAAAGAGCAGAGATTTTTAACGCCAAGAATAAAATGTGGAATCAGAGTAAACAAAAATAGCAAAGGAAAAGTGAGGAGAGAATTACATAAAGCTCAGTATTATACAAGTGCTGACTCTGTAATTAGAGGTGACTGAGTCAACAAGTCAGAGCAGCCACATTTTAAACAGATTAACCTTGAAGTCAGATTCTGCTAGAAGCAGCAGAAATAGCGCTCTTGATATAATCCTTTCTCATGTCTAGGTAAATAGGGGGTAAAAAGAAGTCCCAGAGCAGATGGGTGAGGAACATCAGAGCCCTCAACCACTACCCAGCAGACAGAAAGCCCTGCAGTACCAACAGTGATTTCCTTCCTCTCTGAGTGGTTTAAAGCTGTCAATTTCAGGGGATGTACCATTTCTTAATATAGAGTAGAATAGAATAGAACAGTTCAGTTGGAAGGGACCTTCAAAGATCATCTAGTCCAACTGCCTGATCTTGTCAGGGCTAACCAAAAGTTAAAGCATATTATTAAGGGCATTATCCAAATGCCTCTTGAACACTGACAGGCCTGGGGTATCAACCACCTCGCTAGGAAGCCTGTTCCAGTGTTTGATCACCCTCACAGCAAAGAAATTTTTCCTGATGTCCAGTCCAAACCTGCCCTGGTGCAGCTTTGTGCCAATCCCATGCATCCTGTCATTGATTACCAGGGAGAGGAGACCAGCACCTCGCTCTGCTCTTCCCCTCCTCAGGAAGCTGTAGAGAGCAATGAGGTCGCCTCTCAGCCTTCTCTTCTCCAGACTAGACAACCCAAGTGTCCTCAGCCCCTCCTCACAGGACATGCCTTGCAGCCCTTTCACCAGCTTTGTTGCCCTCACCTGGATGCATTCAAGTATCTTCTTGTATTTTGTTTACTGACTTATCAGCCCTCCAGGGACTCTAGAAAGGTGTTCCTTACCTACTGCCATGCTGATTTAAGACACACTTTTTGTTATTCTCTAAAATTTTCCTTTCAGAAAGTTTCTAAATAACAAAGAAAGTCACAGTAGATAATTTTTAATCTTTTTCTCCCCTGTTGTGGTTTAACCCGGCAGGCAGCTAAGCACCACACAGCTGTTTGCTNTGCAGTGGGGAAGTCCACAAAATCAAACAAGCAAAGCTACCAGACAGCTCCTCTCCTTTCTCCAACCATCAGAATGTATGAGATCAGGCCAGAAAAACATTCAGGCAAAATGAGGCGAATAATGAAGTCACTCACACACGTGCCTACTGGTACTTTCCAGGTCTACTGCAAACCTACTACTGGAGAGGGGCTGGTGGAGAGGTGAGGATGAATTAACCAGAACTACAAAGGTGAGTAATAACCCAGTTGTTGGTGCATCAGCAGCAGGAAGCCCAGAGGAAAGTTAGTTAGCAGCACTACCGTGGTGTAAAAGGAGCAATCAAGGAGAATGAGAAGCTAAATTGTTCAGTCAGAGCGTAGAGCAGCTAAACAGATTTCTTTTCATTTCTCTTTCCCTTCAGAAGGTGAAGGGGAAATATCCATCCCAAGGTGACACTTTACAGGCAATGAAGCCGAGGCGCTCGCAAAGGCAGACGTATGGAGAAGAGAGGTGAAAGAACAGTTCAATATATTAAAACGCAATAAATCACTCAGGCTGGTTGGTATCACTCCAAGAGTGTAGAAGAAATGAAGGTGAGAGACTGGTGTAAATGCATATTTTAGTATCAAACCTTTTGAATCTTAGCTTCAAAGTGGCAGGGCATGGGCAAAGCAAGGTCTGTCTATCAAAAAGGATACTGGAAGGCAAGAGAGAGCTGGGAGTTACGTGTTACACAGTCTTGCCCCAATGATGGCGAAGGGCAGATGGGACACCGAATGAGAGAGAAAAGGATGGGAAAAAGCAATTCAGCGCTCATTACAAGGGAGAGACAGATATGGCCAAACTCACAAACCACTGTAGTATTTGCCAGAGCAATTGAGCCAAGTAAGATGAGAAGGGGAAGCTGGGGTCAAGCCATTAAGCATGTTACTCTTTCTCTGAACAGACATAACAAAAAAGCTGAAGAGGCAATGGCGGACTTCCAAAAAGCCCTTCCAAGCACACTCTCCTCAAGATGATATTTGGGTAATAACCCAGGTTTGGGTGGGATTAGGCTTCTGTCACAGTTTAGAAACGAAAGCACAATATTAGATGTGGATTTTTTCTTGGCATGCTGCAGGATGATGGCAATGAGCCCTAGAAGAGACGGGTGCTCTGACTCCTGGGCTTGGGACTCACCTGGCTGAAGATATCCACACCTGAGCTCCCTGTGTGATCTGTGGCTTTCTGCTCAACAGCTTTCTGCCAATATAGTCGATGGGAAGCCTGGGGGAACCTGGGTCAGCAATCACACCTCTAAAGTGCCATTTGCTCCTCTATGGCTATAAAGAGAGCCTGGAGTGAACAAGTCAAATACATACATGGATGGGAATTTCGCTGGCATTTTTACTTCAGAGAGGGAAATCCCGCACAGACTGACATCATCGCTTTTAAGGCACTTCTTATTTGTTTTTCCACTGCAAACATGTATCAAACCTATGTAGACCATGCCGACCTTACAGTCCAGACTGGCAGCACAACAGGGTTCTGCTTGCGGGTGGTTAGCTGCACCGTAGTACTGAGGGATGTCACACGAAGAATATGGACCACTTGTTTAAAGGCACCCCATAGGCAAGACAAGAGCCAAATGTTCCCGAGCTCCTCAGTGCAGGATCAGCTAATTGCAGAAGTTTATCCTCCTCCTTATGGAAGAGCAGCAAGCAGGTTTTGCAGGGAAGAAGGAACAAAAATGCCAGCCCACTGGAGTGCTTTCTTAGAGAGCTATAATCCACTCAGCCAGCGATGAAGATCCAGCGGGGACAGCAGAACCTTCTAACCTACTTTTCTCTCCAGTCAGAAATTAAAATGCAGTGGCTGTTTCCCCGTGGAAGGTACAGCTGTGAGTATGGCTGGCTTTTCACTCCACAGCTGAATCCTGCTGAGGCTACCATGCAGGGGAAAGGGATTGGCCTCTCTTGCAGAGGTCAGCCTAGCTCGTGAGTTATCAAGCCTCCAAGCAAGCTGATCAACATGCTGCAAGTACATTATTTACTTAACATTAAAAAATAAGAAATAAAGAAAACCAGAATGAGGATTTTAGCTGATTTATTCTTGCTTTCCTCTGAAAAATCACTTTTTTTCTGACCCTATTTTCTTAAGATGGGCACAATCCTACCAACGCAATGTTGCGGTGATCTTACTGTACATGATGAGGCTATTTTAGTTAGAAGAAACTGCAGGGATGGGTTCACGCTGCAGACCCCAAGCCGTATACTACGCTGTCAAACCCCAAAGCAGACAGCACAATCACAGCAACTATCTCAAATCTTGTTGGATTTCCAGACATCTAAATTTATCAGTGTCTTCCCCATCAACTCTCCATCTCTAAATTTAGGATTCAGACAAACTAAGAAGGCAATGAGATTTTGAGAGACAACTGCCTCACATAGCTTCTGTCTCAAATTTCTAAGCAAACAATCCATGTACTCGCTTGGGTTCTGGTTGCCAGAATTGTCAGATCAGCTAAATAGTTTGAAGGGGTCAAACCAAAACTCAGATTAATTTAAATGGTAATCCAAGACCTATTTAACTTCAGGAGTGAAATTCACCACTTGCTGTGCTGCCCTCAGCAATTTCAGTCCCTCATTTTGGGAACCCTAGCTTAGACTACCAAGATCAAGGGCTCAGCTGGGACTCCAGGATATGCAACTTGCATACTGCAATGGCAAAAAAGCAGTCCTCTTCCTCTCTGTGCTCTTTGTCCTCCACTTCCAGTCCCCAAAGCACCCTGTGCTGAGCGAATCCCAGAGGCTGTGGAAACCTGACAGAGTTCCAGAAGGCCCCACTGCAAAATCTTGTGAGCTCGGAGGCACCAGCGTAATGTGCTGGTGGTTGTCCTTCTGCACTCAGGAAGCAAAGCCATCCTGAGATAGCAGGAAGGATGTCCCTGGGGCAGATCTGAAAGCTGAGCGTGCTCCCTCTGCTAATGCAGGAGTCTATGGGACTGCTTTCTTTATCCCTGGGGGATTCTCTGGCTGTCCCACATGCAATTATTATGGGCCCCATTTGCAGTCCTCAAGTCTTGGGAATTTGTGTGTAGGCACTGAGGATCAGGGGGATGGATGTTTTAGAGAATTCCCGACACTTAAAATCTGCAATCAAGTCTGACTCACAGAAATCTATTTACAAAACCTCTTTCTAACCAAATACATTTATCACACAAACATATACACAAACCCAGACATTTGCAAAACCTAGAATTGCTTGACATTTGGAACCAAACTCAGTTCTACCAGTGCCAGTGGGGGTTTAGTCATACTAAGTATTGTATAAGGTGTGTGTATTTATAGGCAAGCCTATATGATTATGATATGGTTATGTCTTTTTTTCTTTTTTTTTTTTTTTAACTTGTTATGCAGTTTCTAGGCATACCTTTTCATACATTGGAAAGATTGCAGTACTTCAATACTTGGCATTCCTTTATCATTCTTGCAAAGATCCCAAAGCAATCCAAAACAACAAGCACATCTCATATCACCACTACTCCATTTAATTATTTCCATTGTAGTCACGGGACAAGCTAACAAGTGACATGCCTAGAATGAGGTAGCAGTAGAACCTGGAACACAAATTTAGAGCTTTGGCTCTGAACACTGACCCAAACATTAAATATACTGGCTTCCATATGGTTTCAAATCATTTTGCTCATGCAGGCAGAAAGGGGAAAAAAAATCTCACAATGTAAGAAACCGTACTTTCTATTTAGTTCTCTTCTGGCCATCCAGAGAAAGCAGACTCCAGTAGATAGGGGGATAAGCTTAAGAGACCCAGATTCATTCTTGGTTTTCTACAATTATTCTGATCAGCCACAGTCTCTGTGGCTCATTTTCTTTTCTGGACTATAAAGCTAATGATACTACCTTGTTCAGCAGTGTACTGTTGGCATTAACCCATTGCTATAGTTGGTACATTGTTGCAGATTATCAAGTACTGTTGAATATCTGCATGCTAGAACCATGCTAAAATTAGTCTTTGCTTTAGCTGAAGCTATCTCAATTTATCAGAAACTATTTCTTGAAGCTTTCCCTCTGCAGAACTCTTTCCTCAGCTCTGCAGCTCTGCACTTAAGCATAAGTGAAATGATTGTATCCCACCAGCTCTTTTGAGCAGGATAATTGGCAATTACTTATTTTTGACATATGCAGGAAATCTAGTAAAGCATAATTCAAATTCTGTTACCAGTGACGAACTCCCTTTGCAGAACAGTGCTCATCTCCGCTGCCAATATCCCTGGCAGTTTTAATTCAAATCTCAGAAGTATTATGTGCAGCACATTGTTTCTTATCTGTAAATTCCATGCTACAAAAATTCTTTTGTTGTGTAACCTTGAATTCTTTTCCTACACTTTTTGAAACTCCTGCAACACTTCTCTGGTTAAAGAAAAAACAGAACTGATTTTATCTTGTGCCTATTTAGTTTCATGGCTGAAACCTGCTGCATAAAGAGTATTAATTATCTCCTGCTCTTGTTATAAACAAATACATCTAGCCATGCAAATTGCCAAACAGCAGCTAATCTTACTAAGATGATTTTTAATGAGAGTATGAACAAAACTGCCCACAGATATGCCTGGTGGAGCTCTACCTAGAAACTAGAGTAATAGGCTCATTACAAAATGATTACACATTAGATATGCTGCTCCCTCAGTGGGCAAAATATGTGAGTGCAGATTAGCTGTGCGCATTTAGAAAAAATAATTTTGCCACTGGCAAATTATACCTTGGGCCATTGGATGTAATGGATATGCAGCACATTATTGTATCTCAGCTACATCCAAGCCTTGATGGATTATCCCAAATATTAAACCATGCAGTGGCTGAATAAAAGCCATTAGTGGGTGTTTCACTTTTGTAAAACTGAAGTTGGTTTGAAGACTGTGTTAACCCTGGATACAAAAAAAAAAAAAAAAAAAGAAAAAAAAAAAAAAAAAAAAAAAATAAAAAAA
>VXAL01018585.1:108699-120719 GCA_013399475.1 Chauna torquata
TATCACTGGCGTACATGCAATCAAGATTATTATCAGTTGTTTTGTTTGGATGATGACTATAAATTCTGTTTGTTCATATTACAAATTTAAGAAGCCCAGAATGTAATTGGGGTAATATATTGAAGCTTCCAGGTTAGATATTTAGGCTTTCATTGCATTAATAAATTTGTCAACAACATCAATTCTACATCAACATATACAGGAATAGTTCAGCGGCGGTGTATTTTCAATGAGTTAGATGATAGTTTCACAGTATCAATTATCTTTAGATTTGTGAAGTAGAACAGAGGAAAAATGATGAAGCACACTGTACTAGCTCTTAATGTAGAGCTACAGAATGTATAATTTAGCATTTATTTTATTGCTAGCATTATCTATATGATGAGTTAGTGCACAAAATAGCCTATCAAACGCATTAGCAAACAAAAGCTATATAAAGACTCCTAGAACCAAAAGGCAACTTATGAATAATTCACATTTCCATGCATTAGGAGTCATCCAGATAAAACACATAAAGTGCACTTAACTTGTCCCAAAGAAAACTTATAAATTATCTGAATAATCGTATGTAATATCAATATAATATTTCAGTAACTTTGAAGGATAAAGTTGCTTTCTTGGATGACTTTGAAGGCAATTTGCAAGCTTGCTCATTTTATGCTGACAGTAATTATTGTACAGCTGCCTGATTTAGACAGAGGGAAAAAACAGGATGCACTGTGCAAATTACAACTACAGAAGAAAAGCTGTTGGGCTACCTTTTATGGTACCTTTTGTACTCATTGACAGGAACAGTGCCAGCTTTTCAATTACCAGTCCAGAATAGACACTATTTTATTGGTAACCATGCTTAGGAAAATGGAAAAAAAAAAAAAAAAAGTGAAACACCCATTTATTAGATTAACATAACATGGAAGATTTGGGAATTATCCTACAATTATCACTACAGCAGGTATTATATATTTCATACTCAGAAATCTAAAAGTTATGAAGGAAGATATGGAATGTGCTGACTCTTTATAATGTGTTGATTCATGCTTTTACCTATTTTGGTCCATTATTATTAATGAAATAATATCAAACTACATGTGCAAGTCTGCAAGTATGCAAACACAAAAGGCTTTATGCATTCACAGAATTGGCTGTTCACATTCAGTTTCAGAGGTGGCTTTCACTTCCACACTGAAACGCATCACTGCATTACCACTAGACAAACTAAGATGCAGTGGCCACAATTCATGGCATTGTCTCTGTGGGTTTTAAATTTTGCCAAGAAGCCTTCAAGCAAGAGCTGTGCTGCAACAGTTAACAGCTGAGTAATGGCAGACATATCAAGCCATCAATGTAAATGGAGGGCAATGGGGTGGACAACTGTGGTTACATGGTATTAACCTTACACTGGAGGTCACACATACCCTAAAAATGTATATAAAGTGCCATTACTTATGATTTTATATTAACTCCTGGAGAAAGTGTGAAGCTTGATCCAAGATGTGAATGGGGGCAGAATTTCAGCATTTGTGCGTAGCTGATGAGCACTCAGCCAGCTTACAGCAAAGAGCAAGGACCATGGTATGGCACACATCCTTCCACAAGCGTACAGGACTGCGAAGCACTACTATACTTTTAGGTAATCACTGTTGGGTGCGAATAGTTCTTCAGGAAATACTGCCATTATCCTCAACTTCTTTTCTTCCTCAGGATTGCAGCTGACTAATTACAGCAAAATAATTTTGGATCAGCTAAAGCATTTCTCATTGCTTGTCATTTGACTGAGAGCAAGTTTCTTGATGGAGTAATGAGCAAAGGCATATGCTAATCACCTGTTAACTGGTACGGTGCTTAACAATCCTTTCTTCTTGCTCCAGAAAAGGTTCTGTTCTGCTTAATTTAGTGACATTGGCTCACAGGTTGGCTCACAGGTTGAAAGCTGCTCAAAATGGGAACTGTATGTTTCTATTCAGCCAAATCTCACGTGATATGGAGCACATTTTCTTTTGCTAAGAAAGACTGCTAAGATTAGAGATCTATGGCTCCTCTTCCAATCTGTGGTCTTTTAGAAGTGGTATTTGTTCTACAGAACAACACAGGTGTAACAAACTGCACATCTAAGCTGCCAGGTACAGAAGCTACAAAAATGATTTCCGCACTGAATATTTGAGCGGTATTTGCTATGTGCAACAATCAAGTCGGGGTTCTTTTCAGGGTATAATTTTTTGCTGATTTACTGGACAAAGCATGGTACAAATCGATTCTGCCCTACCTGCCCTAAGGATTCATAATTTGGTGAATTAGCTCTGTTACTGACAAAGGCTGAAGCACTGAACACAGGGAGGAAGAGCTTTGCGCACTGTCTGGATGTAACCCCCAGAAAGCAGAAGGCACAGAATGAAAGGGTGAATGGTTTGTGCTGTCTCCAGCTTTACGGAAACGGACAGCCTGGTAGGGAAGACAGACAAGAGTTAACATCCATGCAGAAGAAAATGATCAAGGATGAGCACAATCATGTTGGAAGGCACTGGAGAATCTGCCCTAGAGACCATCCACAGCAGACAGGATTCAGAAACCTCACTAATTACAGAACTACTGCTTTTAAATACAGAAACTTCATTTTCATGCGGCTGCTCAGATACACAAAACTGTGCTAGGAAGATCCATAATACTCTGTTGCAAATAAAATATGCACTTAACCTTTGCAGAAGACATTTCATTTGCCTTTACTTTTTCTTTGTCAGTGAATCAGACTTTTAGTTAGCAGATCAATTTTACAAATTGCATAACCACAGAGTAATTGCTTGGTACTTATTACAGAGTGCAGAAAACAAGACAAGTGGAGTAACTCTCTAAAATATTTCAGTGAGATAGTCAGCTGAGGGCTTTTATTTTTGTGAAAAGTGTAGGACTTGGAAGATGGTGGAAGACTGTAGGTCTGCAGAAACAAAAGCAGTGCACTTATTGCAGGATATCTGTTAACAGTAAAATATATTTTTAAATCCTTGGTCAGGTTAGAAATTTTCCAGCTAGTATTTGGTACTATTGGTAGGTATAAATGTCATATGTAAGCCAGTCAGAAAATTATGTTGAATTCTAGAGGGTATGTTCTTTTTTAAAGCTACACTTCTATTCTTTTTGTTATTCTTGCTATTATTAAATTACTATACTTTGGCTGGGGTTAATTTACACCTGTCAGCGACCTTAGTGGAAATGACAGCAAGGCAGAGGATCTAGTCTTTTTGTACCCAAAGCTGTCATGGAAATTCCTCCAGCAACAGGTCCTGAAATTCTGATTTCCTTCAAGATTTCTAGAAAAAGTAGTCCCACTGCACATAGCCATTCAACAGAGGATTTACAGGATCCCCTGAGATTATCATAACCTTTTAGTCACCCAACAAGACAAAATGAGATCATTAGGCAAGTCAAATTTTGCTTTAAGGCAGAAATTACTCAAGGGTGTTTCACTGTTATGGATCTATCCACAAACCCAATCCTAATTACTGCTGTGTCTGAACACTTCTCCCTCCATAGTAGATATTATCTACCCAGAATGCTTGTGAGGTGTGAAAATGTTATTATAACCATTTAAAAAAAAAAAAAAAGAGAAAGAGAGGGAATTAATTTGCAAATTAAACCAAAGCCTTCTTAAAGCATCAGTGACAAAGGAGGGAGCTGGACATGGTTCTCCAGTTGTGACTTGTCCAGGGAACTGTCCTTCTCACTTACTTCACACAAAGCCTTACGTTTGAGGCATGGAGGACACTCCAGACAACATATCCCAGGGTATGGAACAGGCATCTTTTGTATCAGAGGGCTGCAAACTCCAGGTAGCCCCTCAGCCTCAGAATAAATGATTAACACAACTAATCCCTGACAATATTGTAAAGGTGCTTGTAAAGGCACCTGTAGCCCATCAGTCTGGGAAAATGGTCTGAGATTATAAGACTTTACAAGCAAGTGGTGATGACTGAAGTACAAGCCTAAACCAAATATATTGAGTAGGCTCAAACTGGCAATGACCTATTTTTCTTGATTAGTTTTGCAACAGCAAAACTAGGCAGAATTGCAATTCCAAAGGCAGCTGTCAGAAAAATGAGGCCTCAATATGGATTTCAGTGAGGCTGTAACTGAAGCAGAAGTTTTAAAATATTTATAGGACATTCACAATTCACAAGTTATAAGACATTCAACCAATCTCATTGTCAAACTCTCTGAACAGTCATCACAATGTGCCTTCCATTTTATATATACACAGCAGTTGCTGTATGGAAACGGTTGAGGCATGAGGATACTGTAAAAAAAAATAAAAAAAAAAAATAATAATACAGAGTTATTTTCTCCTTACAGAAAAAAATATATATCTACCACAAGTGCTTCATAGCTCCTTTACCCAAGCGTTATTTTATTGTCTGCTCTGGCATCCTGAAACCCAAGCAGCTTCCCATCATCCTTTCACCTTGATTAGATTTCCCTTGAACTTGGCTTGTGACCATGATGGAGAAGAGCTGGTATTTTTTTGACCCCAGTCATAAGACTGGACTTGTACATCCCTGGTAAATGCAACCTCAGGTCTCAAGCACAGTTTTGGTACTTTAGAGTGGGAGTTTTGCAAGCACTTTTTGCCTATGGAGACAAAAGCAGGAAGGTGCTGGTCCCTAGGCAGAGGGAGTACAGGATCTCAGCTCTACTGAGAGCAGTTTTGCACAACTAGAACATGAGAGTTTCCCTCCTCCAAGCAAAAAACAGAGGAAACCTTCACCTGGATCAACTTCTTTTCCCTGTGAAGTTCCCCATGAATTCTGCCATGCTCATGAAACCCAAACAGCACTGCTTGTGATCTGGTCTCTGTTCATTGCAGGACTTCTCTTTGTATCCCTGGGTTAAGAAACTTTTTGTATTCTCACTCTGTGTCAGCCCACTGTCAATGCTGGCTGTCTCAGGTCTGTGTCCTGGGGCCCTGTATGTTTTTGGGGTGGTCTTGCGACATTGCATTTGATAGGTGACTCCATACTGTTACAGTGCACCAGCTGTGCATATTGGGGCTGGCAAATGCGCAGTGTAGAGAGAGAGCCACGTAGAGGAATAGCTCCTATTATACAGCTGCACTGATCAGTGCAGGTGGGTATCCTTTACAGGCTTCTCATGGGCAGGTGGTTTCCATACTTCAATCATTCCCTCACAACGTGCAGATTTCCACTTCAAAGATTTGGCAGTATTGAAGAAAGGTTTTTCAACCTACACAGAGTTCATTTAAGTTAAGAGAGGTTCGTCTTCCCCAAGTTTGTACTGCTGGAATGGCTTTATCTCGACAGTGTTCAAAGTTCTCTCCAAACAGCTTTTGGTGAAGCGATATCGCTCTTCTCCCTGAGAATGACTATTGTACATGTACATGCCCACACACATAGCCATGCGTAATGTGCCTGTGGCATACATGGAGTTTACATGTCTATGTACATGGAAGTATATATGTATATATGTAAAAACAGAATACAAAGATGCAGGGAATCTGCTTCTGAATTCTTTTGAATCATGCTAGATACCAAAAATATCATATCTATGTCAAACTGCTATTTTGTTTTTGAGTATGGAATTTCTTTGCCTTTTCTTCTATTTTTCACCCCTGTATTGAGTTAGTGGGGATAAAGGGAATTCTTGCCCCCAGCACTGGGCTCACAAATGAGGGGATTTTGCCATTTATGAAAAGTTCTTCTGCATGAAGCATCCCTCAGACAGGGCTCGGCTGAGTCCCAGGCAGGCTGGTGCTTCAGCTGTCTTCCACTGCAGGGAGGCCAGAGGAGGGATTATGGTTGGTAAGTAAATAATGGACTTTGATACTGTGTTGAGCCATGTAAGAAAGTTATCTGAGCATGCCAGGAGCTTATAAATGAAAGAGCCTCTCACAAACCACTTCAGAGATGTGGGAAGAGACCTGTGAGACTTAACAATTCAAATAAAACCTATCTGCTAGTTAGGAGATGAATCCTTAGATGACTGACCTAAATCCCAAGTAATGCTGATGAATGGCAGAAAGACTGAGCTAAGTGCAGTCCTATCATGCAATCTTAAGTCTTTCTGTGGTCCTATATGTATTATTTAAGGAAAGATAATACAAGGAACAAAAATAAGATATCCAGAATCATGTAACAATACATGAAGGAGCTTAGCCTACAGTAATAACTGTAGGCTTCATCTGTGCTATTTGGTTATGTTAACAGAAAACAAAGATTTCCAGAAAATATTGGAAGAAAAGATATTTGGAAGAAGTGGCCTGGAGCTTTCTATGGGCAGAAGTCAGAAAGTCAGTCTACTTCTAAATTAGTGAATAAATCTACTGATTACCTTATAGGGAGCAAAATAATTTCATATTAGCGGTACGGGTTTTACCACACTTGCATTAAGATAATTTAATAACACCATATTCAGTAGCCTTAGAGAAATTAAGATAACTTTGTGCAAGTAATGGTATTATAAAGGACGGACTGGTTCTGTACCAAGATGGCATTTCTTGGCACTGAACCTGCTTTACCTTAGCAGAAGGCCTGAAACCTCTCCTGAATCTTAACATATACCTCTGAGCTGAGGTAAGCCAGGGAAGGTTTTCTTCCCGATTAGATTAGCTACTTGTTACTGTTCTCTGAAGTAATCTTTTTGTTTGGATTTTAACAAATTCTCTTCTTTTTTTACATTTATTTTCTTTATCACTTGTTATCCACATAACTACGCACTCATATATTCTGTGTAACTAACACACAAATCTGCCACATCATTTCTGTATTGCCTTTTACTGAGTACTGAAAACACAGAGTAAAATGGGTTGTGTTTAACACTGTAAAGCTCAGTTTCTTTGGAAGAAAGTTCTTTGAATATCTTGGTTCCCAGCTCATGTCTGGAGTCAACACAGCACACTGCGCACTACTGCATTATCTTGAATGCTAGATGTACTTTAATAGTGCAAAGCGGGAGTAGTTGCTGAAAGCCTCTGCATGGGCATTGCATCTCTTCACTCCCACTGTGACCCATCTCCCCAGGAGGTGCAATGCTGCCCCAGACTATTCTTGGTGCCAGACCGCTGGGGAGGAACACACTTGAGCTTTCTGGAGTTGCCGTGCCAGCTCCCCCATGTGATGGGTTGCAGGAGCTCTGCACTTGTGAGCATAGTGGTGCTTTGACCTGCACAAGCCTGGGAAAGCATCACGAAGCAACGCCTGGGCTGCAAGGCAGGCAGGTGCTGTTGAAAAACCTTTGAGGAAACTGGTAGCAGCAGAATGGGGGATTCCTGTTTAAAAGTAGACAGATATAAAACTTGGAGCAGAGCTAACTCTAGTACCTTACATTACAACTCTGACATCAGTTCCTTTTAGCTAGCATGTAAAGATACATTTTTCTAATCTAGGAGACTAATGCTGGGCATCTAAGCCCGTTTGTAGATGCTCAGAAGTAAGTTGGCATTGAAAGGTGCTGAGTAACTCCAGTGTGCAAGGCAGCTGATGTTCACATCATACCTCTAATTCTGGCAAAGATTTGAAGTCTTTCTGAGGATCCAAACCCATAAAATAAGGATATTGATGCTTGCCCACCTCTGAGGGCTGCTAAAGAATTAATTACTGCTTGTGTTGTCCTGTGAAATTTCTAAGTATCATGGAAGGGCTGAGCAATAACCTTTGCTATAGGTAGTCTGAACAGATCATTTTCTCTGGACCCATATCAGCTGCGCTGCACAGCCACCGCTCCTTCTGCTAGTAAAGCATTAGCACTTCTCAGTTAAAGCAGTGCTGGTGCAAACAGGAGACAAGAAACTTTTTTTTTTTTTTTTTTTCCCATCAAGCTAAAATATAATACAGCCTGCAGAACAATTAGATAAGATACAATCATAGGCTTATGAAAGATAGCACTCATTGCAGCAGTTGCTCTTTATCCTTACTGCATAGCACAAAAACTAGAAACTGCATGTTTGAGATTGTTTACCCTCCACAGATCCTGAGAAATTAAAAAACCATTGGATACTGGGAGTTAGTGATGGAAAACAACCCCAAACAGTTAGATCATTCAGACTACATCTTTACTGATGCAAGACTGTTCTCCTAAATCAGTACTTCAGTGTTTCTCCTAGGTCAGTTGAAAATTTTCATATAATGGTAAAGGAATTTAGCTGCATCCCCTGGGAACTATTCTGTAGCTGAAGAGATTTTACAAGCAGGAAGCTTTGCTTTACATTCAGCATACATTTTTCCATTTAAAATTTAATTCCTTAAATGTAAATTAAGCCCCATCTTGTTCTGACAAATATTTTCTCTTTTTCCTCATGTTTATATCTTTCATAAATATGTAGACTGCCATCAACCTGTCTCCACATTACTCATCATTAAATCAAAACATTTTATACATATTTGAATGTTCTTTCAAACACTAATTGTTCCAATCCTTTGATCATTTCCTCTCACTCCACATGTAATCCTCTGACAGAGTGCTGAAGGAGACAAATGCATTCTGAACAGAAAACAAGACAGACAGGGGTAAGGCAAATACGATTTCTGGATTTGATACTGTAGGAAGAAAGGCCGAGGAGATCCCTTCAAGACACTCTTAAAAACATTTGATCACAGACCAGGAAGGCAGTCCTTTTCACCTTGTCCTGGCGTACAAGGGGCTGGTAAGAAATTAGGTGCAGAGAGGCTGAGGAAGGAACATGGGCATGGTTTGCACACATTGGAGGGTACATCCACCATGGGGTGCATCCAGCCCTGCAGCACCCATGCAAGGAGCCAGCAACTCAGGGCGTTCCCATGGGTCCCTGAGTGCTCAGTAATGGGAATGCAGGACCAGAGTCGGTGCCAGAACAGTATTATTGGTGAATGGAAGAGCTTGGGAGTTTTTCTTACTGAATTGCATAGAGCTCTTCTCTCTGCAAAACCCCCAGCAGCAGAGTCTGGCTACTCAGACACAGTCCCTGGGCTAGACCTCAGAACAGACTGGTGTTTTTAGATGACTTATAAGAAGAAATATTAAAAATAGTATCAGTTTACAAAATCACAGAATCACGGAATGGTTGAGGTTGGCAGGACCTCTGGGTCCATCTGGTCCAACCCCTGCTCAAGAAGAGCCACCAGAGCAGGGTGCCCAGGACCATGTCCAGGTGGCTTTTGAAGATCTCCAAGGATGGAAAACCCACCACCTCTCTGGACAGAGAGGTATATATAGAGGCATTACAGCAGTAATGGGGAGAAATGAATACAGGAGGCGGGCTTACCACAGAATCTAAGGGCTGGTCTGAATGCACCCAAAGCAAGGGTCTAAGATTGCCAAAGCATGTTGATGCTCTCTTTTTGGGTAGCTGTCAGCAGGGCATAGCTTCTGCCAGAGATGTAGCTGGTACTCAGATACTGGGGTCTAATCTAGGTCATAGCCCAGAGTAGTGCCACGCACAGGAGAGCTAGAGCAGAGTGCATAGCCTTTGAACCTACATGGAATCACAGATGTGCTCAATGGATGCCTTGTGTGCAACTCCACTGCAAAATCAAGTCTTTGATCTGCAATGGTCAAAATTAATGTGCATATATACCTAAAAAACTGCACGTTCTGAGGCAATCCTGAAGCCTAAGGGGGATGGACTGGGAAAGCAAAGGCCTTTGTCACAATTAGTATCTACAGTTTTCATATATCAGGTTGAGTAATACCAAGATGACTAAACCAATTAGTTATAAATCCACAAAAGCTAGTTCATATTTTAGAGGGACAAAGTTGTTGAAGAAGAATCCATAAAGAATTTATGAGTCACCACAAATCCTATGATTTGAGGGGAAACATCTATGTGTCTTTTAAAAAAGATCTCAGCTTCACTTTATTATTTTATTGCTTTAAAAATAAGCTGAATTTATTATAAGTAACATATGCCATTACTGCTGCATTTTCTGAGCAAACGAGTGATTCTGGCAGAGCTGACAGAACATGACTGAAGCTGAGCATTGGAAGTCTCTGTCACATCTCTTTGCAGTACCTCTCTGCAGAACAAAGTGCCAAAAAACTTCATTCCACCCTAGTGTGGCTCTTAGTCACAGCCATTTATCAGCCTCCTTCCAGCTCCGAGCAGGACTGCTCTTCAGCAAGTGAAGAAAGACAGTGTGATGATGTGTCCTTCTGTGAGAGGACTTTTTGCCCTATCCACTGGCTATACATAGCCCGAAACTGCAGAAAATGTTGAGGAGAGTAATAAACCATTTACTTGCTGTCAATCAAGTTATTATTTGAGAAATTCTTTGTTCTCAGGAAAAATTCCACAGATGCAGTAAAAGCAGTGAAATGCAGGAAGCAGCCATAACGCTGTTTCACTCGAGTGGTCCAGCAAGTGTTTGCTCCCAGTGTTATGGGGAAGCAACAACAGGATAAGAGAAGAAATTGCAAGAAATGCACCTTAATTTTTTTTTTTTTTTGTACAAATCAGATTCCTGTTTCAAACCAGGCAATCATAAATTCTACCATACTGTTGACCTTCTAGGTAGGAGTCTGGCCATATTCCCAAAGGGCCAACCATGTCAACTCTAGGCTTCCTTGCTTGTGAGGGCTCAGCTTTGCACAAACATCTGGCGTCAATATCATCTTGGGATAAATCTGTGTACCCTCCTCTGAGTCACTGCCCCTCTTTATTCCCTGAAAACTGGTATCTAGAGGATGCAGCTTTACTACTTTTACCACAGCTCAGCTATTCTAATATGTTAGCTCAACAGAGGCTTTCAGAACAAATGGATACTTTGAACGACAGAGAACTTTTGATAACAAAAACAGCTTCCCCAGATGGATGAGACTAACAGTCAACATATTAAGAAAGATATTTTTTCTCCCTTTCTCAGTCTCCGAGGCTGACTGATTTAAGCTACATACTCCCAAAGGTGCCCTACCAGGTCTTCATCCACCCTTCTGCTTACCAAAATGCCCTCTTGGGCTTTCTACCCACACAAGTAGAATCACTCTTCCTGCTGTCATCCCTCAGCTCCAGCAGTTGTCCTTTCTTTTGTACAGAAAATAGGAAGGGCATTTACTTTTTAGCAATGAGCAAGAGCACCAAAATTAATACTGAACTCAGAAGGGTACAAAAGACCCTCTTCTTCCCCCTCGTAGGGATTGCAGCAGAAGAGTCAACACACGAAAATGCTTTTCCCTTTTGCCTCACACATGATTTATTTAGAAGCCAATAGTAATAAAAGGAAATCGTAACAGGAGAAGAATTGCCATAAATAGGACAATAGCAAGTCTGAGGCAAGGACAAAATGGATCCAGAAGTTACGGTTCCTGAGATGAAAATGTAAATTTTCCTCTGTTTATCAGCCTGTGGTAAAACTGTCCAAAATGCATGGGAGAGGAAGGAGGTAACCATCTCCCTAACCAGCCTTCCTTTTTATGATGTTCTCAGCCTAGGCTGGAGACCACTGTGATTTTCACCATATGATGTGAGGGATGGGCAGGAGGTGGTCATCTTGCCTGAAGACATGAACCAATAACAGCAGGCAAAAAATGTTCTTGTCCCAGAGCAATTATCAAAACACTTAAGAGCAAAGGGAGCAAGTCCTCAGAGTTCGGTAAAATCCAGAGTTTGCATAAACAAATTCCTTAGGAACTGAAAGAGTTGCCAATTTTGTTTACTATCATCAGAAATGATTGTTTTTATATGGCTTTTACACTCATCAAATTTGTGTAATTATGCAAACTTCTGCATTTGCAGAGGCATTCTGAGCTATTAGCACCTTTTCTCTAATATGTGCAATTTTTTGCCACAAGAACACTATACCATTAATTCTGTATCCTCTCTAAATGCAGCAGTTATCTACCAAACAGATATTCTGCACCACACTTCAAGGATACTTTCACCTTCCCATCCTCCAATGCTGTTGCTGGGCAAAGGAGGAGAAGTCACCATTACCCTGCAAGAAGACAGAATCAAGAGGTTTCCCTGGTACAATCTCAACAGTTCTTTGGGAGGGGGGAAAAAAAGAAAGAAAGAAAGAAAAGGAAAGAGAAAGAAAGAAAGAAAGAAA
>VXAL01018585.1:129078-147598 GCA_013399475.1 Chauna torquata
GCTATTTAAAATATATGGAAATCTCATGATATTACAAAACTGTCTACAATATGCTGCAATGTAATGATACTGAGAAATGCCTCATGTAGTGTTTTCTACTTTACTTTTGTGGTTTTCTAAGGATATGAGCTTTATATAATGGTGTGAACATGCATATCTGTCATTCTTCCCAAATGATTTTTAACCCTTTCTTGCCTTTTCCAAAAAAAAGAAAAAAAAATCATATAAGATAGAAGGCACAATGATGCTAAGTTTTAAATTTGTCAAAAATCAATGGATGATTCAGGAGATTGTACTAACTCTTCTAAGGGAAAGGAAGCTGTGAGCGAATCCATGGCAAGTCNAATAACCACACAGTTCACAGCTCAGCATAAAGTAACCAATAGCTGAACATGACATTAAAAAAAAAAAAATTCCTCTTTGAGATCATAGAAGGAGAAGGCTTGATCCATCCAATACGTGATTTAGGTCAGAGAAAAAAAAGATTTTATTATGTCAGCCGTCCAACTTTAAGCAGGCTTGTGAGCTGACAGCCATCGCACTTTAAAGCACTGTCATGACGAGTCTTTACAAAGGGATTGTTTTAATCCTATATTANTGAGAAATGCCTCATGTAGTGTTTTCTACTTTACTTTTGTGGTTTTCTAAGGATATGAGCTTTATATAATGGTGTGAACATGCATATCTGTCATTCTTCCCAAATGATTTTTAACCCTTTCTTGCCTTTTCCAAAAAAAAGAAAAAAAATCATATAAGATAGAAGGCACAATGATGCTAAGTTTTAAATTTGTCAAAAATCAATGGATGATTCAGGAGATTGTACTAACTCTTCTAAGGGAAAAGAAGCTGTGAGCGAATCCATGGCAAGTCCTAGCCTTGGAAAAATTTGATCACAGTTCATGTTATCCAGTTCACAGGCTGCTGAAAGAGAAAGGAGGCATTTGGTTTTATTGTTCATACAGTGGGGCTTCTTACATTCCCTTTTATAATTTCAGAAAATGGAAAAGGAAGCAGAAAGTGTGTGATATATATCTCTCTGGTAAAACATAAGAAAAAAATATATATATTTCAAGTCCATTTCTGGGATGAGAAAATAATGTTGTTTGACGAACCGTGATTTCATATGGGCTGTTACAACTTTAAAACTGACCTCCCCCGAGACTCACTGTTAGGGTGAGCCATGAGCCATCACTCCCGATGTGACTATGCAGAGAACACCCTTTTTGAGCATCACCTCTAATGGAAAGCCAGGTAGTGTAACAACACAGGTGTCTGGAAAGAAGTCATACAACACAGACACTGTAAAATGGTTTTGCTCCTAACAGTCTATATGGTGGCTCTCTCCACATGAATGAAGGGGTTACCACCACTTTCTCATGTGAATTTTACTACTTTCTTTGTCACATTGTACTTCTCTAGATACTCAGCTTGGTGTTTAGATCTTTATCTTGGTGCTCTAGCATTGCAGAAATTTTATCTTCCCATCTTAAAATATTGTGTGGTGTGCTCTTGATCAAATTACACTGCTTATAAGGCCACATTTGATATTACCAATCAATATTGATGCAGCCCTTATGAAACTTGCTCTCTCCTTCTCTGCAAGGAAAGATCTAGATGGAAGTGCTGCAGGTCTGAAACTGTAAGCTTCTACTTGTGCAAAGTCTCATTACTTACACTGTATAGAAAAATCCTTATAGAGATGTGCATTGACCAGTAAATTCAGGACTTGACCCATGCTTTCTAGCAGTCATGAGATGCTTCCCTAAATGTACAGCTTCATTTCAAATGTGGATACCAAGACTGGTTGACATAAAAGCAGTTTGGTGCAGTTTTCAGAGGTGACAAACTGGTCCTAGGTATTTATTTGATCAATTTGTTCTTACATTTGATGTTAAGGTCCAAATGTTGTTTCATTAGGAGCATTCCCATTCATTTTAATGGAGGTTGAATATGACCTGTTTAATAAAGAATAAAAGTGAGTCAAGTCTCTTTTCTATAAAAAAGAACTAACTATACCTCCTTAGATTTTCTGTAAGCACTTCATCCCCCTTTAGCAACCAGATTCTGAATTATCTAACTCTATTCCAAACTTTATGTTTTCAGAAATCATTTCCAGGCATTCTGATAGGCACTCTTAATCTGCCTGCAACTGAAAAGACAGGTGAGAATATTCCAAATTACTTAGTGTTTATTATTAGTTAGATTTGTTTATGATTAGTTAGACTTAAGAGAAGTTCTGTGGTATAAGTACTGAGGCACCAAGCACTGACAGTTAAGCTAAATGTAGACAAGTGATGATATGGGAACAAATGCACTAGTCTTAGGTGCAGCTAAGGTGCAGTTGTAGGCCTGAACAAAACAAGACTGACAGCTCAGTGCTAACAAGTGGATGCCCAGTAAGAGCTGGGTCAGTATTTTAGTGCTTTTCTCTTCTTCCCTATCTTGCTTATGCACCACTAGACACCTGCAGCCAAAGTATCATACTAGACTCTAGTGATATCCAAAATAAATGGTATCATTCCTTGAAATGTTTCCTTTAAGAACCAGGAGAATTGGCCTTATATTTCTTTGTCCTCAAAAGACTGTCAGAAACTTCTGGCTTTACATACAGTAAGGAGTGAAATTGTTCAAGATATCCCTTTTGCTTGGTGTGCTCAGGGCATGTAAATAACATTGTATATCGAGGCCAGGATCAAGCTAGAAGTGACTCTACCTTGTGGCTTTCTTCTTTGTGGTTTGAGTGTTATGGTTAGAAGCCAGGAAAAGTTTTACTTCTGAATTAAATCCATTTTAGAATTGTTCAAAATGCTTTCACCAATTTGTGGTCTTCTCACATCGTAATCTGCTGAAAAGTGGCTTTCAGCACATTTTTACCATGATTTCAGGACAAAATCTTAATTCATAAATAAACTGGAGTAGTTCACTCTCTACACTCATTACTCTGACAGCTTTTCCCTAGATTTAAAAAGCCTGAAACCCACAAATGCCAAAGTACTAACATTTTCAAGGTATCTCCACCAAGGTGAGTGAATTGGAAGAGGTCACAGTAGAGCCTAGCTATGGCTTACCACATCACTCTCTCATGTTCCCCTCTCCTTTCCGTAAACTTTGACCTCAAAATAAGCTTCCTTACAGCAAGTATAAAGTGTCAGTCTAATTCCTGTCTTCTCTTCATTAAACTATAGAACTTTTCCTACGTGACTGTCACTTTGTAAGAAGCAGAGTCACATGAAGAAAGGGAGAGAGAAAACACAAACACAGACCATGGGTACCAAAAAGTCACGTTGACCTTTTGTAAGAAAGAGAATAGAGCACTTTTGATATGAAACTATGGCTCACCACAAATTCTTCTCAAATTCTTACAGATCCTTCTTCAGTACTAATTTTCTCCACTTGACTACCTTGGTGGGTTACACGTTAACATACTCTTTGTGCTATTCAGAAATAACTGCTGCTGTGGGTTTTGCTGCTTTGCTTGGAAGGTGAGATGCTCAGCTTTTACCCCGTAATTTAGTTAAACATAATGGAGCAAAATCATCCCAGAATATTTACTGCAACCTCAAATTCTCACCTCAGCTGCATTTACTGAGAGCTATAGCACTGCATGGGTGTTCCTGTAAGTATAATCAGGTTCCTACAGAAGATCTCAAATTAACAGAAGAGGAAAACGATTTGATTGTACCAATCAATCATAGGATTATGAGCCACCAGTGTGGAAGGTAGTGAAAAAAAAAGAAGTCTGCAATGCAAGGAGTTGTTGGGAAAGTCTTTATTTCACAGTAAAGACTGAGAAATATTAGTAGGAAATCACAGACTACTGCTGAAACCTCATTTGGTATAGTGGGTACAATATTGGTCACTCGTATTCAAAAGAAATGAAAACAAAACCAGAACAGATGCAAACAGTGGCTAGAGGATGATTGAGGGAATGGAGAATCTGTCATGTGATAGAAACTGCAGGAGCATAATTAAAGTAAGACTAAGAGGGGATATGACTGCCATCTATAAATACCCTGGGGAAGGAAGCAGGAATGGGGAAGAAGAGCTATTTAAACCCAAGGTCAACACTGACAAAGGACAGACGTATATAAACAAGGAAGAACAAATGTAAGCTAAAATTCAGAAGATGGCTTCTAACCAACTACCTGTAGAGCACATTCCTAAGCAGAATAGAAAGTAAAAATGTTACATGATTCTAAGATTGTGCTTGGGTAGTTTATGAGTGGGACTAGACAATAGAGTGTCTGCAGTATGAAGAGAGCAAGCTACCCCGAAAAGCTGCTAACAATTTCCTACTCCTCTGAGTTGCTGGCAAATATGAAGTTGAGGCAACTTCTTCAGGAGAGCTTTCCTAATGCAGCATGCCATTAAAAAAAGAAAAGAAAAGAAAAAAAAAAAAAGAAAAGAAAAGAAAAGAAAAGAAAAAAAGAACTACCATACCAAAATATTTATTTCTACCACAGGGGAAAGAAATACTAGTGGCAAAGTATACAGCAAAGTACTATCGGACTATCTCTGCTCAAGCAAAGGATGCACTAAAGTCTTACTTCTAACAAGCTCATGACCTCCCACTCTGCACTCTCACCTGACAGAGATATCCTAGCCACAGGGCTCTCTGCAAATCACATCTGAGTTTGAACCTTTGCTTTTAGACTTAGCTCACATTTCAGCTGCTGGGCTCCAAAGCTCAAGACACAAGACCCTCTCAGTTCATGGATGTGGCAACACACAAAACTTGTCCAATATCAAGTTGAAATGCATCATTCGTAGCCCAGGGGTTATCATAATAAAAACACTTTTGTTTTAAGGCTCTCTGTCAGCCTTTAAATCTTTTCCTGGATTCCTGACTGCACAGGAAGGAGCAGCTACTTAGTTGTTTGAAAATATCTCATCACTATTAACAAGAGGATTCGGGGGAACAACATGATTTTTCTATCAGCTAACAGAACCAATATCTGCACATGACCATGGCAACACCAAAGGCAGAAGTTGCAGAATATTCTGACAAGCAAAGTAAAGAAAATATTACAAACTGAAAAAACAAACAAACAAACAAACAAAAAACTCAGAGAGGAAAAGATGGTAACCTTCAGTCGTTTTTTCTCTTAAAGTTTGCATGGGTTAATGGAGCAGACTCACACACTGACACCACTCAGAGATCATCAACTGACTCTGGAAATTGATATGTTACCTAGAGCCACAGCCCAAACCAGTGAGCAGAGAAGTGAGAAGCTGAAACTGTGGAGAAAACTAAACTAAACTAAACTAAACTAAAATAAAATAAAATAATGAATGGTTGCAACAGGAGGAGCATCTTCCAGGGGTAAAAGGAGGGAACCAAAGCACCCAGCTTTTCATCGTATTTCATGAAGAACCTGTAAAGGCTGAGACTCGGACATGTGTTAGTATAGCTCAGCACTGTGATGAAAATGGATGCAAACGCCCAATGCTACAGTGAGAGGAAAATGCCTGAACCAGATCTGCCCAGAGAGAGTTGGCTCATGGTCAGAACTCTGGAGAGCAAATTTTTCACACCTACATATTCCCCTTATCCCTCCAGCCCGAGCAACTGAATATTGTCCCCAAAGACAACAACAGCTTTTGGTCCAAACCCAGAAAACTGAAGTGCTCTATCCTTCCCCTATCACCAGCACAAGTTGTCCTCAATTTGCCATCAACAGCTCTGGTTTTGCTGCATGCTGAGAAGCAGGGCTTTGCTTGGCGATGTATGCCTCTTTGCTGCAGTGAGATGAACAACATGCCTCTGACCTACCCTTCTTATAACTGCTCTTTCCAAGTGGGATGGTGCCCACGTGAGCAAAAAAAATGGCTGAACACATACCCATGTTCACTTTACTTGAATAATATTATCAGACAAAACTAGGAGACACTTTTGTTAATGTTACTACTTCAAACTTGAAGTATGCTGCAATGTGTTGACCCCTGGTTGTGTCAATGCAACTCCTTATGGGGTCATGCTGTGACATGGACCAGAAAATGTATCTTTTTTACCAGTTTATTTTCAAGGCAGGTCAGTTCACTTATCAGCACATTGATCTGATTCACAGGATGTCTGTGCAAAGAGTTACAGTGGCAAGCTGAGACAAGCAGCTCCCCTTGCTGGCATTACCCTGTGGCCCCTCTTTCTGGGAGCCACGGTCAACTTCTGAACCTGTCCCCTGCTCCTTGCAAACACCAATCATTTCCAGGTGAGAATCAGCACTTTGCAAGGAAAAATTCACTCAGGAGAAGCCACATTACAGCTATGTGAACATACTGAAGATCATTAGTGGGAGGAGACAATGCATATTTAATAGTCACTACTATTTGCATATATATTAACTCAAATGAATACTTCAGCCACATCCATGCATTGTGCTAGAGAAATATGAAAGGCCAAAAAAAAAGCCTTTCCTCATATATGAATGCGCAAACAGTCAGGTACAGAGCCATAGCAAAAAAATAGCTTTTACGGCTTAGTTATTCAAAGCTGCACTCAGTGGATGATTTCCAGTCTGCAGGAGATGTGGGAGAGAAGCCTTGAAAGCAGCATGTGCTCTGAGTGGAACAAAGTATTCCACGACAGTCTGGCATCACCACTATCTGTCATAAAATACCCCTTTTCTAATAGATTTTAAACTTTTTGCAAGCAGCATCTTCATTAAACAGCTACACAGATTTTACTCCAGTATGAGGCATTTAATAAGGTCTCCTTCCCCACGTTACATATGTTCTGCATTTCAGCTTATCTAAAAGCTCTTGAACTCAACAGGTTTGAGAGGAAAAAGGAACACTCTTACATCTCTACCAGTGTGTTTAAACCATGATATATTCAATATACCCACTGCCTTCATGAAATTCAGTCCCAAGTGTCAAAAGCTTCTTACAGAAACTCATACTGAAGGTAGGTACAGTCAGTAATTAATCAGGTTTTTTGTTTTGTTTTCTAAATGAACCACCTGAAAACTTCCATTCTCATCCATGTGACAGCTTTACAGCAATAGTGACTCCTGATTTGTGCCACTGAGTTCACAGAGGAGTCAGTCCCAGTTCTTTCACCAGCAGCAGCAGCAGCCGCGCTACGTGACATGTTGCAGCATTCAGGAGCCCAATGTCTTGAACTTCTGGACTGCAGAAAGGACCAGAAGGAGCCACAGAGACTGAGGACTGCAGGTTCTACTGTCTGCTTTGAGATACAGCTGGGTGAACGCTCCTCGCTTGGGAGCAAGAGGGCTAGGAAAGTGGGCAGGAGACAAGGAGCTCCAGGGCTGTACTCCACTGAATTTCCTTAGCTCAGGAATCAGGACACTGTTTACTTGTTCTACGTATAACAAAATACAGCTTATTATATTCCACTTTGTTATAAGAAAGTCCTGATTCTCTCAAACAAACAAACGAACAAGCCCTGACAACATAGGAGTAGAGAGTTAAACTATTCCTGTTAGATATTTGTCCAATCCTACTTTAGAAACCTCCACCAATGGAGACCTGATAACCTTCCTAGGCAATCTATCCCAACCTTTACAGCTAGAAAGCTAATTTTTCAAGCTTGTTACTTTATGCCATACCTACTCAAGTCTAGAGATAGTTTTTTCCTCTTTGCTGTTGCTCTTTCGATAAATAAAAACTGTCACTGTGTCCTTCTGAGGGCAGGCATTAAACAATATGTGCTTTTACACTTCATCAATTAATTTTCCATCCATTGTGTAATATTCATTCTCAGACCTGATCACATGTTCTTCTTATACAGGCAGTTTCAATTTCTCTCCCTTATTAGGTATACATAAAGATTTCTACATAGTATTTTATGGCATGCTGCTTTTTGTGGGTGTGTGTTTTGTCCTTCTACTTTATGTTGCTCTCTGACATTGATTGGTGATACAACACCATGCCTTGCAGTTTTCTGCTTTTGTTTATATATCCTGTGTATACCTGGGTTGTTAGGAATAGTAATGGGCTTCCAGTTCTGGTATTACTTCCATCCAAATTGCTTAACAACCTGAAGTCAATTAGTCCCTGATCATGGGAGACAAAGATTTATAAAACAGGAGATTGGTAAAATAGACTTAAAGAAAACACATAACAAGCTAGTTTCTACCCCTAAGAAAATAACCCATGTTTTAAATAATCAAACAATGAATTATAAAAATGCAGAAATATAAAGCAGTTAGCACAAATACAGATGTAGTGACTTTGGAAGACACTGTACTTGAGTCAGGAAACACTAGGTACAGCCAGAGGTTGTGCAATCATCCCCGCAGGGTGTTCCCACCTTGTTTAAAGGACAAACCCTACACGGGAAATAGCAGCCCAGTCACTGTCTTTGTTCAGAGAGCTTTAATCCAAAGTCTACACCAAGGTGACCAATTAATGTCAATCCAGGGGGCATTTTGTGTGATCAACCATTAGTAATGCAATCAACCCATTTCATGGCCATCTACTGCTAACACATTTTGGTCATTATGAAGATGGATCAGTCTGAGCTGCCAGTTGGAAGCAAAAAGCTCCTTATACCACTCCCATAATCATCTAGACTCTGTTAGATGTAATTTCTGCCCATGCAATAAGGCAGACAAAGGAGAGAGGCAGACTGAAATCTGTCCCCAAGTGCCTTAACTATTTTGGATCTAATTCTTTAAACTCTCTTGCCATTCTAAAAATATTAGCTTTGCTACCAAAGATGGAACTCATTTGGCAAAACACAGACATCCGCCCTGTAGAGGTCTCCATCTGAGCTAGTCGTCCTGAACTCCTTTTGCAGGTGATGGAGAGCAAGTCAGTGGAGCCACTATGTCCTAAACCAGACATCTAAAACCAGTCAGAAGAGTCATGACCTGTGCCAGTCAAGGGTCATGACCGACAAGTGCCAGTATTGTTCTTCTGATTATAAATGAAGCCTAAGATGACTAGATTAGATTTCCATCTGTCTTAGCTTGATTAAAACTAATTCTACCTCTACGAGTCTCTTGAGCAATTTTTCACTTTTGATAAAATCCATTGCATTGCAAGCATTGCACATTTTTTGCACTTAAGAGAACAGGATTTATGTGTGCATCTGGATGCACGTGTGCATGTGAGCTCAGGAAGAATGATAAATGTGCACAGGGCTGGATATAACAGACATTGATATCCCACAGGGAAGTGCATTTCTTTGCTCTATTTACTAGAAAAGCAGAGATGCTGGCAGGCTCCCTCTGTTACTAGACTTCCTAGCAGCTGCCCAATGACCAAGTTAGTAGTTGGTTAGGGCATTTATGGCACTGTCTAAATGTTTAATACTTTATTCCTCCCTTGAAGCATCTGGTGTAAGTCACTTCTGGAAACAGAGCTCTGGACCAGATGGAGCATTATTCTATGACATTCAGATCTGGTAATTCTTATGTTAATTTTTACGACAATTTAGATGGGCATTGGTCACAGAGCACAATCTGAATCAATTTTATTCCTATCCCCCTCTTCCCTTTTGACTGAGAAGTTTTTTTTTGTTTGCTTGTTTGTTTTTGTAAATGGAGATTTTCACAATACAGTACCTGGAAAGAAGGGACGTTGTAGATTTCAGGAGTGAGGAACTGGGCTCCCACTGCTCCTTCAGACACACAATGAAAATGGGAACATTTTTCAGAGTTGTTATCTGCAGATTTGACAGATGTCTTTTAAACTCTTTATGACTTTAAGTACTGAATACTATGTACCTGTAAATGCAGTGTTTGGTAGTATTATAGTCAGCATTGTACAGATGCCTGAAGGTTCCCTGACAAATTTCAATTGTATTGGCTGGTACTTAGAGGTATACAGAAAAAGGAAGACTATACTAAAACATGCAGTAAGGCTACATTTTTTGAAGCGATCAGTAATCCTGAGCACACCAAAGCCCAAAGGCTCAGCACAAGTGATCATAAAGGGAACCAATTTTCACTACTTTTCTCAATATCAGACTTATTTCCATGTTGCACTTATGAATAAAGGCATCCCAAACTATCAGGCATCACTGAAACATCACTCTGCAGTACCAGAGGCTGCTCTGAACTGCAGACACCCACCCAGAAGGTTAGGCTTTGCCCCCACTTAAGGACAGTTTGATTGAACGTCAAGGTCAGCTATGTGCAATACCAGACAGACAATTTTATAGCCACATCATTTTCTCTAATTAAACCTCCAGCTTCTATTTAGGTGCTTCTCAGTTATATTGTTTTTTGCTTATACATCCTTATGATGCCAAGCTGTGAAAAATTGTATGGGTCATATAATCTTGTCATTGTTTTGTACTTACATTAACATACTGGTTCCGAACAACATGGAATAAAAATATGTCATGACTGAAGTCCTGTAGTTAGATGTGAGTCCTTGCAAGCATTTTAGAGATTAGCAATGTAACTAATTATTAGTTCCTCTAAATATCTGGATCTAGCTAAAGAACATAATCATATAAAACTGAATCATTAGCCTTTGGCAAACTGCCTCAGTTTCTGTTAGAACAGGCTGGTACAATCTGAGAAATTGAATGAGGTTTGTTGTTGGTGTGTTTTTTTTTTTTTTTTAAATAACATAGGAAAGTAGATACTTTTCCTGTTAATTATTATAAACTGAATAAGGCCTGATAGCATCCAGCAGAAATATATTTATTGTTGTGCCAGTTGAGCTACTGCATCATTCCTCATTCCTGTACAGCCTTTTAAAATATACACAACAATGGCATTCAGAGGAGGACAGGAAAATGCATATTTCCTTTTTTAGGCCTGTTTCTCTTCCCTTAAGTTGCCATGATAGAATATCAAAGTGACTGTGCCAATGACTTTCACAGGGCTGCACCAGCGGGGAGATACTCATCACTGATGGCCTTTTTCTGCATGAAATTCCTCTGGGGTGGGTTTGTACCAATAAGGCAATGCACTGAGTGGAGAGGACACCAAGCTGCATTGCTACCAGTGATACCAGATATGCAGCTGTCCTTCCCATTGGATGAGCAGTGTAACAGAGCACTCTGGAGCAACCTGAGGCCAATGCCACCCTCACATCTGACACATGGAGCCCAGAGAAGCTAAACTTTAAAAGTAAGAGGGTCCTGACATCTCTGTACACCTTATGAAAAAGGATCTCGTTGCTCAGAGAGCACAGACAGAGCACACCATCCTGCCGAAATGCCTCTTTTTCAGCTCACCCCTCACATCTGTGTGGCCTCTCTTCTGGAACGAGCATTTGCCAGAATTGTTTTTCTGCTTCACAATAGAAGTCAGTTGGCCTGAGCAGTCTTGTGAGAGTGCATCTGTGCGGGCAGTCCTGAGCAGGGGAAAGGCATTCAAGAGACAGTTTATCTCACAAATGTCACTTGTAGATGTGTGTGTGTGTGTGTGTGTGTGTGTTACCTGAATAGCCAAGTGTCTGCTTTGCACTGAATTGAATATTTTGACTGCATTTTTCACACAAAGAATTGAAGTAGCAGGACATAAAGGCCTAGATCAATACAGTCTCATACAGTAGGTTCACAGTCACCATAGCACACCCCCAAATCAGTGATTCTAGGAGCGAAATTGTCTGGACCCATGTTAAGGGAGGGGACAGAGAGCACGAACACAGAGAGCCTGTATTTGGCAACAAGTACCACTCACATCGAGGGCTATGGGAAGCTCAGTCCTAGGAGAGGAGGCTGAGAGAGGAGAAATTTATAAGGAGGGATAGGAAGGCAAGCCTGGAGCTGAAAGATATGGGATAAGAAAGATCCTCTTAGAGCACATCTGAGGAGATTGAAGGCCAGAGAAGAAAGAAACAGTGAATCTCAAGGAAACAGTGATAAAGCAGGCTGGTGAGAAGGATACCAATAAACAGAGGTTATGGGAGGGGGAGGCTGCTGAAAGGCGAAGAGAGGTGCCAAGAGGAAAGATACCTAGTCCTGACAAAGTGAGGACAGACAGAAGAAATGTTGTTATCTGGGACAGAGTAGCTCCCAAAATAGAACATAATCTTCTCCCCTGTTAAGAGTAGGAAATGGCAATTCATATCTACAGCTATCTTTTAAAAACTTCCACAATTCCTCCCCTCCCCAAGCTGCCTCCACCAAAACCTTCAACTGTTTGAAGTCAGATTAAGCAAGTTAAAGACTATGCTAACATTCACATGGAAAAACTCATCATTTGTGTGGGGGGTAATGCACATTTTTAAGATTGCCTTCACCTGCACACAGGGGCCAACCTCTCCATGGGATGAGAGCTATCCAGTCTGAGCTAAAGAGCTTGTGAAGGTCATCTGAGTTCAAGGAGCAATCCGTTAGCTTGAAAGGCCTGTTTGGGAAGAATTCTGGCTGTTTCGCCAAGACAGATGATTTTTCTGAACTGATTTCTGAAAGGAATAAGCCTTTGAGAAAATAATTAATTCCATCCTGAATACAATGAACAATAAGGGGAACAAAGCAAAGGCAATGTCCTGCTGAGTTCTCTGAAAGTGTACAGATTTTTTTATTCTTAGAAGATAATACCAGAACCTTTACTGGATAATTTTTCCCACTTTTATTGATTTTTCCAAGAGTCGACGGATGCAATCTATTCAGTATGTAAGTGGGATGCTTAAAGCTTCTTTGTTGGCTCTCTTGACCAGTTTGTTTCTGAATTTGCCACTATTCTGTTGCCACTGGCATCTAGTGAGCTAATACAAAATTTTGGGAGCCTCTTGTGTGTCTATCAGATTATACGGTTGAAGTGGTATCAAAAATCCAGGCAACTTTCAGTGTGAAAGAGTATCCTAAGAGGGATAAGTTTTTCATTGGAAACTATAGCCCACACTGCTCTGCCCCATAAGAGATGAGTTTTGGGAATGGCTCATGACACCACAGGGCACAGATGCTCTGTTTAAACCCATATTTATCCTGCATATGAATGACTAAACAAGAAAATATGTGCTCAGTTTGGACTCTGCCAGGTAAATTCTGGAGCTTGGTAGGAGGAAGTGGGCATGGGCTTCTCCAAAGAGCTTTTATACCTGCAGAAAATATGACCCACACAGCCTCTGATGCCTGGAGGTAACGTCAGAGAGCACTGTTACCCAGATAAGATGAGTGACTACCTACGTAGAGGGGCACAACACCAGAGATTTGCAGACAACCAAGTTGTAGCCATTTCCCTCGTTGCAATGTGGCTTTATCAAGCCTGGAGACAGTCTGCTGCAATCTCTCAAGCTCAGCCCAGTCAGTGGCAGGAGACAAGGCAAGCTCTAGATTTGGGAAATGGAGAGTCAGGAAGACTTTCTAGGGCTGGCTGCATCCATCAGCCCATGATGAGGAAGCCCTGTGGCAGCCATCAAAACTGTTTCTCTTACGGTGAGAAGAAAATAAATGGCTTGCCACTACAATGGGCTGACGAACAAAATAACCTGTCTATTGAAAATAAGGACAGTCAGGAGGAAGATCAGGCCAAAAAATCTCCATATTTCTTCAGAAGCACTGTGCTAATATAACACTTTCAGTAAAATTAAAAGAAGGGAAAATATGACAGGGCAACAAAGCCTGATAAGCTGATATTAATGGCCCTGCCTCTTGTAATGATCAGAGAGGGAGCTATCTAGACCAGGAGACTTATTAAGTCTTTGAGTGTAAGCAATATAAGCAATATCTTCTTGCGAGAGTGAGAGGTTCAATTAAATAATCTGAATGAGTTTTTGAAAGGTGGCTGAGGTAGCTTGTCTGAGGGAGGTTGCCCTTGAAATGAGCCTCCAGGCCCCAGTGGAACAGACCTGGCTAAAAGGTAGCAAATTCCATCAAAATCATGCTATTATCATTAATGATGTTACTTTCCAAATTTTGGAGGACAGGGGATAGCCCGTGGCTCAGGAGGACCAGCTGTGAGATTAGCTGAAAAATTACTGGGTCTGTCAGACCAGTCAAACTGCTAAAAATAACACTCTATGTTTTATTCATATGCGTAAATTACTTAATTTCAAGTCCCTTCATGGTGTTCAGCTTCCAGCAAGGCTGGGATTTGCCTTCTTCCATGGAAGTTCCTCTTGTCTTCACTCATTCACAGCTGCCTCAGAAAGACCCCAGTGAGAGGGCAAGGCTGAAGGGAAACTGAGGCACAGGGGACTACAAAGAAGGCATGAAAGCAGAGGGTGCAAAATAACCATTCAGCGTCAATTCAACACTGACACTTTGAGCATATATTTATTCTAAAACAGCTAATTTTTTCTAAATTTGTGGATTTATACTCTCTCTTTTTTTTCCTGAGGTTTTCCATTACAGATATTCATTCCCAGTGGATAACTGGCCCGTGAGATAGATACATTTATTAAGTGATTATTTAATCTGCTTTTGGGGGGCTATATACACTCCCCCCCATGTCAACCAGCTTACTGCTTTTTACATATACGCAGCAGCCCCATCCTGTCTGTTACTTATATATTTCACCTGACCACCCAATAAACCAAATGCTTTAAGCTGTTTGGCAGAATGACAGATCCTTGCATTATTCTGATAATTCTTTGAATTTCAATCTATGAAAGAATTTGAGAGCTCATTAGACATGCCAGACTATCATTTACTGGTTATGCATGTTAAATATCAGCTATAGTTCCCTGAGTTTCTTTTCTTCCCCTGTAGTACAGTTAATATAAAGCATTTCCAATACTACTTGCTAGGCCTGGACATGCAAAAGAATCTAGGAGGTCTGTTTTTATTTTGTTTGCTTTGCTTTTTTATTTTTAAACTAGTACCTTTTGCCCTAGGAACTTTTCCATTGTCATTAGGATACTATGGAATTAGGGGCAGCAGGGAATCTGTTTGACTTTGCAATTTCAAAGAATGCAACCTTCACAGTGTGCACCTTAGTTGGTGGTCATTATTTTCCTTTTTTTTTTTTTTTTTTTTACGTTAATAATTGCACAAAGTTGTACGATTTTGATACAAAAATACACATTCTCACATTTTCTTCAATATCAGAGAAGCACCTATATAAACCAATGAAAACCATTTCCTTTTGATAAAGGTTTAACTCTTGGAAAAGGGTGAAATCAGTGAATAGGCTGATAAGACCATGGCATATGAAGAGAAGCACACAAAAAAAAAAAAAAAGAATCCAACCAGCAGAAATGAGATGGAAGTAACCCTGTATCTCATCTGAACAGAAGCAGAAATGTTTCCAGGGTAAGTTCAGTGAAGCTGCAGAATAATCTTCCAGTGAGTTTTGCACAGAACAACACTTGAAGATATTTACAGCAGAACTGGACAAGACATTGTGCAGCAGGGGATACACAAACCAGATAATCCAATAGATATTTTCCAATTCCAATGCTTGATGGTTTTTGCCAGAGGAAAAAACAATTGTTTCAGTAAATACAATAAATCTCTTACAATACCATGTAGGAATGCAGCAATTACTAAAGGTCAGAACTGTAATTAAACAGTATTATTTATTTTATTGCCAGTGTCTCATTCTCTATTAAATTAGATGCTAACCCAGCCAAGCTAACAGCCACCCTTACCTCTATACTAAAAAAAATAATAATCCTTTAGAAACTTTGTTGTCAGCGATGTTGGCCTCTTATGTTCATGTAATCCTTAGAATTTGCACCTTTTCACACAAATATAACAATATGTAACACAACAACATTTTCTGCAGTTTCAAGGTTAAAAGCAACTTTCAAAGCTTGCCTTGTACTTCTAGCTATATGCATTCATTTTTTTCAGTGTACGTTTGGTTTTCTAATTCCTACTTGCTTGTCAGGTCCTCTAAGTCACATTTTGTTAATTAATCTCATCTATTACTGAAAATACAGAGCAAAATCATTATGGCAATTTCTTCCACCTGAATTTCTTTTTTCTTTTTTTTAATGTTGTTTCCCATCTGATGAGTGTGAGTACTCATTAGCAGACTTTACTGTATTAGTTTGTCAACTGCTACTTTTGATTATCACATTTTTGTTACTGTTGTTCGGGCTTTTGATTGCCATCTCTGTACCTCTTTTTCTCTTTGTTTCTCTAAGGTTTACTTGCAGATGTACATGGAGCTTTGCCCTAGTGCTGCAAAGTTAATTTCTGGACATGAATTCACGTCCTCAGCTTCCCAATAAGGGCTGATGAAGAGAAAAGTCAAAAAACTGCCTGTGCAAAATAGCCTTAGCTAGCATGGAAAATGACAAGAGGAGGAGTGGAATTTGCAGAATAAGTTACCCTAAAGTAGAGGTTTACAGCAGTCAACAGCACTGCTTCTAATCCCCACTGACTCTCTTGGCTGGATCTCCACAGGATCTAGATCCTGTGTAGGAGCCCAGTCACTGGGCTTACAGTGGCACCTATAGCTAGGTGCATAAACTTAATTCCTTCATCTGAAGACAAAAACTATCACCTGTTTCCTCCCTGACTGCACTGGTAAGAGGGCTGTATCTTCATGTCTTCTCTGTTTGAGATGTTCCATTTGAGCTAGGTGTTTAACATGCTGACCAGAGCAGGGACTAGGACCTGCTTCACTCACCTCCCAGGTATGTGCCTTAGCCCATAGATGATAAACCAGTAAACACAGACATTAAGATGTGACTTCATTCACATCTGTGCTCTGATCAAAGCAGAAAGGGGGTTGCGGTCCCAGTGTCTCACGTCTCATATGGTTAGACAAAAAGTGGTTACAAAAGTTGGGGAGGAAAGAAGGAAAGAAGAGAAGACAATAGCAACATCCCTGGTTTTGGACGGCAGATAACTGGGTCCTGCAGACTAGATAGAGCCCGTGAGTCCTACAACGTGGGATACATAAACCACATAGCTCCAGCCTGCCAAGGCTCCTGTCGCTCTGCTCAAGCCCAGCAGCAGGGCTTGAGAGGACCCTCTCAGACGGCTGTTCCTGCATTAGCTGGAAGTTATGATGCTTTACATTTTTGACTTCGGAGCTTATCTCAGTCGATTTTTGTGAACTTAGCCTGGAGCTATTGACAAGTGGAACCGATCCAAAGTGAGGATCATATACCTGTTCTGAACAACCAGTTCCTCTCTCACTTTAACAGTCAGCAGTTTTGGCACTGAGTGAGCACAGAGATTTCCTACAGACATTACAGATCAAACTCTTCCCAGAATCACAGTCCTGAGCCAACCTGTTACTCCCAGCATGGTCCTGTGGTCTTTTCCCTGAAATACATCTTTTAACACTCCTCTCCTTGCAATCTTCCTATTCAAAATGTTTTCCAGGTGGTCTCCAGCTGACAGTATATCTATAGTTTATAGTCTCCATGCATTAAAAAATGAAATTCAGAACACCCAGAGATACCAAAACCTTGAATTCTCAGGGAGTTGGCTGCAGGGACAAAAAGTCAGCAGAGACCATAGAGAAAGAGAACCAAAAATGTGAGACTATGAGAAGAGATAGATGAGGCTGGATAGCCTGCAGACACACTCAGGAAGTGCAGCCTTGCTGTGGAAAGCTGGGAATGGAGAGCCCCAGGTTACTGTTCTCTGGCATAGCCCATCAGAGTGATCTTAGGTAATTTCGTCATTTACTTCATTAAAAAAAAAAAAGAGAAAAATACACTGCCACAGGCTTGGTGTGTGTAAGGCACTGTGACTCTCCTTAGCTGAGCAGTCCTCCAGACAGACTACAGACCACATTCAGACTACAGCTGTGAGTCATACCCCATCTGGACCATGCTGAATGATTGCTACAGAGCTAGAAGCATTACATAGGATTTAGTTACATCAAGTATTGTAAATGTTACAGCTATTATTCTAAGCTACAGAAAAGCCTCTGCTACTTCAAATGTTTATCTCAACTAAACTGGACCCTTTGAAGCCTTTGAATCACTGTCTCTCAGCTAAACTATGCAGACCTTCACAGGCATCCATGAACTCAGGAAAGGGGAGAAAATGACAAAGCTGAGTTCTCCCGCCCCAGCACCGCTTATCAGCATTCACCCTGTGCAATAGCTTTAAACAAATCACTGCTGCAGGATCCAGGACAACTCAAGAGTTTAAGTTTTGCAACTTGAAATTCCAGTGTGTTGCCCTTCTATCTCATATCTGCATTTCAAATTGTATTTTCTAAGTGCTTCAAGTTTCTCTTTGGAACAGGTTATTAATCTGACACAGGATTTTGCAATACTTGTGCATTCAAATTCCTGCATAGTTTAGCAGATATATCTGACCTTGCTATTATCCTTCCTTTAGGAGATTTATACAGCATTCCTTCTTTGGAAAGATCATTAATTAGCATGCCAATAGAAAAAATGAAATTGCCATCTCCTATGTAAATGCTTCCCCATCTGTTTCGTTCTCATTTGCTCTGCATACATTCTTCCAAAGGTAGCTTTAGATTTTATACTGCTCTTAGAAAATAGGACATTCTTTGTTGTGCAATTTAAATCTGTTAAATAGCGTTGCATTGTGAAATGTGGCCCTATTAAAGTAATATATAGTTTCATGCAGTCTTTCAAAATCTGAGCCAACTGCCAGTGAAGTCGGTGGCTGTCCTTTCTTTAATATCTATGGATTCTATCTAAAGAATCAGGTTTTGACATTTTTGCCTCTAAGTCTGCTGTCCATAATAATAACTATAAATAA
>VXAL01018585.1:147619-166207 GCA_013399475.1 Chauna torquata
TTAAAAAAAAAAAAAAAAAAAGGCAGTCATTAATTAATAACAACTTATAGCAGGATTCCGGTAACAGTCCAGTGAACTCTACTGAAGTGTCCATCTGGCACTCTAATGCCCTCTACAGCTATCATTACTCCACTGTGTAAAGAGAATTATGGGCTTTCTCTTAGCCAGAAAAGACTTTTGTATAAAGAACGTGTTAGGGATGTTCAGAACCAATTTTCAAAGGGAATACTGTTGTTCTAGTAAATACTTCAAAAACAGGCAACTTTGTATGGCAAAAATGTAAACACCCGTCCTTTTCTTTGAACTACTGGATTTGGCAATGCTACTAAGGGGCCAATGCAGATTTGTCATTCGGTTGCCTCCTGTCCCAGATATTTTGGATTATCCTCTGACATACAACAGCAACAAGTTCACATGGCCTTGGCTGCTCAAGAGCAAAGGGCATCAGAAATGCTGGCTGACCTCAGCACTCATGTTGGAGCAGTAGGGCACTTCTCAGGTGGATCCCTCGACAGTTCTCACCATGTCTTGGTGCAGACTAGGAAACGGATCTGCCACAATGGATTAATTCTTTTTGATTGAAACCAAATTGGCAGATCCACTCTAGATGTGCACATAATGTGCTCCAACACTTAAGGAGAGCATAGACGTCCAAAACAATGGACTGTGAAATCCTCCAGCATGTATTGAGCGCTCATGCCCCAATATTATGTGGTGAAACCACTAAGAGCTCATGCAACACCTGGAAGAGCCTCTTGTACAAAGTAAAGTGGTAAATGCCTCCTTCTACTTCATAATTAGTCAGCCACCAGACATCGTGGGGCTCTGCAGGCCCATCTCAAGCCCAGACCTGATGATATTCTGACTAAGTGCTTCAGTTACTGATAGGAGAGCGGGATCATTTATGAATCATTTTCCTGAAAGAATGGAGAAGGGACTAGGACAAAAGTTCGCACCTCACTAGGGTGGGACACAGGGAAGTGAGGCTGCATTGTGATGATTGTGCCCTGCTGTCCCACAAAGTGTAGGGATCAGTTGGCTCTGCCTTCCTACCCCTCTGCAACTGTCATTCACCCAAGCTGTATTAGCTAGTGGAGGTCATGTTTCCCTTCCTCCATGTTCTCGCTCCCGGCCATTTCCAAGCAAATCCTCTCTGCACCAAATGCCTCTTGACTGTACACTGCCTCCTGAATCTGCTGCTTGTCAGATGAATTTTTCTTTTGCAATCAACTCAGCCTCTGGTCTGCATGGTTTCCTGAGGGGTGTTGAAAGAGCAGTTGGGGGTACACCCCAAGGCACAAGGAATGCCAAAAAAGAAACAGAGAGATGTATTTGGGGTAACTATGTTTGCATGAAAGGGATGAGAGACTGAGTGCCACTAGCGAGTGTAAGTATGTGTTTGTGTGTGTGTGTGTGTTCGTGTAGGGCTAAGCAGATGACACAGCGATTGCGTCAAGGTGGTATGTGGTATACGGCAAGGACATAATTAAATGTGAGACAGACTCCATCATTATCCAGGCTTATGACCTGTTTGCACAGGGAGAACACAGCTGTTCTGGTAATAAAGGTAGGGATACAAAGACCACGGATGATCCTATCCCTGTGTGGAAAGGTTCCAACATCCTTTTTGAATTTGAAACTGAAACTGTGAGAAACATGGTTCTCTTGAATCCTCGTGGAAATACCTTCTGAGAAGTCCATAGATCAGCTGCACTGGACCACCATGACTCACACAACAGTTGAAAACAACCGTTTATGTCATGGTTGACCTGGGCTGAGCTGGCGATAAACATCCCTTTAATATGCCCTACACAGTTTTGGAGCCCATGCAGAGTAGGTACCCAGATAGTTTTGTCAGTGTATCCCAAATATCTTACCAAGAGTAGAGGGTTTGGAGGATTTGCCTTGGACAATTCAAATCTTTTTTTTTTAATCCAGAAAGAATTATCCCACACCAAACTTTTCAGCCCTCAGTTGGAAGGAGGTAGGTGTTATGTGACTCTTGAACACAAAAGGGGTTCCCAGAACTTCCTCCGTGATGAAACATTGCCAGCAGCTCACAGAAGAGGGTCCCTACTCTGCACCTCAAAATTCAAAATATTTTGTACCTACTTCTTGTCATCCTATCTCCCAAGGAAATTAGATGCTGCAGCAGTGAGGTCCCCAGGAGGCCTCAGACAAAAGGATGTCTAGGAGGGCAGACTTTCAGCATATCCAGAATGTTCTCCAAAAATTGTTGAATCTTCAAGGCTGAGCACACCACTTTTCCCCATAATGTGCTTTTGCTTTGCTGTTGACCAAGCGTGGAGCTGGGACAGGGTTCCGTGGTGCCATCCATAAAGAAGCAGAAACAGAATGGGCAGGTGCAGAATGAAGGCAGCGATGTGGGTGGAAACAGAAATAAGGCTTGTTTCATGTGTGAGGCTTCTTATAGGTGAGGATGGCAGGGCAATACTGTCTTCCGTACGAAACATGATAGTATGCTACTCCCAGATAGAGAAGCAAAAACAGGACAGAAGCAACAGTTTGTAGGACAGCTTTTCTCCAGAGAGGTTTAAGCCTCACACGTGGTTAGCCTCCTCAGACTAACTCTGATCTGAAGTAACTCTGAAAAGTGTATGGTAAACGACCCTCCAAACCAACTGCTTTGCTGTACTGATCTGGTGCTACATTGCTGCACTACCTGCTGATCAGCCTTAGCTGTCATCTTTCCAAGGAGCCACACTCCTTGCGGGGAATGAGGCACCTGAGTGACATGAAACACCATGGTGCTATTTCTAAAACAAAATGATTTTGATTGGTTTTCAGAATTATATATTTGGATGTCCCTTAAAAAGCAGATATATGTTTCAGGGCCAAAGAAGAGGGGGAGCGGACCCAAGGATGGCACTACCTATTCCATTTAAAAGTAATAATTTTCAACTGGAACATTATCATAAATGTTTCTGATTTGGGGGGACCAGGATTTTAACTACCTGATTGCTTTTCACTTTCCATTTGGAACTGAAGCCTTGCCTGATCACATGATCAACCCATCACATCGCAGAACAGAGATTTATTTGTTTATTTATTTTCAGTGTGGTTGTATGCTATATCTTTGCTTTGATTTCCTTTTTTTTTTTTTTTTTCCCAGGCTGAAAACTGTTTTCTTTTCATTTGTATTCAACAAAGTTTTAGACCAAATTTGCCACGAATTTTCTGGACATGCAATTTTTAAAATTAATTAGCCAAATACATTATCAGGTTGTCTTACTCATAAATATCAAATAGTAATGTAAAAGAGACATATGTTGTTGTGGTTCTCCAACTGGGTGCCAGATGGCAATACTAAGATTCAGACAGACTCTGTGTTAGAGTGAGTTGGGAATATAGCATTCAAATAACTTTTTCTTTGCTGTAGAAAAAACTATTTCTAGAAAAACCAACATTTTCTGTGGTAGACTTCTGCTCACATATTTCAGTTTTTAGTATCTGCACTACTGAAAGACTAAATTTTGGTTTGCCAAAATGAATGCAAACATTTTCATCTGGGTTATCTACACCCTGGTACCTGCTCATCCTGAGCCGTTGGTAAACTCTGCTTATCATAACTCAGATGCCTGGTAGCCCCCTTTTTCAATACAGACCAGGTTATCAGGTGTCACAGTCTTGGCTATGGTTGATATGACCATAATACCCCTCTGGAGTCCTGTACCTTCTATGCACCAAGTGCCCAGGAACAGGATGGAGCACAGGGCCTCTGAGCAGCATCTTCATTAACACATTTGAATGAAATCAATGCAGCCATTACGATTCATTCAAGCAGTCTGAAAAAAAAAACTGGCTTAAGGAAATTGAAATATTTCCCTTCAGCCAAACAAAATGTCCTGCATGTCAAATCAGAGATAGCAGAGATTCTGATTTTTCCAGCCAGGTGTACATCACTATGTAGAGAGTGGGAAGATTTTCTACTGTTTATATTTATTTCCAGATAAGACAAGATGTCTTCCTGAATGGCAAATTGCACAAATTGCAGAGTTTGACCCAGAGACAGGTGAAATTTAAAAGATATTGCATGGTCCCATGATCTTTTGTGAATTTAAATCTTGCCAAAAAATAGGTACTTGAAAAGTACTACACATATGAAATAAGCACAAACCATGAAATGCATATAACCTGAAAATAAAACACTCATGATTCTTTTCATAATTAGGTTTACAATATTACTGAGACTATTCCAGGGTGACATGTTGCAGACACACGTGACAACGCTTCCCACCTTTGGTCATAAAACTTACACCTTCCAGCCAGCCAGCTTACGTCTTCTAACACCTGGCTCATTAGACTACCTACTTTCATGCTATCCAAACCCAAGCTTAAGCTTGTAAAATTACTGGGCAAATTAGTGGATTAGAATTGTTTTGTCATTACAGCACAGCATGATCTCTTTGTTTCTTAATAACTGGTCAATGACCTCCAGATTCCTGCCATTCACAGCCCATTGCAGAATTAGCGCACTACTCTGCTTGCCTTTCCCCTATGCAAGCTCTGCCTCTCTAACAGGTAACATTTTCCTACAAGTGCAAGACCTTGTTCAAGCTCATACCTAACTTCTAGCAATCTCTGGCTTTCCAGCAAACAATACCACGCCAGGTTTCTCCTCTTTCTTATCAACAATATTTACAAGAAAGGAAATTTCTACTGCTATTTGTTATAATTTTCAGCAGCTTACTTAAAAGCTAAACTTTCCTAGAGTGTTTAACCACTTCCATTTTCTTTTCTCCCCTCCACAGATAAACTGTTTTGTTTTGAATAAGAAAGACCATCACAGAGTCTTTGTAAATTTAAAAACATTTCAAAAATAGGCCTTATATTTCAACTTCAGTCTCCCTCACGAAAGGCAACACTGGAAACTTCAATGAAGGAGTTCCTATTTAAGTTCTTAATTTAATGCCACCTCCCATTTCACCCCATCGGAAGAGAAGAAAAAAAAAAGATGTTCATTTTATGGTGAACAAATTATGCTTTTATAATAAGCTGATCAGAAAATGATTCTGCATTTCTAGTACAGTTTTGTTCTGTGTATTCTTGATTTTTTCAAGTTCTCTACTTGGAGAATGGAGGAAATCTGGCTTACTGTCCCATCCCTCCAAGCTGGCTGCAGCCATGAAACACCATTGCATGTCCACATCATGCAATGCAGCTGTGAACATGTATTCTGCACGCAGATGTGCAATTGTGTCGGGGCACTGCCATCTACCCCCCAAAATCCCCACTTTCCTTTCCATCCCCAACCACATGAGCATTGAGTAGCTTTGGACCTTGGAATCCTCTATACCATAAAGCAGCCTGCTTTCAGCAGCTTGGTCTCAATACATAAAACAATGAGACAGTTACTGAACTTTCTGTGTTCTTATGTACATGCAAACCAATTAGTCTGATTTGCCAAAGAACAGGGAACATCAAGTAGTCTCAGGTGGTGCAGACAGACTCTCCAGAATATCTCTAGAATCACAGCAGTGCCAATCACAACGCATCATGTCCTGCTGCGAGCCCATCCATTCAGCTCTCGTGAGATACTAAAGTAGCCCTGGAGGGAGAGATCAGATCTGTTCTGCTGCTACATCAGAATAAGGATGTTATAGGGTGTTTTGTACCATCTACTCTGCTAAATCTTTCTTTGAGTGTCTGGTGAAGATATAGCTAAGCATTCAAGGATACTGGTGTGGTACAGTTTCACATTTCCTTCATAACAGCACAGTGGTTTTGCAGAAGTTGGGAGTAAAACTGAGTTCTTCTGAATATTTTCTGATACACATAAAAATAACATTGTGTAGTTGCTAATAAAAATAAGTCATATTTTATAGCTTATGGTTATATTTTATAGTTGATTTTTTTTTCTTCTCTTACCAAGTGTCTGCATTTGGAGCAAAAGGTTGCATTTCCAGACTAGCACAACACAAGCACCAGTCGACTTTTAGTCAAATGGACTTCAGCACAAACGTACAAGAAAGCAAAGGCCATTTGGACTGACGCTGGAGACTGAACTGTAAAACCCCAGACCTGAAAACTTTACTTGAGTTAATGGATGCTCTCCACGTAAGAGAGTGTTCTTCAACAAGCTCAAGTGGATGGCTTGGCCACAGAGGAGGTCACATTATCATCTCTGACTCATCCACTACAGCAGCTAGATGAAGATACCAAAAAGATTACCTTCTGCATAAAAAGTACAGGAGTGATTTGTTTCTCTTTGCTTAAATTCTCCACACTGAAACCAGGTGAGGAAAGAAGTAGGGACCATCTCTACTTTTATTTGGCTGGCTGTGGGATGTATTCAGAGTGCCCAAAGCATCAGTTTAATGCTACACCTGAATGTCATATCTGAGAAGGGACACTGTGAGGGGCACTCACAGCATGTGCTTCAGGAGTGGTCGTAAAATCCAGTATTGTGCAGTGAGGTCATCACTCACAGTCAGTCCTGCGGATAATGGTGAGCTGTGCAGGGGAAATGCAGTAAGGAAAGGCAGGTCCCCCTCCCCAGTCCTCTTGGGAACTGGAACAGTCAGTATCAGGTGCCAGTGGGTCCAGACCCCAGGCAGCCTTTGCCAAACCTTGTTCTCCCCCTGGGGCCTGACTGCTGGTGAGCTGCCTTTTCTCCATCCCTCACCCCGGGTCCTTGCCTACATGATGCTCCAGCTATGTCTGAGCTTGGCCACATGCCTGCTGGTCCTGACCTGCTGATTTGACTTTCTGGCTTGGCTGTGGATCTATCTTATCCTACAGATGTGTCTGGAGACCTGATGTGCTGGTTGTCCCTGGCTGCCATTCCTGGACCAGCTCTGCTTGCCTTGCTTGGGCACTGTGGGACTGTTCCCTGGTCAGTGACATCCTCCTGGCTGGTCTTCCCTTGCATTGAAGCCCCAGTTTGGTTGCTCCCCAATATATCTCCTCTAACAGGATCCCACAGCAACCCTCTGCTTAAATCAAGGGAGGCACCCCTTGAGTATGGATTCTGGAATTACTTAGCTATGTATAAAAATAACTTCTGTACCTCAAAAGTTCATTTCTAGAATTCCCAAGCACCTAGCAATTCAAACAGCCATTTACGTAACTGCTACAAGGTAGTATGACACAAAACCACGTACATTTGTTTCCTTCATTCAAAACTAACTCAGAGGCTTTAGAAATTCTCCTGCCTACCTCAAATTCAAAGAAAACTATCCCACAGGTTTAAATGTTGTATTTAAAATGGACATTTCTCTTCAAGTCTCCTTTCAAAAGAAACAATAGACACCAGAGGAAGGAGCATGCCAATGTGACATCGCATTTGCTCCTCTTGACTGTATTTCAAGGACAACTAGAAACAGCTTGGTCCCTCGCTGACCTCAGCACTCAAAGGCTGAAGAGAACAATCACAGACCTGAAAGCAGACCAAACAGTTGAACAACAAAGAACCTAGAAAGTGTAAAATCAAACTTTTTCATAATGGTCACATGTGATTCAGAAGTCTTTGATACATACAGTGATACTAAATTCACTTAAGTGTTTTGGCCATTAGATTTCAAGTTCCCTGAGTGGGAAATGTTAAAAAGCATTCAGCATCAGCTTAGAGTCCCTTATATCCTTACAGCTCACTAGACTCACTGACCACTTCAATGCAGGGTTGCAATGAATTTGGGATGAGGGGCTTAGTATCACCATGAGTATCATAGAAAAAGTCACTGGTTTTGAACTGAGCTGAGTTCAGGACATGTTATTTTATTTTCACTTGAGTCAACAGTGCCTAAAAAAGGTAGAATTAGTAATACAGAAGTGTCAGGATCTTTCATTAGCTACTGCATCCTTCAGATGTTCCAGGGCAGAGACTTTTCTTGTTCCTTACATTTTTTTAATAGGCAAAGGTGCTGTTATTTAGCAGACTGATAGTTCTGCAGACAAGCTACTCATCCAAAGAAATGCAATTACTTACAGAAGGAATAATTAATGATCCTTACAATTTTGGTCACAGCCCTTTCTGAAATTAGACCTCACGGACTAGCTGTCATAAACATCTACCAGGAGGCAGTCCTTACCATTAAGTACTACTATTCAAAAAAAAAAAAATAAAAAAAAAATAAAAAAAATCCATACGGAGGACTAGAGGAAAACAAAGGGGTGAAGAATGAAGTGACTTCCCAAGGGTAGCTGCAGAGGACATGCCTCCTGCAGCTCAAACTTCATCAAGTTCCCTGCACCATTTCTTTAAAACAAACAAAAAAAAAAGACTTTAGAGATGTGGATTTTGAACATTTCCTTCATTCTTGGCAACTGCTTGGTAAGTCCAGAGCCCTGTCTGTTCCTACTGAAATTTCTTTAATTGTTGCTAGCTGTAGTCTTAACGGATTGCTAAAAGTGTCAGCAAAAATGAGAGAGGTGAACATGGTTCAGTGAGGTTAATCTTAAATTTTATCTGAGCTACTAGAAAGGACCTGAGAAAGACAGAAAGGTTCATTCTTCCCTGTTTTTATTCATTTTTTAATTAACCATGGCTTGAAAAGCATCTTGTCTTGCCCCTCTGAGTTCTTCATTCACTTACTCTTCAGTCTGAGCTGAGCTTGCAAGAAAGGCAGTAGATGGTGTAGGACACAGCAGAAAGCCAGTTGCCACTTCCCAGGGCAACTTAAGGATGAGCAGAAGCTTTCCCTTGCTCCAAAAGCTCTCCACACCTCACAGAGACAAGGCTGAGGCAGCCTGAGCAGTGGGATGGCAGTGCTTGCCATAAAAGTGGAAAAAAGATGAAGAAGCAGGGTTGCTGAGGAGGAGCAGAACTGTGACTGATGGAGGCCAGGAGATCTGCGAGGGCTGAGTTGCGCTGTGGAGTCAGTAATTCTCAATCATCTGGAGACATTTTTATAGCTAGAAAAATAGATCCTAAACAGGTTAAACTACCCACTGCGACAAAACGAAGCACTGCTTGAAACACGGATAGCTCATTTTCACTCTTACACCTGTTACTTTCACTGAAGTCTAATCAGTATTTAATACTCTACCAAACAGGGCAGGAATAATGTTTTTCTGTCTCATATCCCTAGGCAGAGTTGTGATTAGCAACGTTTTCAGGTTGCTGTCACATTCATTTCTTTAACATGTAATAGCATTCCATCTTTCCTTTGGAAGTGCTGTTTCTTGCCGTAGGGGCTGTGAAGAAAACCTGAAACATGTGAGCTAAGCAAAAGCACTGAATTCCTCCTCAATGTATAGATGGCCGCGAAACAGCAGAGAAGCCGGGGAAAGAGCAGGATCTCTTCTGGTGTCCTCAACAGCTTCTCAGCCATGAACTTTAAATAAACCCTGAACTGGGACAAGCACTCATTAACTGTTTCCCTTTTGATGATTTTTACATGAAAACAGCAAGTATTATTATCATACAGTACCCAAATCCCTCCCAGGCTTTTTTGGACCAAATGCTCTATTCGTTTTCTGTCAAAACTCACAGATGCCACTATGACAACCTCCACAAGGTTTAATGAACTCTGAATGCATAGTTCCCTGCAATGCTAAAAATTAAAAAGGTAGAGATCATTACACAGCATTTAAGGTGGGACTGGGCTTGCAGACAGATGCCTGAGTGTGGCTACATGAGCCACATCTCCGAGGTCCCACTGCAGACCATGGAGATCCAGTCAATGCAGCTAATGGAGTTTTGGGCACAGTTCAAACGACAAGACATAGGTTTCTATCTCAGTTCAAACTGAACTCTTCTGACTCTATTAATTTAATCGACTCCTTCCACTGACTATCACAGAAGCTCAGCTGGCTGGCTCACATTGAGACACCTATAGTTCAGATCCCAGTCTAGGGTTTGCTTCAGTTGCCAAAACACAGGTGATGGTGCCATCCAACAAACCATAAGGTACCAGCAGGGCTCCAGATGTCTCTTCTGAAGGCCTTGTTTTCCTGAAGATGGCCTTTTCTAATCATTGACACTGTTTAGATATCCTATGACATTCATGGTACTAGTATAAAACTTTGTTTATTTGTTTGTTTTTTAATTGACCTTTTTCAGCACTCTTGGAGCTGTGGCAAAATGTTCTCCACCCAGGTGGAGTAAAACCAAAACTTCTGCCCTCATATTTTCAGTCTAACCAGCTGTGAAGCTGATTCCAGAGGAGGCCAATGGCAGGATTCTGTGACCGAGGCACAAGCAAGGTGTGTCATAGCATTATTTTATGTTGCATTGTTTTTTTGTTTGTATACTGCACCGTGCTGTTTGCATTTTGCATATCATCTGTGTTGTTTTGTTTATATGAATTTCAGAATTATTATTTATTATATAAAGTGCTTTGTAAGTGACTTCCAAACTATTACCTGAAGCACATAAGTCATCTGCTAGGCAATGCTACCTGGTTCACAGTAAAATCTGTGAATCTGCCAGATTACAGTTTGTTGATAGGAATCTGTCAGAGAGGTACATTATGACAGTGATCCTTAACTTTGGAAACTGCTGCTCTTTTTTAATCCTTACAGAAAAGCAAAAATATCAAAATTCATTGCTATGTTTGTCTAGTAACCAAGGAAAAGAACTAAGCTTCCTTAAAGATGTGGGTATCTATAAATACTGTTCTAAGTCAGAATTAGGCAATATAGTAACCTCAATGGTCAAGGATAATCTATACAACAAAAGGTCACTCTTTGTGCACGTGGAGAAAGACAGGTTAGTCCTATTGAAAGACCATAAGGAAAAGTATCTTCCCAAAGAATGGTGAGATTATTCTCTGTTTTGTTGTTTTAACTGGAGTTCCTAGGTTATGCTCTGGTCAGATTCTGTTGTTCTTGAAACATCTGTAGATCAAACACATTTTATCTGGTTGAAATGACATTGCTGCTCTCTGTCTCTCTGCTTTGTTTGGAGATGTGCCCAGGACATGTCACTACATCATTTGCAATGATACATGAGTCACATAAACTCCAGTGTCCTGAAGCATATCCTTTACAATAATATATGCAGTCATTAAAAACTCCTAGAAGAAACAGCACAGTCAGTTACTATGTTTTTGAAAAATGAGCATTTTTAATTGGGTATCCAATTGCTTTAATTTAGCTCATTACTTTTGAAAAACTGACCTTCACTATCTCCCATTGAGCCTCAGAATCAGACCTTATTTTAAAAGCCACTTGTTCTTGTCTTGCCACAGAACAAGTGACTCTGTGACTTCATTTGTTGGCTTAATCAAGGTTTTTGAGATCAAGTACACTGATGAATGGAAAGACATATCTATTTCTTTCTAGCACGAAACAAAAAGTAAACACTTGAAAAAAAAAGATGTAAATTTCCCAGCAACCAGGTTGATTTATGTTTACAGTCCTACTGTCAGTGGCTGTCACCTGTACAATATTTTCTTCTCCTGAGGAGTGCCTTATTTCTTCAGTGGGACTGCAAGGATGAGAAGTTACTACCTGGGTGGAAGCAGGCAGCAAACTCAAGCCATTGGTACCTGGTAGGGTCCAGATTAACTTCAGTGTTCTGCATTATTCCGTTGCTTTACAAACATAGCACCATACCAGCCACTATGCAGAAAATTAACTCTATCCCAGCCGAAACAAGGACAGGAATATGGAAGATAGTGGAGTCTCATAAATCAGTAGTTATATCATAGAATCGTAGAATCATTTAGGTTGGAAAAGACCTCTAAGATCGTCTAGTCCAACTGCAGGGAGTTGTTGCACTACTAATAGGATGCTGTCCCTGATCTCATGGCAATGTCATCTGTGCTGCTGAACCTCTTCTGAGGTGGGGAGCAGTTTCTTTTAATAATAGTACACTTCTAAACAGAAAAGGCTGGAGGAGCTGGCCAGTGTGCCAGATTCACTAGTTAGGACAGAGATAATTAATGATCTGGAATATCAGAGGTGGAAACAACCCTGAAGATGATGAAGGAGCAGGTGGAGCCTTGCTTTCCACATCTCCTTAACCCTTATGTGATTGGGAACCTGTTCCCATATCACATATCACTGCAGCTTCTCTGCAGTTCCCTAAACGTGGCACCCGGGGTCACACACAGAGAAAAATGCCTGAAGCCACAGGCGAGTACACAAGGGTGCGGACAAGGCCAAAAATCCCATAGCTCCTCCCAAAGATCTGTGCCTGGTTATTGGTTACTGTCACCAGATGAGTGAGACACTGGGGGTGGGATTCAGCTTGTGAGTTAAAGCATCTAAGATTAAGGACTTATATTAGCCTGAAAAAATCTTTAGCTCTCTAGGCACGATTGACTGTATTGCCTAGGTCTGCATAGGCTGTAACAGGGGTTTAGACAGTCATGCAGACACTGATATTTAGGTGCCAGTCTGTGAATTTAAGCCACTTCCAGTGCCTTCTACCACCACCAACAAGCTGATGTGCACATGGTATGCAGTGGTTGTTCAGAGGAGGCAACCAGGAAGGCTGCAATGACCAGAGAACTACCTTATTTCCCAATTCCTGTTAAAATTCTGCAGAATAAATAAATAAATCGATAGATAGATAGACAGATAGATAGATAGAAAAGATGTCCGTCTAAAATACCTCCAAAAAAAAGGCAGTATATCTTTTGCTCCATCCATATCATCACATGGAAAGTATACACAGTCATGTTTAGTCCAATCACAAAACAGAAATACCTGTTTAACATTTCTTTTTCTAAAATATTATTAGTATTTAGGCCACAGCAAAGGACCTATACTGCATCTGTATTTTTCTTCCTTGGTTTTGTTCTTACCAGCGTGTTTTTAAATCCCTGTCTTTATTGAGATTTACTGCAAGTCATCTGGGTGAATACAGTGATGCTGGGGGAAGGTTAAAGATCTCTGCATACTGAAATTCAGATGGGATAGTTCTTTTTGACCTTAAGATCTACAGATGTGATTATATTCATGCTGAATCATATGGCCAGCTACAGCATGGGGAGGCCAAAAGTTGCCACATGGTTTGGGACTTACAAAACAAGTTAACTTTGAGGTCACTTATACGTAATTAGATCTAAGGTGTTCCCTCTTATCCTTGCAAAAAAAATTCTGTTTTTTTTCAGGACACTCTACATCTGCAAGCTGTGAAATGGATTTGATGCTTACATACCATTTTTGATGGAAAATCTCCTGTCCCACTTTTCAGACACTCTTACAGAAATGTAAAAAGAATATTCAGACAATGCCCAAAGTCAACAGGATTATGGACTGTCAAGTGCATTGCTCAGAAGGGGTAAGTCCTATCTATGTGCTAAGGATTTTACTGTACTTTCATGAGAATATTTGCACTGGCAGTCAGGTATGTCTCTAGGGCTTAGCTTTTTTTTCTCTTTAATGATAGCTAGGGAAGTAAAATAACTGCCAGTTGGGATAAGAAACTGAACCTGTGCCTCCCCAGCTCTCTACTGTCAATTTAATTGAATTCATTGCATAACCTTTAATCTGACATCCTTTAGAGTCACACTGCATTACTTTACTGACCCTTTAATTATGAGTGTGTACAACTGCTGATAACTTGAACACCATGACCATGCATCACGCGGCTCCTGGGGAAAGCCACCATGGAGCAAGGGAAATCTGTGACTTGGAGAAGCTGGAGGGAGAGATGGGAAGGTGAAACAGGCAAGGAACTTGGCTTCTGGGGACAGATGGACCAAAGGAGGTAAAGACACAAGAAGAGTGGAGGAATGCAGCAGATACAAAGGAAGACTAAACATGTAGTAAACTCAGCAGTGTTGGGGAAACAGGGAGAAACTAGAGAAAGATGGAGGAGATGTGGAAGTTAAGGGCAACAAGCTGACAAACAAAAGATCTGACAGGCACAATCTTGGCTTTAACAAATCCCATTGGCTTGGGTGCAGCACAAGCATCTAAAGCAGATGATGCAGTCCCTGTCCAAATGAAATTTCAGTCTGCATTTGATTCAGACACAAGCACATTTGACATCAGTATGGAAAGTACCTTCTGCAGTTTGGTACTCTACAGCCTAATAAGAGCATGTAGGAAACTAGGACTCTCAGTGGTGTCTGCTGGAAAGAAAAATATTAGACTACTCCTGGCACCCCTCAACAAATAACAAGTAAACTAGAATGTCTGCAAAAATAAAGGCAAAAAAACATAGGGCTCAAAAAAAAAAAAAGTTATTTTTCTCCTTGGAGGCAAAAATATGGATTATTTTATTAATAAAAATAGGAACTCTGCTAATATTACCTCTGTGTTTTATTAATGTGAAGCAGTTCAGTTGTAGTTCTTACAGTTTACTTGACATCGACAAGTAATTTTCCATAGTGGGTTACGTATTGAATGTTTGTTTCTACCTCCACTCCATTCAGAAAGCCAGTTTGCTTACTGATGAAGAGTAATGCACCAGAGAATTACCAGATTGATAGAGCTTTTAGGGGATGGAATAACAAGGAAGGATTGCAGTGACTCTGCACCATTCAGACTCTGAAAGAGTTTATAAAGTAGTGCTGGGTTGTGACAGAAAAAAAAAAAAAAAAAAATCATAAGTGCAAATCTCTGCTGAATGCAGCATTCATACAAAAGAAGCTGGGGGAAGGAGGAGCTATCAAGGCATTCTGGCCTGCCAGTGCTTATGTTCAAATCAGAGAAAACAGAAAGCACAGAAAGTTGCCAGGAGAAATGTAAAGTCTCAGAGTTCAGCTCTCCAGGGCGGGGACCATCTGTCTGCTCTGTGCTTGTACAGAATCAAGCCAGATGAGGTCTTTGTTTAAAAAAAAAAAAAAAAANTTCAAGCGAATGCGGGCTTTTTTTTAAAAAAAAAAAAAAAAAAAGGTATTTTTGTATTTTGGTTGAAGGGAACTTAGAGGCCTAATTTGGGCATATAGATAAGTAAGCAATAGCTTTGCTTTATTAAGTTAGCATGTCCATGCACTAATGGTTCTGGCAGCCAAAATTTTTCTGTTCTGGACATATCCACATTTAATCAAAGGACGTGCCATTTTACTGCAGGTTTAATGCTCTAGAAGAACAACCCAAAGCAAAATCATGTTATTTTCTTTTCTAATTCCAATTAAACATCCACGGCCTAAGTGCCTTGCTTACCCATGAATAAATTACAGATTTCATCCTTGTCAGTTATTACTACCTGATATGGAGAGACTTAGAAGAAAATCATCAAAGAGACAAGATCTGACATCTATGAACCATAGGGGAAAAAAAAAAAATCATAGAGGGTTGTATAGCTTGAGATGCCTTTACCTAACTGCCAGCTTCTTTGATGAGTTCACTCAGAGTATTTACACAGTACTGGGACCGAGAGTTTTGTTTCTTAAACATCCCCTTCACTAAAAACAAGACTTATCTCAGTACAATTCAAACAGGCAACACCCACTTGTGCACTGTGGTATAAGGAATACGTCCATCAGTAAAAGAGGGAAGAAAGGAAAAAACTCTCACTGACCCAATCTGAATTTAAGACGCATTGCTCTTCTGTAGCCTACAACTGCAACAAATGCTGAAATGTTTATCTTATTCTCCTCCTACAGTGGTAGAACCTGACCTTGCCACTTAGCATACTCAAAGACATCACAAGTACAATGATATGCACAATATTAGAGTTGGAATATAATCAAAATCTCCAAATTAGGGAGAGTTCATCTTTCTGCTGTTAAGTGAACAGTTTTGATGTGGTTTTGAATACAATCAAGCACCTTCAGAACTTTGGAAGTCATGAAGTGGAAAATGTATTGACCAACAACCTAACATGGAACAAGACCCTAGGGTGAATTTGTCTTACCACAATTCCTGGAACAGACAATTTTGTTGAAAGACACCGCATAGTCTCATTACATTTACTTTTTAAAATGCATTTACAGTTTTAAGGACAAACAAGTCTAACAGGAAGTGCCAGCTGAATTCAAACGGAGTAAATCCAGTCTGGCAGGCAAGTCAACTTAAGACGCTTGATCTTTGCTCACACAGTGCAAAGGGTGTATTGCAGAGCTCTGATGGTCATGCTGCAGGAGGACAGTGGAGCTGCCTAGGTAGAGCAGATACAAATGTTCAAAAGTCCAGTATTCAGCGAATCTGTCAGAAGACCAGATATGGAGCAGGAGGGGTCACATCCTCCTTTGAGCAGGTGCCCAGGGACAGCACAGCTTCCTCTGGTACACACAGAAAAAAGCACTCTTTGCTTCAAACGAGCTGTGTGCACAGGGTGAAGCCAGGTGTTCATTTTCTGTCTCCAGGACATGTTCGTTCCTCCTCTTCAGATATTCCAGTCATGCAGTTAGAGGAAATCTGGTAAATCAGACTTTCTGTCAGTGGGACTGGAGGTTTGTGCATTCTGGTTTTACATTCTTTCCGCCTTTTTAAGTTGAAGTAGACAAAATAATAAGCCATCAGTAATGGCAGGATTAAAACGGTGCATCATCATGCTCTCAATGTAATTATTTCATCAGACAGAGGGAGGCTAACTGAGCTGATAGGTGCGTAGTGCATGAAGATGAGCCTATCACACAGTGTTTCTATCACATTTTTACCCATATAAGTGTCTGTTGTATGAGTTTTAAAAGTTTTTCCAAATGCCAGCTTCTCTGAAGTGGAACCTGATGTTGTTTGTTGTTTTGTCAGTTGTTTTTTCTCTTCCAGTAAGAATTCTTTATACTTGTTTGGAATAAGACTACACGAAGATTTTTATGAAATAAATTTCCTCATCACTATATTATGAGGCATGAAGTATTGCTCTCAAAGTTAAGCATCTGCCATAATCTGTGCTTTTAGTTACCTGTCATTTTTATTGGGCTCATAGTCTAATGCAAACATCAGAAGGCAGATCCACTGTTTACATTAGTGCTGCAACCATTTCAGCATCTTGAATTTTAAGTGTTATACAGAAGTGGTCTAGGAATGGCCCCTGCAACAAGAGTGATGCAATCCTAAGTGACCAAACAGATTACAAACAGAAAAAAAAAAAAAAAAAAAAAAAATTCACTTCCTCTATTTTAGAGGAAACAAAGTACTCATTTGTCTAAACCACAATAAGTTCGTGTTGGAACTAAGAACTTGCAAGTCTGAACAAAGAAAACACTTTTCCTCCATAACCTTTCTTAAGCTTTCTCCACTTTATTTCTACTGGAAGATATGAGGTATGACAGTCAAACCTGAGTAGAAATAAATATGTCACTGTGACCAAAGTGTCTCCAATTTGATGGGTATATTTTTCTGACTAGTTGCAGATGGGGAAAAAAATGCCAGTGCTTGCATTTATTTTGATCAATAACACTGAGAAGCCTTATAATTTCTTTCTTTCATCTGAGCATGCCCTTGAACAAAGAAAATGTAATAAAGGAGGAAATGCTTCCTTCTTTGAAGGAGCCATGACATAATGTTCTCTATTACTTGTTCAACCAAAGGAGATTGTGATCTCAGCATCTCAGAGTCTGTTTTAGACACTTCAGCCTATATACACCCTAATATGTCATACAGACTTTGTCTTTAAACATCTGCCAGGCTCAAAAGCTGTATTAAAAGAAAAACAACAAAAACAATAACAGAAAAAAAAAAACACACCAGCATGAAAATGAAAATACTTTTTTTGTTTCTTCGTTTTTGTTTTGTTTGTTTTCAGAAATATGAATCAAAAAACTCAACTGTGTGCACTGAACACAACTAAGAATCTTTCTTTTAGATACCAAAATATTAGTATTAAATCATGACTAGAATTCAGCAAAATTAAAATGCAAAGTTAACAGAATTAAGCATCAGCTTAAATGCTGTGGATTTCAATGGGATGGAAGCCCATTTTCAGAAATAAGTAATTTCCTCCATTGGGCTCACAATTACAAAGGCATGTTACAATTTTGTGATGTACTAAGCTCAAATTAGGCTTGGGAAAGGCTTAACTGACAGAGTTTCAGTGTATTTGCTTTCCTAAATACCAGCTTCACTTGATGCATGTGGAATATATTTAGCAAGCTGAGAATTTCATCTGATCAATGATGAGCACGCAGTAAATCAGCAAATCAATCAATGATACTAACAGAAGCCCCTTCTGTAATGAGGCATTATGGAGATTTCTGTTTAGTGATTTATATCTCAATATTGAATTGTGACAAAAGTATAGAGTTAAGACCCAGGCTTTAATGTTTAAAGAACTAAGGTTGTTTCTCATAGCTATGTTTAAGTTCAGAAGAAATGATTGAGTGCATGACCCAAATCCATAGAGGCATTCTGCTTTCAGTGCTCTGAATCATTTGTCCTTCAAGTATATTAAATTTTATTCGTTAAAGTTTACTTTAAAGGACCTAATTTATTTCCACATTTTCAAGCTCATATTTAACTTTTCAGAACAGAATACAATTTCTGAAATGGAATGTATTTCAATTTGAATCAGAATTTGCACCACACAAAGATCCATGTTGCATTATGCATTTTTTTTCCTTGTAAACAGGAATGTTAGAAAAGGGACATTCCGCAAGTGGAATTAATTTTGTTTCTTTAAAACATCATTAAAAAAAGCTCACTTGCTCAATGTGTAGTCAATATCATAGCCTGCACCTTGGACCAAAAGAAGGACAGAACTATTTTTTTTTTTTTTTTCTCATTTACCGATCTGAAAAAATTTTGGAATTTTGGATCAAAGCAGCCTTTTTTTTTTTTTTT
>VXAL01018585.1:169181-210086 GCA_013399475.1 Chauna torquata
AAAAAAATTTTTTTTTTTTTTTTTTTTTATCACCAGAGAACATACTGTATGTGCCCGTTTGTGCAATTGCCAAATCTTTTGTAAGTCAAAAACATGATGCGTGAAAGCCACCAGGAAAGCACTAAATGAGCTATCATTTGTGCTTTTCACATACCATTCTTTATTTCAATAATACAATTTAAAATTATAGCAGTGAACACACATAAATGTCAAGTATAATAGCATTTAGTGGAGAAATAAAACAGAAACAGGCAATCTAATTGTTAGGCTATGCACTGAAGTCCTGTCCTACCTTTTTTCTATTCAGCTTCCATAGCTGTTGTGAAAGGCTGTCTGTCAATACAGTTGTGTATTATTGTCAACCTATTTGTCCTTTCGATCAAATCGACAGCAATTTAGCCTGATTGCTATGCAGCTGGAGCAATTTGGGCCCTGCTCTCCCAGACACTTCTGTGGCAGCTGCATTTCATGGCTTATTGCAGCACACCTGCAGAAGGACTGCAGTCGGTTGGTTGCAGTGCTAAAAAATACCATATTTTGATGTGGTGTTTATGGCTGAGGATGAACAGCTTAATTACAAGGGAACTGGGATTGGGGATGTCATCTGACACAAAAGGATGAACGCTGTCATTTCAAATGTGAAGAAATCATTCCAACCCCTCAATGTGGTGGTGATTTTTATGGTATCGCACCTATATCATTATACTGCAACCAGCAGTGTAGAAAGAAACCACCCTGGAGCAGAAATCCAAATTCAACCCCCAGCCCCCCTCCATGCTGTGTGCTTCAGTGCACCTGCAGATACCCATCTGAGCCAGAATCAGAAAGTGTTTGATTGCAAGGAAGGAGCCTGTGCTTGTGCCCTGCATTATTTCATATGCTTTGGTATCAGGGCAATAGCACCAAGAAGTGCTGTGAATCAGTACCTAACTTACTAGCCAATGCTTAATGTAAGCTGTTTCCTAGGGTCACTTTCAAGGATAGGTATTTGATTTTCAGCTGGGCTCTCAAACATCCAGTGTAGTCAAGGGCACTAGCATCTTGCAGGGGAGACAGTATCTTCTCCCTTTAAAAAGGCCCAGGGTTCCACTAGACTTTGAAGAAGAAGAAATAACCACATACTCTGGACATTCATTCACAAGAAGAGAGATGGGAGCCTATTCATTGAGAAGTCTGGGGGAGCAGCATGAAGAGGTAAAAGAGGGTTCCCAGAGATTGGAAACATCCATTGGACACAGGACAAACTCACTGTCTGATAACTTGCCACTGCGAAGTAAAATGCTTTGTTTCAAAGAAAACAAACAAACAAACAAAAAACCCACACAATTGCCCTATGTAAAATGAACCTGAAAATGGTTCAGCGGAAGAGTTTCTAATAGCTGTGAACAGCAAAAATTGGTTCATTCCTTTCATCAGTAACACTGCAAGAAACAACAGCCTGACTTCAGTGCTCTATACCTTGCTCAGCCAATTCACAGATCAGTATATTTTCAAGACTGCTTTTCCTTCATAGGATTTTACTCAGCCCAGTGATAAATCCCTGAACACTGTAAAGTAAGAAAGAAAAAGTTCAAGGAGTAAATAACTGAGTTTGATTTTTCAAGCTAAACAAACCCAGGTAACAGCTTAAAAAAAGGTGCATGGGGGGGACGGGACACAACCACACCTGTAATTATTTGATGTGGTGCACATATAATAGACATTGAGGCAATTATTAAAGAAAATTCAACCAACCAGAGTTCATTTCCCATGCAAGGCTCCCCCTCCCCTGAGATTCCAGTCAATTGTGCCACGCAACCCACAGTACAAACCTCAATAAAGGAGTCACTGGAGATTTCAACCCATTTGGTCGGGTTAATAGAAAAAGTGATGTGACACCTGTTTGTAATCACAGGGGTTTCCTTATGTAAGTCACTCACTGCCATAAGACACACGTGACCCCATGCACTGTTCCAGTTTGCATGTTACACTAGGGTTGCTGCTACTTATTCTCATTAAGAGCTTGATCATTTGTGAGACTTTGCATCTTTCATTCTCAATACATCCACTGGAATTAAATAATAGATATTTAAATACTCTGCACTTCTCAGGAGAAATCAGCTGCGGCACAGAAACAGACTGTACACTTTCTGCTCCCCCCATTTCTTTCCAGTACCCAAGATCAGAGCATGAAGCTGAGAGAGAGCAGCTGGAGCCCAACTTCATATTAAATCATTTCTCACCCAAAACTAAATATTTGTAAGGCCAGTCCCCTGGACTTTACATCCTATGCAACATGTCCAATTGTAACTGCCTTCTAGAAAGAGGCTAGAAGAAGAAAGGTACGTTTGGGCTTGGCAGAATGAAAACTATCAAGTAACAGAAATTACTCCAACAATGGCTATTCAAGAGCACCTATTCCAAATAACCCATGTGCACAGTCTTATTACATATAAAGTGTGCCTCAGTGTAAGGTTCTCACTTTGAAAGTGAACAGCACCACCAGAGGTCTGGGCACATGGGCTGACATAGGAACTGTTAACAGCTGTCTCTTCTCCAGTATGATAACACCTTCAGAGTCAAACAACTTATCTTCCCTATCCCTTTCTCTATCCTTATAATAAGCAGAAAATAAATAAATAAATAAATAAACAAATAAATAAAAAAACATAGGATCATTTAGGTTGGAAAAGATCTTTAAGATCATCAAGTCCAACCATCCATCTAACACTACATGTCCACCACTGAACCACGTCCCTAAGCACTACATCCACACATCTCTTAAATACCTCCAGGGATGGAGAATCCACCACCTCCCTGGGCAGCCTGTTCCGATGCGTAGCCACTCTTTCTGTGAAGAAATTATTCCTGATATCCAATTTAAACCTCACCTGGCACTACTTGCATCCTATCACTCATTCCCTGAGGAAAGAGACCAACACCCTCCTCACTGCAACTTCCTTTCAGGTTCCCCTTAGCCTTCTCTTCCCCAGATTACGCAGCCCCAGTTCCCTCAGCCGCTCCTCATGTCTTGTTTTCTAGTCCCTTCACCAGCTTTGTTGCTCTTTTCTGCACACACAGAACATACTGATTTTAACCCACCTTTTCTTTCTTATTTTTAAATCATAAACAGAACCTAGAGTAGGTCCTGAGGCCCAGCAAAAGTCAGTGCCACAACGTTCAGCGCCCCACATTTAAACAAAATTAGACTTACCAGCTGCTATGCAGGAAGAGAAACCTGGAGCTCCAGCCTCGCAATGAAAGCTGTGTATACAGCTTGCCAGGAGTCTGCACAGATTCCCACTATTTCCACATATGCATGATTGGCTGTACAACATCTCTGCAAAGCAAAGGGTAGGAAGGCCAACAGAGAGGCCCACAGCTGTGATTAGATCATGGGGACCCAGGAACAGAACTCCAGCCACAGACCATTAATATCTGGACACCTTCTTTTTAGTGCTGACATGCCTGCCCAGATTACACTGACAAGAGCTTGCTGATGTATCATATTCACGCAAGCTTGTCTGCACCTGGTAGCTGACAGGAAACTAAACTGCTTCTGCCATTTCTTCATTTCATTTTCCAGCAATTTTCCACCAGTGTATGGGGGAATTTAAAAGAGTGACAAACTCATTTTGGGTTTGTGTTGCAAACCTGATCAGCTGGGGTTTTGTTCACATACCTCTACTGTCTTAATTGATTTGCTGGAGACTCAAATTCAGCTAGCGCTGGATGGAGCTCGGGTGAGTGATGTACTTTGTGACTGACCTGATACACTGCTGATCTTGAACTGTTACATCTAATTTGCAAGAACTGCTATAGAGAGTTTATAGGAATTGTGAATTCTGGCTTTCTGGAGTGTTTGGTTGTACAGGTTGTACAGGTACCTGATTTTGCATTTGGATTCTTCTTCATGAAATGCCACTTTTCTCTAAACCAAGTGGCATCATGATTGCAAGCTGATAATTGTTAAGGGGGAGAAATAATTTGAGATGAGTTTGTTTTCCCTAACAGAATGCAGAAAACACAACTGTTTGTACAGCAAGCACATTTCCTCAGTCTTATTTTTTCCCCTTTAAACAGTGAGTTTCACAAGGAGGGTCTCCTCTTCTTTTTTCCAGAACAATTTTGGGAACCATGAATAATATGGATGAATATTCATAAAGAGTTAATCTCTAAATATTTCCACATTTTATATTAGTTTCCCTGCCTGCTTCAGATAGATAATTTTCTGTTTTTTGTTGTTGTTGTTGTTGTTGTTGGTGGTGGTGGTGGTGGTAGTGCTGATTCTGGTTTTTTTTTTCCGCTGTTCTTTCATCCTTCATTTTGCCCATTGACTTGGTCCTCACCTGCCTTTTGATCCTGTCTATATTTCTCTTTATTGCTTTCATTCTTTAGATGTAACCTTCAAAACTCAGCTCTTTGTATTTCTTAGCATCTTAGAGTCACATAGAAAGCAGCAGAAGCTCTAGAAGTTTGTTTCAGAGTTTCAACAGAGCTATTTCGAAATGTTTAGACATCTTTCCTGAGAAAATCCTAATGTATTGCCACCCTGTCCTTCACATGTTGCCATACAATCTCCAGTGACATCTGCTCAAGGAAAGGCTTAGGAATAAATGTTGGTTTTATGAAGAATGAAAAACCTGATGGCAAGGACAATCCTCCAGGCCATGGCTTGTCTCCAAGCAGCTATCTGGCCACTAACCTAATCTCCCATGGTGAGAACTTCACTCCCCAGTCTGATGGAATGACTCACCAAGGCACAACCTGACAACCGTCCTCAGACAAGAAATTTACATCATATAACTTTTGACAATGCAAGGCAACTTCTACACTTTCAGACATAGAAAAATGTGCAACTTTAAGATGACCTCAATGTGATGCACTCTCCAGAAGGTTTCACCTTGTACCTGCTCATGGGTGAAGCAATAAATGTGGAGCATTTCATGGTGAAACTTGACAGACGAGCTCAGGTTCTCTGTGGACTGGCCTTTGGGTAGATTGTAACACACAGGGTATGATTTGGTATGACCTATAATTTAAAGCAGTTATTTGGCTCCAGTTCTCTAGTATTTGATTGTCTCACGGTTTGCAGCATATTTATTCTCCCTCTGATGGAAGGAACCAATATTATTTACTTTTTACAGGGTGGAAACCAAGGTATCAAGAAACTAAGTGTATTGCATTGACCAACAGTTATTAAANAAAAAAAAAAAAAAAAAAACAGAAATTGAGCACAAGGTCTAATCTACTCATAAGAGATTTCACTAGTAGTCGTCTATCCTCCAGGAGTACCTCTCTGCATTTGCACAGAGAGGCATTTGAGCTGTAAGCCCTTTCTTGCAGGAAGGAGTCCTTAGCAGAGCATTCCTTCAAGGCTTGGCATTTGTTCCCTCTCCTCATCTAGCTCAACCGGATGACCTTCCAACAGACACCTTGGAAAAGCCTTTAATGTGCACAACTGTTGGAAGGAAAGCAGAAATTTTGGAGAAGAGAAGACATGCAAGGGAGTAATGAATTTGTGTAGCTTTGATTTATGGACTAGTTGAGGTTATGTATGTATGATTATTTAATGTCACTGGCTGCCTGAGCAAATTTGTTACCTAATTCTGAGTGCTTAACGCTCTTGAATGGTCATTATGTTGCTGTAGGTTTAATTAGCTGGTGGGTGTTCTATAGTTTTAATGGTTTTCATATAGATGGAAGCTTTTTAGTGTTTTAAAAAGAAAATTGTTTTTTATTTCCCTTTTTTTGCATACTGTCTCAGCAATGATTATAAAACATGTTAGAACACACAATGAAACCTTCCCGTCATTTTCTTTTTTGTTAATGGTCATTTTATTTTCTTTAACTACTCAGAAATATGCCATCCAAAGCCCTTCCTAGGCATACTTTAAAAAAATGTAATTTTGAATACATTTATGTCATCAGAGCCTTTTACCATTTATATTTAGTCAGTATCTTTCAAGATTCACACTGAACTGATTTGACAGTGGAGTACTAGTCCAGCCAACAAACGCTGCTCCGGATGGGTCCTAGGGCATATTCAGTACAAGTTAGGTGACGAGCTTGATGGGTTGACAACTCCCTTTGATATCCGATTTCCATGTTTCTATTTAAGTGTGTGACTCAAACCTGTAAAATTTCCACAGTGACCCATGTCCCTGTGACATTTAAGGGACAGTCACTCAGACTGCAGGTGCTTTGTGATTTATGTCAGAATAAATGGAGCTATTCAATTTATCGTACATCCAGGACTTTATTACATAAATCCTGAACTAATCTCCTCTTTGTCAGAAATTAGACCTGGAACTACCTAGCTGGAGAACATATGGCTTTGCAGCAGCGGAAACCAGATATTTGGAAGAAATCTTTTAGTTGCTAAGGTATGTGGAAGGCTGTAGGAAACAGCTTAAAGAATCTTTCTCCCTCAAAAAGGAAGGCACAAAAATATCTGACGTAGAGTCCTTGCTGGTGATGATCACTGGTCCTCTGTTTCTCAGAAACATTACTAGCTGACTCACAGCAGCTGTAAGGAGAGCTCATGGTGTGTGGATCATCCTGGTTTCGGCTGGGATAGAGTTAATTTTCTTCATAGTGGCTGGTATGTGCCATGTTTTTGATTCAGGAGAAAAACAGTGCTGATAACACACTAATGTTTTAGCTGTTGCTGAGCAGTGCTTACACAGAGCCAAGGACTCTTCAGCTTCTCCTACCACCCTGCCAGTGAGGAGGCTGGGGGTGCACAAGGAGCTGGGAGTGGATGCAGCCAGAACAGCTGACCCAAATTGACCAAAGGGATGTCCCATACCATATGGCATCACACAGGACAATAAAACTGGGAGAGTTGGCCAGGGCAAGGGGGGAACCACTGCTCGAGGATGCGCTGGGCATCGGTCAGTGGGTGGTGAGCAATTGCATTGTGCATCACTTGCTTTGTGTATTCTTTTATTATTATTATTACTATTATTATCATTACTATTTTCCCTTCCTTTTCTGTCCTATTAAACTGTCTTTATCTCAACCCATGAGCTTTTACTTTTTTTTCCGATTCTCTCCCCCATCCCATTGGGGCGGGGTGGGGAGCGAGCGAATGGCTGTGTGGCGCTTAGCTGCCTGCTGGGTTAAACCACAACAGGACAAACTTATTACCTGGTGTTTTATTCATTGGAAACATGGGCTTTTTTGTAACCCAGACACTTCTCCTGTCGCAGTCCTGACAATGATAAGCTCACATTGTGAAGGTAAGAGGTACTCCAAAACCCAGCTGCGTCTCCCACTGCAGTGCTCAGGACAGCGTAGTGCCTCCTTTTCAGCCCTCCCCCAGCGATATGCAACGTGAGTGCACAAAGCACAGAGACCATCACCATCTTCTCCAAGGCTGTCCTCTGGAGGACAGCAGGGATGACCAGGATGTGCACCCCTGAGGCACAGTAGCAAGGTGTGAGAAGCTCTGTTCCTCCATGAAACAAATGTTTTTGCAAGCACCTTGAGATTGGCTCCACACCCATCTACAGCGCTGTGCTTCATTTCAGTGGGTCTCAGTTTGAAGTGTGGCTCCTTATTAGTTGAATAAGCACTGAAGTCTCATAAAAAATCTTGAGAAAACACTGGTCCCTCTTTTTTTTTGGTGTCACTTCATTTATTATCATGCATCATTTAGTATTATGCATTTACCACTAGTGCATTTGGTGGCAATCACTTTGCTACTGTAGATATTTTCTATTACCTTCTGTAGTGTAAGCTACTCTTAACAGCACTAAAGGTACCAGTGAATTGAGTTCTGCCCCATAGCAGGCTTCTTGGAAAGCACTGAAGTGGTTAATTTATACAGCCCTGATAAAAATCAAAGTGCTTTACAACAGGAACATGATATAAACTCTCCTAAATGTAGGTATTTAATTGAGTCTTGCAAATTCCACTTGCCCACTCAGCTGGGACAAGTAATTATTTTTGATGGACGAGTAAAATGTCATTAGTATTTCCATCCTGCTAAAGCTGGAAGATTAGTCTTTGTGGCTGAGCAGATAAATTTCCATGACAGTTTTGCAAGGCTGAATGAATAAATAAATGTAGCTGTACTTTTAAAACTACACACAAAATCTGTCTTGATAGCTACAATCACAACCCTTACTCTACAAGCAAAAGATATGAACCCTACAGAAACAGAGACACCTACGCAGCCCAAAGGCTTGCTTGGTCTCTGCTATTTAATAAGGACCAGACATTATCTGAAATCCTACACAGGCACCTAACAGCTGAAAAACGTACCATGAGTAAACACATCAGCTCAGTATTTGTTGTGTGCCTGAAGCTCCCGTTCACCTCCTTCTCATATGAATCTTGATTGCATGAATCACACCTTGAGCTGCCTGTACAGTGTATGTTATGTCCTGAAATGCCTCTCCAATTGTTCTTACTCTTTTTCCTGAGTTCAGCATCCATTGCTCCAGGCTCCCAATACCCAGCTCAATCCCCACACAGAGCAGATATGGGATTCAGTTGGGCCATGTGCTGCAGAGGCTGTGCAAGGCTGATGGAGGACAGAAAGCCTTTCCTGAGAAGAGCAGACAGGAGAGGTCATGGCAAGGAGCTGACTGCAGGAGAAATGTTTGAAGACCGCATTAGTCTTCATAACTCTTTAAGAAAAAGTCTCTTCAAAGGAAACCTTTAGTTTGAGGAATATTAATAAACACCAGTTCTTAGGATTACCCTGAGACTTGAAAGGGAAGGGGTGTCGCACCAGGGACAGCACGAAATAGCTGGGAGAACTGACGTTAGGTGCCTGAATTTGATTACAGCAGGTGTACATGCCCTTGCTGAAACACATGCCTCCACAGCCTCCCACCATGCAAAAGTCTGCTTTGTGCCTTAAACATTCCCACAAGCCTTCATATGCATTGAAGAAAGCTTTAAATAAATTACACTATCATTTTTGTGTCTTCTGCATCAGAGGTCACACTGATGCTAAGGCATAGGTGTACATTGTGAAATGGCGTTTGCACAGCAAGGTGAGATGGGGGAGTTAACGCCTTCCCCCCGCCCTGCCTTTCTCACCCCTCCCACTGACATACCTACACTAACAGGTCCACGTGCCTTCTGGAAGGACTCAGTGTATCCTCTGCTAGTGGAAAGGTCATCTAGCTACATTGGCAAAAAAGCTTTTGCTGCATTTTAAACTGCATCTGATGCTAGAGGGCTCTTCCAGGAGACCTTTGTTATAAGGGAGGTGCTCTACGATGCCATGGTGTCCTTTCACACGCACTCTGTTTCTCTGTTCTTTGTTATTAAGGACTCAGAAAATGGCTGCCAGCTATCTCATACCCTGATTAACAAGTGGATGTTGTGACATTGTTTAATGACTAAATAAACCTGCAGTCTGAAAGTAACTGGAGACCCAGAAGGACAAAAACAAATACGACATATTCATCAGATTAATCAAACAACGAGAAGAAAATCTGCCTAGCAAAAAGGCCGATCAGGATATGATAGGAAAGTGCAGGTATTAGCTAGATTTTTGAAGCTTTTTTCACTGATGTGAATTGACACAGTAAAGTGTATATCAGAAGACATTCTTTGGAAAGTATTTAAAACATCAATTGTAAAACGTTTTATTTGGGGAGAAAATTAACAGTAATTATTAGCAGCTCCAACTCCAGTCTACAGCAAAAATTAAATAAGGGAAAAGGAAAGGAAAGGAAAGGAAAGGAAAGGAAAGGAAAGGAAAGGAAAGGAAAGGAAAGGGAAAAGAAAAGAAAAGAAAAAAGAAAAGAAAAGAAAAGAAAAGAAAAGAAAAGAAAAGAAAAGAAAAGAAAAGAAAAGAAAGCTGAACATCCCCTTGCCACTAATAATGTTTTCTCCCTTTCTGTAGCCTTATTTCATTGGGGCTTCTTACCCACTACAATACTATCCTACTAACTTAGAAACAAGTAGTGTCACGTGCTTACGAATCAATTTCCTAGCAGATAAAGCACAATATGGGGCACTAATGCTCAAAGGAGGAAATGAACTTTTCCTTCCTTTGCAGCCAGAAGGAATTTGGTTTCACATGTCACTGTAGAGGGAGACACTGTGCTACTCCCAAAGCACAGTGGTGCAAACCCAGAAAGAGACATAGCACCACAAGATTTTTTTCTGGTCTGGGATCATATGGGGCAAAAATTGCTACTGTTTCTGCAGACGTTCAAAAAGCATTAGACACCTGAATGGCTGCTGTCCTTCTGAAAAATCTCCCTTAAAGTATTTTTAAATCATAGTAAGGCATTCTACAGGGTTACCGTATCTATTAACAGCAAGATTTAGTGAGTGATAGTGTTACTGCAACTCACACTAAAGAAAAGGGGATGCATATTCCCTGTCTGGTAAGTTACCGGGTGTTTGAAAAATAGAAGCATTGTTAAAAGAAAGGGAGTTTTCTTGGTTTCTTCCTCCTATCAAGAAATAAATAAGTGTTTGCATCGCTTCATAGATGCAACCTAAACAAGTGTGAATTAGTTCCAGGCTTTGAAAGCATATGCACTCTCCCACCTTCATTGCATTTCCTGGAGCCATTAACTTTCATATTCCTTTCACCTTGTGAGTTCTCCAAACAACCACTCACACATCTTTATTTTGACTTACCAAGGTAAAAACTCATTCAACCATACCTGATTCTAGGAATTTCTCAGCTGGCGGAAGGCTGCAATTCAAGACATTCTCAGAACATAAAAACACTAATATTTTATCTGATATATTTTTCAGCAATCTATGCAAATCTATACATTGCTTTCAGGGTGTTTTTTCTTTTTAATTTTGTTACAGCCACACACAGGAAACTATCACAGTGGCATCAATGGCGTGAATGGATACTATCTAACAAATGTGCTGGAATCAGAAGTGTTCTGTCAGCATTCAGTGCAATAATTTTATGATGAAAACAACACCTTATTAATCACCAAAACACATCCTCCTAAAGACACCAAGGCTTAGACTGGCTGATGGGCAGCACTCCAGGCTTTGACAAAGCACCAAAGAAAAAGATCATTAGTTTGCCAGAATCATATATCTAACATGTCCAATTTTCAGACCGTTGACAAATTATCTCCATAGAGTGACAAAATTTCTCAGATAATATAATTGCTGAAGGTCTAGTGGTGAAACTGGAAGAATCATAAGAAGAAACCCAAAATACTGGTTTATTTTATGAATTATTATATAGCTTGTAATGAAATTATTATCCTTCTGAACAGAATGACTGCATTTCTGATCATACTGCCAGGAAGAAAATGAATACCAGCAAGCATCAAATCAAACCAGCACAGTAGAGAACATGTGGAAAGGTAATTTAACATAGCATGTGTAAGGCACATTTCTTCCAGTGACATCCCTGTGAACATATCCATCAGCGGAACTAGGATTAATGCCAATAACAGGCTCTTACAACAAATAAAGACAGAAGGACCACCTAGTTAAGGACAGTAAGTGGGATAGGAAGGGAATAACATTGAGATTTGCCCAAGTGACTGTCAAGTATCTGAAGACCAAACCCTTGTGGGTGATTGAATGATGAAATGGCCTACAACAGCTTAACCTAAATACATGAAAGTGATGCACAAAAAAGAAACAATCCTAAAGTTTACACTGACAGCAATGGATTTTGAGCAGTTAGCACTCAGGAAGGACAGCTTGGGTTACAATAAGTAGACCTAAGAAAATGCCAGCTTAGCGCCCAGGAGCAGTCAAAGATGCAAACCAAATGCTAAGAATTATTAGGAAAGAAATGGTGAACAAAACAGAAAAAAAAATTACCACTATACAATTCTATAGGTTATCCCCACCTTGAAGAGAATGTGCAGCTCCGATCTGCTCCCTGCCCCTAAAAGGATGTAGTAGAAACAGAAACGTGCAGACAAGGGCAAGAGGGGTGACTGAAAGAGACCAGCTTCCATATGAGCAATAGATATATAAACTCAGAATCTTCAGTCTAGAAAAGGACAAGGGGATAGGGGTCTATAAAGACATGTGGAAAGGAGACGGTCAGCAGGGAGTGCTTGTTCACTCTGTCTTCCAATATAATAACTATGCAACATCAGACAAAAGCAGCAGATGGCCTAAAAGGTTACATGGATTCAAAAGGTATCAGGCAAATTCATAGAAGAAAAAATCATTTAGAACTACTAAATGCATGGAGAACTCTGGCTTATGAAATTGCTGGACGCTACAAAGGTGTTCTGGAAAACATCTAAGAGTATGCTTCTGAATCCTGAAAATTCATTAATTTCAAGGTGATTAGTTATCTAAACAGCCAAACTAGAAAAATTCATGTTAGCATCCAATATCCTTTTTAAAAATATTTAGTTATTCAGCCACAGAACACAACATACACCGTGATCATAGCTTGCAGAGGATCTAGATGCTGAAACGGATTTTGTAGTCACACTGCAAAGATGAATACACTGCAAACAAAGCTGATCTGCAAACACTTTGAGAATAGATGAAAGGGTCAAGTTAATTGGATACATTTACATTAATTGCTCATTGAACCAGCTGTAAAAATACCACAGTGCAGCACTCTCTATTTCCTCTTACTTTATCATGGAAACTCAAACAGTCTGAAACAGTCTGATCAGCCAAGAGACAGGTTGTTGGTAGTTGGTTGTTGTTGTTGTTTTTTCCCTACAGGAAAAATGTTTGCTAGTTATATTCTAAAGGTTTTAACCTCTTTCATGCTCTATACTAGAGTTTTGGATTGTCACAGCAATAGGTAACCCAGAAGAACTCCACCAAAGTGATCCAAATATGCATGACATATCAATGTGCTTCTTAAAATGTCTGTTTGCTCTGTTAAATTATGCTCAAGCTGTAACTCCCTTTTCAGCAGAAAGCATTAAGAGTTGATAAAGTCTTGCAATATAACCGTGCTAACCAGCACTAGACTTAGAAATCCAAGAATATTAAATCAGCAGCACCCTCATTTACTTATTTTTATTTTAGGATTTAGCTAGATACTGACTCACTAGAAAAATCCTTCGCCTGCTACACAAGAGTTAGAGATCTCCTCCTAGAATTGGCTGGGCAGATGACAACTCTGGATCTTTGATTTTGTTTACTGGAACCCATGGGGGAAACATTTTCTCTTTTATTTTTATTATCTGTTAATCTGCTAGCCAAGCAGTAAAATGGGACCTTTTCTAGTGAAGGAATCATAGCAGCTACCCCCAAAGCTTTCTCTGACTCATCCTCTGACTCCTGTGTCCCTTACCTCAACATAAAACAATGAAATATCCTACTTTTAGTCAAAAGCTGGGAAAGCTCTAAAATAATGATTATCTCTGCAAGCAAATCTTTCAGTAGGTAATTTTGGGGTAGGGATGGTTTGTTATTTGATGGTAAGGGATGGTGTTGAGCAATGTAGGATCAATCATTTGTGCAATTTAAAGAACCAGAATTCTTTCAAAATGGACATTTATAAACTCATGTTTTGTTAGGAAGCCGTTCATCTGCAGGAGTTATGTGAATACCCCATCAGCACTTAACCCAAAGGAGAGCAACAGCAGCACTTTTCTGTTTATGAGAAGCAGTCATGACCACTAAGGATGCCACGCACTCTGAGTGACCCCACAGGACCTTATCGGTAGCGCGTACATAGGTGCATCTCTCTTCTGTGCCAGCACAGAACTCCTCTGAAGCACACAACGCAGATTCTATGTTTTTCCCCAGCATATAGCATTTACTTTCCATAGCAGTAAAATTGACAGATACACTGCAGAAGAAAGCCCAGGAGAATTCCAAATCCCTTCCAGCACAGACAGTTTCCCAACTACTACTGACAGATGTTTGTCTACTATGTTCTGAATCCTTCTCTTCAGAAAAAAAGTACTCCATAATCTTTCCTAAGGCCATCTATTATTATAAAGTTTCTCCTAACATTTAAAATTTTCTCCAAAACCTTTGTTGCAAATTAAAATTTCTCAGAAGAGGACTTTATCATAAAAAAAGCTTTTGCATAGCTAAGACTGTTACAATTATTTCTCTTAGTTTTCTCTTTTTTTTTTTTTNAACATTGTTTTTCAACCTTCTGCCATATTTCTCAACCCTTCTGAGTTCATCTGGACTCTTTCCAGTTTCCTTATATTTCCCTCCAAGTGTTAGGGTGAGTACTCAATTTCAAACTTATCCAATACCAAATAGAGTAGAATAATTACTTCCCATAACTTGAAAACAACATATCCAATATATATCCTGGAATGAGCTCTACTACTTCTGTAATTGCACACATTCTGGATTTATATTTAACTTGTCATCCACTGTATATATAAGCCACAAAACCCCTTTTCTGCAGAGAGATGCTTAGCAAATTATGCCCCTTTTTGTCCTGTTGTCATATGACTTTCCTTCTTAACTATAATACTTAGTATTTGTATTTGTTGAATTTTATCTTATTGATTTCACGTTGTCACTCAAATTTATCATGAACATTTGAAATTCTAAGCCTATCCTCTTTGAGAGGGCTTGCAATTATCAATTTTGCAAACTTTAATTGTATTCCTTCTTCCATTATCCAAAATGCTTATATAACAATTATGTAGCTATAGCGCACTCTCTCTCCTCCTCATATTGAAACATCAGTTTTTGTAAAAATAGTGCAAGCACATGGAAATCTCTGGTAAGATATAATCATTGCAAGTGAGGCCTTTCTCCTAAAAGAAACAGAAACAGAAAATTCCCCAATTCCAAGGCACTCTTCTTCAATACCTCCTTCCAGGAGTACTTCTAAAAGAAATGGCTGAACGTAACCCTTTGTAGGAGTCCTACAGTGCTCTTTACACTCTGGTACACCACTCCCAGGGGAAACAGGCAATTAAACAGGGCACTTTCAAAGTCATAAATTCCAGACCAGCACCAACATTAAGCTGGAGTCCTGTTCTGCTTGGTAGCCAAACATCTGCATCAATGCAGATGAAAATGAGCTATCCAGCACAAGAGAATTGCCCATATAGATTGAATTATGAGCTTATATCTCAATCATTCAAATAAATCTGCTTAAAGAAGTGGTAGCTTATTACTGATGTGCCTACTTTGTTATTTAACTGGGGACCATAACTCCTCACTCTTCTCACAGATATTGTCAGCCATCCATAAAGAAAAATCACCAACCACAACATGCATTTACTTGCCAAATTTGTTTAGAAACAATGGGCTTTCATTTCAAAGAAGAGTCAGGGAACATGACATGACTTTGCAAAATGTTAATCTTTTACTTCAAAATATTATCAGATGAATTTCCTGAATGTTTCTTCTGAAGCTACTGAGCAGGCTCGAATTCTTCTTCAGCTTCTCTAATCAGAGACACAGATCTCATCATCGGGTTTAAAACACCACCTCAGACATGAAGTGAACATGATCTACCTATTTAAGTCCCTTTAATGTAGCTGTGGTCCCTTAGTAGCTGGGAGATTCACGAAGTATTTATCCACACACTATCCCCAGGAGGTTAAGGAAGGGTTATTACCCCCCTTTCACAATGATGGACTAAAAGCTCAATAGATGAATAACTGTATTTCCGGGCAATAGAGCTCAGGACAGTGAGTCCCTGAGCTGGTGCATCCTGGGTCTGCCTGCGAGCCAGCTGAGAAACATATTTTTGGGTGCACCATCACAGGAACACAACATCCTGCTTCAATAATCAGGCCTCGTGCCACCACAGCACACTTGAGCATCACCGGTGACGTCAGACCCAGCAACTCCTGTTTGCTGTACAGGTTTCTCTTGCACTGCTGGGTTTATCTGTTGGCCTTTATTTCCTCCCAGCTGTCAGCTGCTATTTTCTGCATGCTATCTCTGGATTAGGATTACTGGAAAAGTGCAGTGGGTTCTGATACTGCTAATGCAGCAAATGTTTTTAGGAGTTACTCAAATGGCAGCAAAACTCATCCCACATTCCTGTTGCAGTAAGAGAATAGCTCATTTTAAAGTGTACCAATTAGTCAAAAAGCAGATTTGAAAATTACTCATTATTAAATATTATTTTCATCCTTGAAATATCTCAATTTGTGCGGCATTACACCTTAGACAACCCAAATCAACCCTAATGTAAAACTTCTTTTCAAACACTACAGCATCAGCACCGTGGAAAGACAGAAGTATAACAGATAACTTCTGCAGCTGTCATTTGTCCTAACAAAGAAAATGCTCCCCACACCAGGTTTGGCCTGAAAGACCTGCAACGTTAGCAAGTCATCTGCTGCTTTGCATCCTGTTGGTCAAACTCCATGGCACTAACCAGCCTCATGTTTCTTGCCCGCTCAACGACCACTGTAAGTCATTTTGTCCAAGGGTGCTGCTTGTCCAGAAATATGCCTATCTAGGGCATGGCTGAGGCAAGAGGTGTAAATGTCTGAAAAGTAACCAATGTTCAAAAACAAAAAAATCACATAGGAAGAATATGCTGCAGATCAACATAGGGAATAAGGCACAAATCTGGTCTTCGTGTAACCTGTACTGCAATGATGTCCTCAGTTATCCAGCTCCAACACCACATGAAACGGAAAAGACAGAGAAGCAATACAGTGCCGACAAGTCCACCCGAGCAGGGAGCAGTGAAAAACCCATCGCAGCCAGGCCTGCTCGGCAAGCCTCCAGCCTGCTCCGCTCATTCCCAGCTCCCCACAAGACCTCAGACCTTCCCTGCTCGGCTTCACTCCTGCTGAATTTCCTCCTCCCAGGAAGAGATAGCTTTCTGCTCATGGCAACACCTGTTTGGTGAGCAAAATATGGAGGTTTCTAGTCACCCGGGGAAGTTTTTAACCTTCTCCTCACAGATGCTAGGGCATTTTTCTCCAGCGTTAGAAGCTGCTGTGAGCTACACCTGGTGTGTCTTCCAGAGACACTATCAGCCCTGCTCCTTTGCAGGTAGCAAGAGCTTATAAGCTGGTTGGAGCCTAGGACTATTGGCTTTAAATATCGCCGGCCATCGCGGCACGCTCAGGGTGTGAGCGCCCACCCCAGCCCGCCTACCTGTTCCACTGGAGCTGCCTCCTCTACAAAGAAGTCTTCCATTGCTGCAGCTGCTCACGTCTGTGCGAGGAACCGGGCCGAGGGGCGGGGATGGGGGTGGAGGGGAATCCTGGAAACTGGCACAACCTAGATACACAGACTGGCAGAGCAACCAACGTTTAAAAAAATCTTAATTAATTACACAGAATCCAGCAAAATTCTGAACCACTGAGCTGACTCTCTTTTTCTTTTCTTTTTTTTTTTAAGCGCTCATTACTCCTATGAGGCAGAAAGGACTTTCAAAGGCTTTTTGCTCTCTGCAGAGGAGCAAGCAAGGATGGAAGCCGTCCTTTGAAGAAGACACACCACCAGCTGTAAGCAATGTGCCTTGGCATGAAGCTCAAACAACCCCAGAAGGTGCTTTCTAGCAGTGGTGGTACCTAAAAAGGTGCAGTTGTTTAACCATTTCAGTGCTACAGTGGGCTTTAGAGGAGTTCTTTGGAGTGCAAATGTCCCCTTGAAGCAACAGCAGATAGGAGAAGCAGGACAGAGGCACCCTGAAAGGGTGCACTGAACAGGGACAGGCTTTGCAAAAGATGATCTCGTGCTACCAGTGCTGGCCCTGCACAAGTCACATGGCTTTGAGTGACTCCACAGAGAGCAAATTCCTGCCAGGACAACAGGTCAGGCACTGCCTTGTCTTCATCTGCAAAAACACAGCAGGCTGCACCCATGTGGTTGGGATGCATCGTCTTCTCCATGGCATTACTGGCAAAATTCCCTGCTGATTCATACTGGTCAGGATCAGGCCTGCAGACGTGGGTTAAAACAACTCTCTGATGAGCACCAGGCCTTGCAGTAGTTGCTAGAGGTTTTCGTAATTCACATGGGAAGTATTTAAAATAATCTGAACAGTTGTAGAAAGCAGAAGAGGATTCCTGAAGTAATAAAAATATGTTCCCCAAAGAGCAAGGACTTGGAAAAAAATGATTAATTGAAAAGTAAGCGATGTGGGATGGAGAGTCACATAACCAATGAAGGGGAAATGCACTTCAGATCTTCACAAAAATAAAATGTGTTGGAATCTTTTTCAGCTTATCACATCACAGTTTTCATCCTAGCAATCATATAAGACTTTTTTTTCTGATAGTAGAGGAAATATACTTTCAAAGTTAAGAAACCCTAGTGAACTCCCTACAAAAAATAAAATTACTCGGGAACTTGTTTTTAAAAATATGACAGCATTATTAGACACAAAAAAAAGAACCCTATTGAGTTCATTACTAATGAAATGACCTTAAAAATCTACATTTCATTAAATGTGATATGCACTAAAATGCCACAGGAGGAACAATAGATTATTTTTTCAGTAATATCAAAAGCTGTCATTTTCTGCAACAACCTGGGGCTACAGGACAGCATATTCCCATGAATAATTAGCATTTGGCATTAAGAAATATTTTATCAAGAAAGCTGCCATAGCTCTAAGTTGCACTACTAGAAGTGTTGGATGGTATTAATGAAAAGGTTAGGGTGACTGTTGATCTTACCTATTAATTTGCCTTCACAGAGTTAAAATCAGAACCTTTTTCTTATTGTCATTTTTTATTTTAATATTAATAAGACTAAATCCATATGAAAAGTCCTGTACATGGAATAAGAAAAACAGATGGAAAATATCAGCAAGAAAAATAACCACTTGCAACAGTCTGACTTGAAAATGGCACTTATCCCTGTAAATAAATAGCTCAGTTCAGGAAATCACATAAGGAAATTCTTAACTTCAGGGATACAAACCTTCTGGTATCATGTTTGCTGCTTCAGAATCTCTACATTTTAAAGGAAAGACCTTATCACATTTTATTACCTCTGAGAATTTTTGCTGCAAAAGCAAAATCGCATGATCTTTATGGCTTTTTCACCTGTTTGCAATTAATAAATAATTCCTTTCTATTTTTGTAAGCTAGAAGCAAAAAAAAAAAAAAAAAAAAAAACAGAATTTATAGCACATTACTTGCTGGCATTTCTAAAGGACTTCAGCACAGGAAATTACTATATATCAGTCTCTCTGCAATGACTACGCACACATCCACTTTTGTGACCCGGCACTCAGTGGTAAATGTAAGGTAAGCTGAGTTTATCAGGCTTGAACTGATTGAATGATACCTTCAGTAAAAGGGGGACAAGCTACCTTGAGGAGTTAGTGATGGAGTAAGACAAATGCATATCAGCAATCCTGAGGCAGTTGTCCTGAAACAATGCCTGTAGTGCAATAACTGGTTCACCTAGCAAAGCTCTCAAAAATCAGAGTGATTAATACATTCATCAACTATGAAGAACATTTATAGCCATTTATCCAGAAATCCTGATGGCTGTAGGTCTTTCTTGAATTTGAATTCTGTTCATATTAGTGTTTTGTAGACAACAGATAAGTCCTGACTAAAAAATTTCCCAAGACAAAGTCCATTATAAGTAACTCCTGGCAAGTTTTTCCACTGGCAGGCTACGTCTTCCTGCCTCATTTTGAAACATTTTCCTGCTTTCAGTTTCGTTTACCATGCTCTGCTTACCCGATTTTCAAGCAGATCACAGTGATATGATAGAGCAGTGAACTTTCTCTTTGACAAACTAAACACATCTAACTCCCCCGAGTCCCCCAGCAAGGCATACTTTTCTTTCCCTTTATCCAACACCAGAGCTATTCTCTGGATCCTCTTCACTGCCTTGACTGCTTTTCTTGAAACATGGACAGTCATCCCTCACGTAGTTTTTAATTAAGGATCCCATCAAGTCCAAGACCTACTATAACTTCCTTCTTACTGAAGGGTCAAATGCACACAAACATTTTTGTTTATATTAATGCACAGGAAGCTTGTCCTTCACTCGACATTCTTCGGTGACACCAAGTATTTTTTTTCGGACACATTACTTCCCCTGACAAATTTCTTTACCCTTCAAATATGACCCATATATTTTGCAGATGTGACTTTTTTGAAATAGACGGGTTTTGTGTTCTTTCAGCTTATCAACAGATCCTAGCAGTCCTGGATCTGTCCCATTGTCTTTAGCATTAACACAAATATCAGTATAGCATAACCAGAAAACTTTGTGTGCCATCACTTTGTGCATTCTTATGGGTGCTTTACACAAGGTTTGAGATGGTGCAGGACCAAGAACCACCCCTTGCAGGACTGAGAACCACATTTGCTCTGTGATAATTCTCCTTTGACAGTTGGACTAGATGATCTTGAAGGTCCTTTCCAACCTTGTGATTCTGTGATTCTGTGATTCTGTGATTCTTTTCAGATTTATACTATGATACAGTCTTTGGCCAGACTTCAGTCTAACCAGGATGTACATGCTGGACTGAGTCCACCTGCAGTTTCTCAAGTGCCGTGTAGGGTACAGAGCCAGGCAACTTTCAGATGTTATATCCATCTTTAGGATGTAATCATCTTTATCTTTCTTTACCAAAGGTCTAGAAACTCTATCTTCTAATTTATTATAATGATTACTACTACTAATTCTCTCTTTTCTCCCACTCTGACTTAAGTATTTTTACATTTATAATCTCTTCTCCTCTTGGTATTTGAAATTCTCCTTTCACTTTTTCTTTAAAATAGGCAGGTTTGAAATGAAAAATAGTAGTTTTCTTTCTAGATTATGGAGTCAGGTCATTTAGAGGAATGTTCCTGAGTAGAACACTCAGTGAGAGTTCAGCTTGTCAAAGTTAGGGTGTCTCAAATTTCCTAAGCTTCAGTTCCCTCAAGTTCATGGCCTTCAGCCATTGTTGGGAATTCTGTACTCAAACTGACGTGCAACAACCACAGCAAACCTCTGTCAAAGTTGTTGGTTGTTCTTTCTGTTTTGACATGATGTCTTTTCTACTTCATTTCTCTGTGAAATGATATGCAGCTCCAGCCTTGCTTGAAGAAATCACAACCCTTGGCCAACCTTCAGAGAAGCCTAGTCTTGATTTTGAGAACTTACACCCAGAAGAGTTTGACTTCCCTATAGTCTTCCTCACAAATATTCTACATAGGTCAAACGATGACCAACCTGTGTGTATCACACTCTGCCAAACACCTTGATGTGCATTCAGAAAATAATAGTAGTAGTATCTTTGTTATATACTGAACTCAATTAGGGATACAGGGCCATGAGAAGATGCTGATAACTTGAAATACTCTTGGTTTTGTTCAAGCTACAGTGTGGACAGGAAAAAAAAAAAAACCATAATTTTTTTCCAGTCCTCTTTTCAGCAATACTTGTTACTTTGCTTCCATTTTCCAAATATTTGGATGAAAGTTCTTATAATTATTTATTATGGAAAAAAAAAAGTTCACTGATCAGTAAAAAAAAATTTACTGATCTTTTCATTGTAAACAGGCAGTTTATGATGGAGGAATATTTTTTAAAAATCCAAATAGCACAGCTCAGTTTTATTCCTTCTTTGATACTGTTCTTTTTTATGTTGCTACAGTATGTGTGCACCATGTGAAAGGGAGGTTGCTATGGAAACTACTCATTATTTTTCAATAGTAGGCTAGCTACTTAAAAAAAATCCTACATCTTTTTAATCCCTGGAGAGTCCTAATTTATCCCGTACACAGACTTTCCTTCTTGACAGTTCCTTTAATATTCACTGCACTGCAGTGTGCATTAATCTGAACATGTCTAACAAATCCACAACTTACTTCTGAAATCAACTTTCCAGCAAAGTTTGGTTCTAAAAAAATATTTTCTGGCCTGGCTTTTCCCTGCTTATATTTCTCTGAAATACTGTAGATACAAACAGCAAAAACAGAAGTAGATCTCTGCAAGAGTGTCACTGGTTAGTCAGACATAGCAAAATAAAATAAAATAAAATAAAATAAAATCCTATATCTGTAATAAATGGCAAGAGCGGAAAGGGAGGGTGGACAATGGTCAGAAGTGTTAGACTGGAATTTGGGGTTAATTCCTTCCAGCACCACAGGCTTCCCTGGCCAGCTCTTGGTCTCCTCTTCCCTCAAGTTTCCACCTACAGACAGATATCTCAAGCCCTCTGTATCTGACAGATTGAAGGCACCAGTGATCCTCTCAAGTACTGAGGTAATGAACCACATCAGTGCAGTTGGTCGTGGCAGTCATGGGAATTTCCAGAACTCCAGACTGTCACCGTGTGGCACATCTTACTATTTCTCTGCTTAGACATCACACTGTCCCTCCCCTTTTTTTTTTTTTCCTTTAAAGAAGCAAATGAAGTATCTGTTGGTTATGAACCAGTTAACCCCTTCCTACCCCCATCATTCTATAGTATTATTAGATGAACTTTAAGTGCGAGAATGTTGTTGGCTGAAGGTCCCAGTTTAAGAACGTCAGCCTGTGCCTAAAAGAAGCTCCTAAAAAGGGCTTGCCTCTCCCAACCAAAATAATCATTCCGCCCAAGGATCTTACTACTCAAAAATATTCATATTCCCCTGTGGATCCAACTATTCTCACTTTTGTTGCTGTTTATTTTAAGCAGAGCTGTAGCACCTCAGTGGAGCATCTCTCACCAAAACAAAAAGGAAAACCAAGAGTTGAAATAGCTAATTCTCTCATCCCTTCTATTTGAGGCATATCTGAAGCATCTATTGCACCTCCTTAGATTACTGCAGAATTTAACTGTTTTGACAAAGTCAGTGACAAAATTGACCTAATGACATACACTGACCAACAACAGGAACTCTTTGCAGTTTAATGAAAGCAGAATTGGGCTAACACAAAAATAGACTATCATCTCAAGTATTTCAGAGATTAAAAACAACATTTTCTTCATTGTCACTGTGACTCTTTTTTTTCCACAGTGACATTTTCCTCTAAATATCTTTGCATACATTTCATATGTGCAGGCACATGTAAACATGATCTAAATTCAGCCACAGATGAGAGCAGCTACAGGGACACTTTTAAAGCTTGCATATGCAGAGGTAAGTCTTCCTATATATAATCAACGTTTCCTTCTAGCAATTTTAAAAGGAATCAGTTTTATTATTCTTGCCCTATGAGTTCTTACACTCTGCCATTTACTCTAATTATAAGAAAGAACAGTAAACTTTTTTTATATATAGTTCAAAAAAAATTCCTATTAGTGCACAGCTCACAGGCATTATATATCAGTATCAGATAACGTAAGTAGCTCAGTAGATTGCCACACACACTCTGAAAGGTATAAAACCTCAAATGCTTTTACTGCCTATTCAGGCAAAAGACAGCCAACAGACTTCGCACTCTCCCCAACCTTTTTTTTTTTTTTTTTCCTGGTATTTAACCTTGTTAGCACAAAAAAAAAGCCCAGAGTTTGTTCCTGTTCTCTGTAATTGAAATTCATTCCTGCAAGAGTTTTTGGCTTTTTACCTGACCTCAACTTAGAAAAATTTCCCACAACTCTTTCTGCATTGCAATTTTATTTTGCTGAACTCTGCTACTGTTTTAATGTCTCTAAAAAGAGAGAATATGGCCAACAATGATTTTCAGAAATACATCTCTGGAAATTAAAAAGTGGTCACTGAACCTGCAAAGCTTGTAAATGTATCCTAAATAGATTAACTGAACTGAAGAATTAGTGGTATCTTGTAGGTAGAAATCCAGAAAGAATTAAAAAAAAAACAAACATCAAACAGATTTAAGTAACAAAGCCAAAGCTGAAACAGAACAGCTGAACTGCGCTGGAGGGTGGCAACAGGAATTGGTGCACCGACATCTTCAAAATTCCTCCTTCCTGGGTTCCACAACTCTTTCCTGAGCCTTATTTCTCTTAGCAGAAAGAATTTCTGCTCGGCAAACCCTGCCCTCTGCTGACTAAATGCCACTACTGCCATATATATGCACTTTTTTTTTTTTTTTTTTGCCTATTTGTGCATAGATTGTGATGAAAAATGAAAGCAAAAATCCATTCAATAGCATGCTTTGGATTTTATTCATTCCCTCTTAAGAACTCCATCAATAGTACATTTTTTTAAAGTTCTGTTTCAGAGAAATGTTCATGCTACCCACCCTAAGGAGCACTGTGCATTATGCACATTAACAATTTGCATCATATTCACCCCTCTTCTCTTCTTCACCACTTCTTCCAGATTGATCACAAGGTCACACAATACTACAATATTAGCTTCCAGCCTCATCTTTCTGCCACTGAAAGAGCAAAAGTATCAGCAAACTAGGTCGTTGTAGAAGAGAACATCCCTGAGCCTATCTCTGGGCCCACACTTGCAAAGAGCTGCTACTCTGAGGTCACCACGACATCATGCAATGCTGGTTAAAAAAAAAAAAAAGGAGAAAATAAATGATTGGCATAATCATACTCTTAGACTTGTCGTCTTGGTACAATCAGAAATCTAAGCCTTCCACAGACAATGGGAAGATTGTGAAACCAAGGGACGTACATGATACGTGGCAAAAACCTTTTTTCAGACTCCAACAACTGGTTCAACAGCAACAACTCCCCATGCCACGTCCCGCTGGTTACTGGCTGGGAGCTGTGCTTGTGGAGGAGGAGGTGGGTGCCAGGTTGTGGAGAACTTTTGCTTACAACCTCCAGGTGACCCACAGAGCACTGAGCTGGGACGGGGAGATCACTGAAAGCCTGGAAACAGCTGGGAAAACTGGTTAACTGCATTTCTATTGCTCGCATTACAGCAGGACCCGTTTGCCCCATGGCAGTAACATTGTAGCTACACAAGTAGCTTGGGAAGGTGTTGGGCTGGCATAATGGCCAAAGTCCTGCCATCACCCTCCTCTGACAGGGACACAGACACAAATACCCGCATGATACATCGTGACACACAGCAGGAAAGCTAAAATGAGCCCAGGCAAGGGAAGAAAGACAGGTTTTATCCTGCCCCACAAATCCCCTCTGCTCCCAGCTCAGCACTGGAGCTGAAAGCTTACACTTTACTTTGGTTCCCCCTCATTGCCACGACAGACTCAAAATATAAAAGATTCTTAACCCTCATCCCCCCGTCCCAGAGCATGGGCTAGGACGAGAAAGGCGCTATTGCTCAGCCACAGCAGCTGCCTCCTCGCTCCCCAGGTCCATCACACAAGTCAGCAAGGCTTCTCCTCTGTCCTCAGAGGATTCACTGAGAAACTGAGACACCTGTGGAGACCCAACTCCACCACAACAGCAAGAGTCCTCCTGCTCTGGGGATGTGCCCTTCTGCACAGCCTAAGGCAAAGAGCACGCAACATGCCAGAGCAAGGCCATCGTGCTAATGCACGAGGCGAACGCAAAACAGGCATGAAAAATACATAAAGCAGTAAGAACAACAGAGTTTGAAGCACAGTCAGGAGAATAATTATCAACCCAAGAGGAGAAACGTTTTATGTCTTGCTACTTTCTCGCAGTCACGGGGCTACTGCTAATTAGAACTGATACAATTTTCAGGCAGAGTGTGATTTTCAAGTTGATGGTCTCCTTAAAAAAGCTTTTCTGGCTCTCATTGCTATTCATGGCATAACAGTTTGCTCTCACTTACCCTGACTCAGCAAAGCTCTTACATGTGCTGTTCCAAGCACATGCTTAAACCAGTGTGTTGTGAGAACATAGGTCTTCTGCTGAGCCAAGAGGGTGTGATGTCAGAAGCAAAGCTTAATTGTGCCTTTAGGTGCTCCTTTGAATATGAACCACTATAAGCAGCTCTCAGAAACAAAGTGATTTTGACATGTATGCTAGAGGTTTAGGTATTATATTAGACCTGCCCTGGTTGGTTTCTTCCTCTCTGGGGACACAACATCCGTCACAGAAATTGCAAGAATCAAATAATTTGCCCATCCAGTGGATGGATATATTTTTGGTGGGAAGAGCTAGAAATCAAGAGTTGTTTTTCTACCACAGCCCCATGGAGAATGACTGGAGCTCCTGCCCTGAGCTTGGGAGGCCGTGGGTGATCGAAGGCCCCTCCACATTGCCTTCCAGCAGCTGCGCCGAGACCACACAAGGGTCTAGGGGCGGGGATATGACTGATATGTGCTTGAGGTAGATGTGGGCACCAACAGTCTCAAAATAAGTCAGTGTGACACTGAAGGGGCTTGTATCTGCTATGGAGCTGAAAAGATGTCATCAAGTTACAGGGGCCAGAGAATTAGCAAATGTGGGGTAGGCATTATAACTAGTGCTGAGCAGTGGCAGAAGCCAGAGCACTCTGCCACCCAAGTAGCCTTTAATACAAGCTTGTGCAATTGAGTTTAGCGTAGTTTTCTACATAAAGGTTCTGTAGCAGGAGGATAAATCATCTTGCCTAGCTAGGGAGATGAGCTCTGTCACTGACAAATGCCTTGTGAATGATGAAACATCATGAGGCAACTCAAAAAATGATTTTCTAAAACCTTTTCTGTGTGGACCAGTCTCCTAACTGTTAGGACCAAAACTGCGCAGCAAAAGAGCCAAAAAAGCCAATTGTAGACAGTAGCTTAGGCCCCAAGTTTGCAGTCATCAGAGGCAGTGTGGCCTCATCCGTTCATGCAATCTGCAACTGAAGACAGCAGTGCTGACTCAAAGAAGGTTTTCTGTTGCTGCAAGGATCATCAAATTGCTGATTTACTGAAGACATGCTGAATGGCTTGGAGACACAGAGTACATTTCTGTACTGCTGACAATGTTGAGCCTTGTTCTTTGTTCTAAAGTACTGGAAAAGGAGGGGGGAAATGAAGAGAGAGTTTACTTACAACTGTCTTGTCTCCAGTTCTGTCACTTGCTTTATATTCTTGTTTTTGTCTCCTCATCTGCTCCTGCCATAAATTTCTGGCTGTGCTTGTAAGGCCTTTTACCTGTACATCAGTGCCCGGGGGATGTAAGCCGTACGCAGGGCTTGCCTTCTGTCACAGGGTCTCCAGAGGGCACAACCGGAGGGTTTGATGGAACGCTGTGATCTTCATTCCAGTGACACATACTGTTCATGCTATTTTAATTGTGTTTTACTGGCATACAGCCAAGGCAAGGAGTGAATTTCAGGGCAGAAAGCAGACAGCTTTTTACTTTCATTCGAGTCTCTGATAGCAGACATAGCTTTAAATCACCATATAGCTTGAAAAATGCATTACAATGCACAAGCACGCCAGCCTGGTGGCAAAACCATTCAGATACAAAGCAATGACATACATCTATCTATTCATTTCTCCTTTTTCTATGCTTTGTCCCTTACTCTCTCAGTTTGTCTTCCACCTCTTTTATCTTCTCTTCTTTTCCTAGAAATATGGAGAACTTCTATAACAGTCTGAAACCCCTGCGAGTTTTACACAATTCTCACCTGGGAGCCGAAAATCAAAGTCTGATCTGCATCACGCTGTGTAGGAGACACTGGTGGTTTCTCTCTCCACTCCAGCACAAACTCGCAGCATAGTAGCAAGTGAGGCAGCAAAGTTGGGCTCACACACACCTGCTCAGGAAGCAGCATGCTAACTTCACAGTAATATCATCTGCCCTCCCCAGCTCTGCTCCCCATGCCATGTATTTCAAACATACTGCTAATGCAATCCAGAGACCTCCAGAAAATCCAGACTTTTGCTACTCAACCTCACTTGGGAAAAACAGCAGAGCTCTTCACCTCACCAGTAAATAATAATATACTGCTTGCTTAGAATAATTTGGCAAATTTATTGCATTGTGCCAGTGCATTGCTCTGACTGGACACAAGGTCAGCCTCTGCCAGTCCCAGCTTCTCTCAGTTTTCTAGGCAGTAATTTAAACCACAATGTTCCTAGATATACTGAGATAGCACATAAGGGGAATTACCCCACTGTGTCCCAAAAAATAAGGATTACCCCACGGATGTCTCAGAAAGAAAGGGGATAGGAGCTGACCAAGTCATACATGGAAACACAGGACTGATGGCTTCATTGCAGGGGTGGGAAGGGCAGTGAAGGGTAGTGTCAGGGCTTGGGTGTGCAGGAACTGCACAGCAACTATCATTTTCTCCTCTTCTTACAGAAAGCCTCTATTTCTTTCTTTCCCCTTCCCAATAGCAGATAGCTAAACCATGAAGCTCATAGCCCCAGGATGTTGTGTATGCCAGAATTTTATATATCTCTATATGAAAAATATAGTGACACATCCTAGGGCACAGAAACAATCCCAGCCACAGGCTGTCGGGAGGACACGCCAGGGGAGCTACACAGTGAGCTTGCTCTAGTCTAATATCCTTTCTCTAGGCAACCGCTATTGACAATTGTCAAAGAGATGGAAAACTAAACTATTTTGACCTTTGGTCTGATCCAGTGTGTCTGTTCTTAAGCACTCTGCTATGTTATACTACTGGCATTTACTTGGTGACATCAGCTTTCTTTCAGAAGCACAATGCCTGAAATTGTAAAAGCAAATCATAAAAGGCCTTAAGAAGACTTAGAATTGTTTAATCTCCTGATCATCTTCAGCAAATCTCAGACTGTGGAGGCTCGAGTTTACAGGTGCTGGGCACCAGCCGTATTGATGCTGCATATCTTCCATTTCAGTGTTTACCTGCTGCATTTCTCCATGGTAGTGCACTGCTCAGCTCATAAAGATGTTTTCTCCAGCTGTCCCATGCCAGGAAGAATTTTGAAGGCAGCAGCAATACAGGAGTTGGGCTATGCATTGCTCTGGTCCTTCCTTTCAGCCTGTGTGTTTGGGATATGTGCAATAAGACAGCACATGCGTGCCCTGCCATATGACACACTGTCTGGTCTTGTGATGCAATGGAGATCATGATGTAAATCTTCCAAGTGCCCCTACAGCCTGTGCATGTTTCCACCAGCAACATGCAGGCAGAAAATTAAAGTTTTGGCAAAGCTCAACCACGTTTAATGCTCACTCCCAGGACGGGAGGAAAGCTGTGCAGGACTGCTCCAGATGACAAAACCGACATGCACTGCTGAAGCTGTAAAACAAGCCCTGCTACACTGCTTCCACCAGCTGATCAATGTAGAGTCCAATCTTTCTTTGAGGATTTCCACTGACTTAACTCCTTAAAAGGAAGGAGATCACTGCTATGTAAATCGGTCTGGAAACCAGCAGTTGAGAAGAACAGCAGAATAACATCAAAACACTGATCATGCATAATGCCATTAATGATGTTTAAATACACCAGCTACAATCTAGGCTCCACTGAAACCAGTCTCCACTGTGGCTCTGATAGAATGGGACTTTAAAATGCCTACAGAGAAAGACTAATGCACACAAGGTTGGCTGGTTTGTTTTAAGCTGCGATCCACAGCTTTGATCACAGGGTCATGCTCAGCCCCTGTGTCTGGTCATGAACAATTTATATTCCATGGTCTATAGCCCATCCCAAATCAGCACACATAGCTCTTGGAGGCATGCAGCAGGGTTTGTTCTGTGAACAAAGGGGATCATTGAGATTCGAGTTATGAAACAGGTTACTTCAAGGATGCCCAAAGTTTGAATAATTTAAAGTCAAACTTGACAAACACAAGAATGTGTTGTGGAGAAAAGTCTGCTCTGGAAGGATAGGAGATAACCTCCTTGGTCTCATCTCTCTCCTCATCACTTCAGCTGCTTTAAGAACTTAAGCTGTAATCCATTGTGCCCGGTGGCCTAACCTTAAGGTCATGCTGTGAAGACCTAAGCACGCCCATTTAAAAAGCATCTAAGCAAACCAAGAAAACCATATGTAGCTGCAGTGCTGAGGACCTTTAGGTATCTCTGGTGAAGTGTCAGTTCTCTGCAATTAGCTTCTCAAGCAGCTACTGTCAAGAATCCACAAATTTCAATTTAACCAAACCCAACATTATTCAGGTTGTTTTCTCCTCTACCCTCATATTCTCTAAACAGAAGGAGAAATTCATCTTTCCAGCTGCATCAGCAGTGGCTCGTGTCAAAATTTTATCTGCACATACTCCCAGCCTATTCTTTTAGTCCTTTTGTCACCGCTATTGTATTTTGCCTCTGTTTTCTTTTCTCTCAATAGGCTGTTGAGTTTCGTCATACACCTATTGTATATTTTGAGCAAGAGAACTGGCTGTTCCCCTCCTTCTTCATCCTTCTCTTCCTTTTTCTTTCTTTTATCCTTGAATTTCATTTGGAATCTGCACTCTGAAGCCATGAGTCCATTATTTTGGTGCCCAAAGTGTAGGATGTTAGCCAGCTCCACACAGACATTTAAATGCCAAAGCCCCGCAGATCTCAGTTCTCTCATGTAACCAGACTAATGTTGAAGCAAAACATTCCTATTATCTGTAAGATATTTTATCATGATTTTAGAGAGCAACCCATTCTAAAACCTTTGTTTTCTGTAAAAACTGTGACAGACAGACACTACCAGAGGGGAGCTTGTTTATTCAAACTTCAGTAACATCATTTCACAGAATTTCCATTCTGATCATTCCCATAGACAATAAACGGGCAATTTTGCTGACTCCTAAGTGGTAAGAATTAATTTGAATTCCATGACAAAAGATACAGAGAAGAAGGGAGAAACACAATATATCTTCATACCCAGTGATAGGAGACTGCAGCACACATTCTCTTTGTTCTAGCAAGTTCAGGTCCCTGGAGCAGTTAAGTCCCAGCAGCAAGTTGAGCAAGGTCACCATGCAAACACAAACCTCCTGTATCTGGCAGCCATAAGGAGCCCAAGGTGAGGTGTATGCTGCCAGGACTAAACTCCTAACAGGCACCCAGTCAAAATAACCTTTTATTAGACATGACTACACCTACAGGAGTTGCAATTCAACCTCCAAAGTTGCAGTAATTCCATTATGAACCTTTGCAGAAGCAAGACAAGTTTTTTTGTAACATTAAATGGCAAAGGTAGGAGAAGAAGTGAAAAAATGGAAGTGACATTAGTACAGAGCTGTATTTATCAAGCACTAGTTTCTTCCCTTACCATATGTTTTGAATGACAGAAAGTTTTTCTGCCTCCTAGAAGAGATCAATGCTTGAAATCTGAAGCCAAACACATACAAATTCATGTGAAAAATGAGGCACCCATCTAGGAGCGGAGTGATTAACTTCTGCATGACTTAAACACCTTGATGGATTCTCTGTCACTGGGGTATACTCAGATTAAGAACGGTTATTTTTCTAGGATTATACTTTACTCAAACAGTTAATCAGCTCAAAGCATTGTATTTCATGGAAGCTCATGGCCTACAGAAAGTGTCAGTCAGACAAAATCAGAACGATTCAACCTTCAGTACAACACTGCGGTGTTGAAGTTGCCTTTAGCCAAAAAAAGCACCAATACTCCATGCCTTGCTGGGAAATGTCTGGACAGGATGAGACAGGGCTCTGGCTCCATCCCCACCTGCTGCTTCACCCTGGCAGCAGCAGCTCCACTTTTTCCATAGGCAAAAGAAGTGCAGCATTTTCTGAGCAAGAATCTTTCTCTTGTTGTCATTAGGCGAAAATAAATTGATGGATGGAAGTATTCCATGGACTATATCTGGAGTGTGAGCCACCAGAAGGAATGCAACAGACTAGATGACTGCAATGAATTTAATTTTCCAGTATATAGAGACACCTGTATTTAAGTGTACCATGTAACTTATTACAGTACAGTCTAGATTGACACAATGAATTGCTACACCAGTATGGTATCTATATGAGTTTGGGGTCTAGAAATCTTGCAGAGATAATTGACATATGGATATCTAGACATATTTTTCTGGGAAAGCGTGGAAAGAGTATGAGCTGATTATCTGGCAGAGGAGATGAGAGACTCCTACAATCTCAGGGAAAACCTGATCTAGTAGAAGGTGTCCCTACCCATGGCAGGGGGGTTGGACTAGATGATCTTTAAAAGTCCCTTCCAACCTAAACCATTTTATGATTTTATAATTCTATGAAAATGAGAAATACAGTTCTCAAATTAGTGGCCTATTAGAGTAATACCTCATCAGTAGTTAGGAAGCATGGAATAGGATGGATAGGAAAGGACAGGGATAATGATGCTTTATGCACTAAAAATTCAGGTGAAGATCACAAGTTTAATTTGAGATTTGAATCCGCACTGCAGACGGCTCTTACCCACGCTGATTGGTCCATCACTATGTTGTCATTGTGCCGCTCACATATCAGGACACTGCTGGGCAAGGCACAAACAGGCTGTCTCAAAAGGATGGATTGTTTCTTGGGGCTCGGGTGCAATGAGGCAAACTATAGCAAGTAATGTAACTATCACTTGGCAGCTGATTTGGAGTAACTTTCTTTGTGCATACTCTTCGTCCATGGCAAATGTAAAGCAATTTGGATTAGTTCAGCCTTTACAGGGCACTTATTGCCTGTGAGCTGCTGCTTTAACAGCTCATGTGACTAAACTCAGTGATTTAGCCTTTATCAGGTAGATGTACGCTCATTGCATACATCAGGCATGTAAGCTGTTGTTGTCCACGTTAAATATGCCAGAACTTCTCAGCTAATGCAGCAAACTCCTGTTCTGACACAGGAGCAAAAGGTGTTTGGGGAATGCTGAGCATCAGCTGGTGCTTTCAAAGCAACAAGTTCTTTGCTGGTTCAGAATCCACACCCAAAACCACAGTTTCAATGCAGCAAAGTCTTGTGACAAGAGGACTAGGTACAGTGAATGCAATCATGGAGAACAGAAGACAGATCTACTTTATTTCTCCTGGTAGTCCAGAACTACTCATTTAGCATACAGCATAGCACCAACTTTTGCTGTTTGACCTCAGTTCCATAACCTATTGGTCCTGAATGACAACTACTAAATATCTACAGTCCACAAACTGAAATTTAACTTTCTTTCAGGAAAGACTTCATAACAGGAATCTCACCCTTAGGGAACTTTCTTCTGAACAGACCACACTTCAAACTTGTTTTCCTCTTTGTAGCCATCTCTATTTAAATTTTTTTTTCCCAAAAGACTCTTAAGTCTTTGAGCACACATAAGAATAATTTCTTCTGCATTCATTCATAAACCTGCATTTGTTTCTTTTAATTTTCCTCCTCAAATTTAGTCCCTTGAGTCACACAGGAAAATTTCTACTTTCCAAGTACACGAAGTTTCACCTGCCTCTGAGAATTTGGAAGCAGATCTTTTGTCATATAAAGCAATAAAAAAACTGTGGTTCTGCATTTCTCTCTTAGCAGGAGGACTACAGCTTTCCATTAAGCACTGATGAACATTTCTTCCTATTGGCTCCACCAGGAGCTATTCTAAAACCCTGAGGATGCTCTGTTTTATTAGAAGTCGGAAAATCCTCTAGGTTTACGTCAGCTCTGAAGTTCTGCCTATACTTAACTCAAATGTGATATCCTACAGAGCTGCAAGATGAATTGGAGACAGATTTCAAATTAACATTTCTCAGGAATAAAACCACTGAAGATACAAAAGACAAACATCTCTTGAAATGCTACAGTAGAAATAAACTGGCTGCAATAACAAAAATAATACAAAATTCTGGCAGAGCATGCATGAAAACAAGAAAGAATATGAAAAAATAATTGTATTTTATGTTTTTGGGGACGTTGTTTCTTTCAGTTCAATTATTTTCACTCTACTGCTGGGCCTCCTGGAATTTCACCCTTGAATATCCCAGGCTACAGCTTTTGGAAATATGCTGGGAGAGGATATTCTCATTCTTTTCTACATGAACAGATCCACTTTCAATGGAATACTTAAAACATTATGTAGGCCAGAGAGCAACAATAACTCTCTACCATGGGGTCTAACACACTCTCTTGGGAAGCTGGATACCTGGGTTTAAATCTTTGCTACTGGCAATGTTTAATTATCCCTACAAGGCCCTACAAGACAGACAACACCTATAGTCCCATAAAATCCCATGTCCTGGTGATTAGAAAATTTTCTGGAGGATGATTTCTCCCATTCTGAATGATTACTACAACTCCCTTCTTCCAGTTCTTGAATTTAACCTAAATTATCTTTTTTTTTTTTTTTTCCCCCCCAAACCTGTCTGTAAAGTCAGGACAACCTTGCCAGTTTCATGAAAATTGAAATTATGTTGCCTCAAAACAAAATTACAGTTAATTTGCAAAATAACTCAGCTAAGTTTACATAGCTACCCCAGCATGAACCACATTCTCTCTGTGCCAGACCCTGTATGAATAGCAACAGAAAGGTACATTCTATCAAAAATAATTTATTGTTAAAGCACAGTACAAAGACAGGGAGATGCACATAAACAGGGAAATGTGTCAGAGACGGTTGATCTAATTTCCTAATGAGATAGTTGATCTAATTTCCTAATGAGTGAGGGAAAAATTATGACACTATGCCCTTTGCTATCACAAAAGAATTCAGAATTCACAAGTTACTTTGTAGTTCCAAGGTGCCCTGACAGCTATGAAACTACAGACGAGAGGTAGATCACCACAGTGGCTGATTCTTAGAGAGGATGAGAACAAACTATTTTCAGTTTCTCCTTTAACTCAATAGGCTGTGGTAACACTCTCCTACTCCTAACCTGAGGACTCCATTTGCTGTCACATAATGTCATCTCTTGTTTTCCTGCTTGCTCTTCTAAGATGGGGTGCTTTTGTGGACTCAGTGGTCTGACGACATAACAGAGATGAATTGTGTAAGAGCAAGCAACATTAAGGAAACCGATGTGAGAGGGAAGGCTTCAAATCTGAAGGACTCATGCACATAAAAGTTTGTCTACCCACAGGATCTATTAGTTACTGTAATAGTAGACACTACTTCTCCCCACGAGTCTTGCTTTAAAATCAAGTATGGCACAATATCAGGGATATATATAGAACTCATGTGGCCTAATGTAACCTTAACTTAGCCTTCTTGTCTGTAAGCACTCTGGGACTTCCAATTACAAAGGCCATTGCCTCATGAGGAAATTAGACAGCCAGAGAAAGCCATCTATAGGGCCCACATTGACATGCGTGGCCAAAAAGAAACAGTGTGCAGTAAATGAAGCACTGAGCTGGAAAGAAAGAGGAAGGACGATTTCATGACTAAGCAAGTGGATTGACACCCTGAAGACTCAATTTTCTTGTTTCTCATACAGCCAGATTCTGTGATGCTGGGCAAAACATTTAACCCAAGTTCTACTAAAGTGAGCATTGCAGTATTTCTTGCTTTACAAATGGCCACTTTGAGGACTTCTGATGCTATTTGTAGAAATGCTGAGGGTCAGCTTTGTCACTGAGGTCAAAGACTTGTGCTATGGGCTCCCATTAAAATAGTCCCCACATCAAGGTATTCTCTATACATTAACATATGTTCCTCAATTTTATATCTATAGAACAGCAACAAACCCCTCCTCACACTCATCAGCTGTCCTGTGAAAACAAATTCACTAGGATGTGAGACTCATTCAAACACTGTGACAGTAAATGCTAGAGAGGAGCCCAGGAGGAAATTAAACAACATCTTAAGAGAGTGCACAGATTAAGGCCTAGGGCCACACATTAAACAGTGGGGGGAAATGAAATGTTGAAGACCTTTTCATTAAATCACTGTGAGCATGGAAAGAGGGGTCCTGTGCAAAACAAAACAAAACAAAACAAAAAAAACAAACAACAAAAAAACACAATGACATGCAATTATTTAATTAGAGATATAAAGCACACATGAAAACTAGAATAATGAACACAAGAAAGCGTTGAATGAAGGAATTCACTGGCAACTTTAAGGCTGGCATTGCCTACATTTTTTGAGTGCCTGACATGGTGATGATCTCTCCATTGTGTATTGTAATAGCATGCGGAGATATCTAAAGGAGCTCTGAACAACCTATACCAGCAACTGAAAGTTTACAGCCATATGAGTAATCAGTAGATAAATTAGTTCCGATTAATACGAATGAGCAGCAGATAAAAGCTGGCACTGCACCAGCACAACACAGTGCTCGCAGTACCATCAGTTCTTCCGTAAGAGTACCGCACTGGGCTGTGTGCACGTACCCCTGATGCAAAGCAAGCTCATCTCTTGGGAACACGTGGCCCTCAGGAGGCACTGATTTAGATCCACTGTGTGTTTCATGGCATGTGAAATTCCAGCTCAGATAACCATGGAAATCGTGAGTGTTTAACATATATTAGCACTTTCAAGCAGCCTAAGCTGTACTGCTTCATCTTTGTTTACTGTCTTGAAAAGTACAAAAAAGGCAGGAGTTTTAGGGCTTCACAGTTTGGACGCTTTGTTGGGTTAAACATTTCTACCGCAATGCCTTTTAGCCCAGGGCTTAGAAAAACCATCAAGAATAGAAAGTACAAGTAAGATTACAGGATATAATAAGAATGCTTCATCTTCACAGCAGAGTAGAAACAATATTAGATGGCTTTTATTGCATAACCAAAATCTTCTCAAAAATCTGTCCAACACTAGAGATTTAAAAGCTCCAGAAAAACTAAGTGGCACAACAATAGAAGCCAGATGTCTAACTTCTGGTCAGGTGCTACAGCCCTGGTGTTTGCTGACTTACTGCTCACATGCAGCATGCTTTCCTTCTTCTGCTGGGATGAGATAACTGGAGGGTACTTTGCCCGTTCCCACATCAGCACACGCCCTGTCCTGTGCACCCAAACCACTTCTTCACCCTATGAGAAGCTGTCATCTGTATCCCCAGCAGATGACACCTAATCAACTGCACCAATATAGCATCACCACCTCTCCCTCACCATCCATTTCAGAAAGCATTGCTTCTTCTGTTTCCCTCCTGCATGGTCCAGAAAAGAAGTGGGGCCTTCTCTTCTGTCAATGCCAGAATAATTGGCAAGATACCTTCTGTGTTAGAGTAGTCTTGCAATACTAAATATCTTCACATGTATGCCTCTCATCACTTTATTTGAAGAAGTGGCTGCATTAGTTCTAAACAAGTCTATGCCTTAGGTCAAGTTTAAAGAGTGCTCAGGGCCAGATGCAATGAAGGGCACAGCTGCTTTCAAGTCAGACACTGCCATTCCTACATTGTCAACATTTTGAGCTCACTGTGAACTTGAAAAAATCAACATTAGTGGAAAAAGCTAGCGGTAATTGCCTGGCATGTGTGGTACTGCTTCTTGGACATTTTTTACACCCACCAGCTGCTGAGGAGCGTAGCCTTACATCTGAGAGCTCTTCCCACTGAACCACATGAACATGCTCGCTTTCCCTCAGTTTCCTTCCCAACTCACCTGTCTCTCTTGTGTTCACAAAGGACAAGACAGAGGAAAGCCCTTTTGAGGCTTCTGTCTTCACTATTGACATAGGCCAAGTTACTGCGTGTAGAAAAGGACTCTGGTACTCTGTGTAGAAAACCTAGAGCAAAGCACTTTGGAGAAAAAAGAACACACAAAACTACAGCAATAAGAGAAAGATAATCACTCTGAATTAGATTTGCCCACACAGATCATCTGCAACTAAAAGCCATGTAGACACTGCTGCCCTTGCAGTGACGGACCTTTTAACTTGTATTTTGAAGTGGAAAAGTGTTTGGCCTACAGGGGAGGTAGGTAGAAACCCATAGAGAAATATACCTGGTGCACCTGACACAATTTGTTTAAAATGCAGCAGTCCAGGGACTCTTGAACAAACCTGACCACGGAACCTTAAAAATGTGTGCAAAGGATGGATTCAGCCCTGTATAACCCATTTTACTGCAATAATTTTTTTTTCACAAATATGGAGTGCAATAATAACCTTTAGCTCTTCAGAAGATTCTTGTAAAAGATGTTTAGCCTGAATAATTAAAACTGAAGTTATTGTCACCCAGCTTGAGGAAAAGACCTCTTCACTGATTCCATGCAAAATTTCAGTGGATTTAGTTGTAAAAGGGGACATTGTGGTTTCTCTGCTTCCAAGGGCAAGCATATAATCCCATAAAAATAGAGTTATTGAGATCCATCTTAAAGCCAGATATGACTTATTTTGCCTACTCTTACTGGAAGGCTCTTCCAATACGTCAATGCTCAAGATCTTAGAAATCTCATAATTTCCAGCCTAAACCAATTTATGGCCAGATTACAGCCATCTGTTCTTATTCCAACACTATCCTTCATCTTAAAGAACTGTGCTCTCCCCCTGGCAAAGGGCCCATTGACATGAATAAATGAGAAGCAGTGATTATTGAAGCTGAACAAGAAAAATGCTGGGAATGCTTGGGTCTGACAATGAAACTTTCTCTTAGATATCCTATGGATGGACAGGTTCTTCACTTCCACCATTAGCAGCAAAGGGAGAGACCAAGTCATAGAAAATTCTAATCTCCTGCTTTGAGAAGAGGATCCCTTAAGTATTAAAAGCCTCTTTGCCTCTTAGCAAGCATATGCATTTCCACTTAGGATCTCTGAAGATTATGTCACTGTGCTGTAAGGAACAGATTTTAGTGCTGTACCTTGCTGAAGTGCTCTCAGCTCCATGGGAACAAAAGAGAAGTAAGCACTAACTATGGTAGATATTTATTTTAAGTTTTCATCAGAAGGTTTAGCAATGTCAATAGCCAAACTCTCAGCCATGAATACCCCATTCAACTAAAAGTAGCAGCCAGGTTTCTTTACCCTATCTTAGAAAAGTTGGGTATCCAAACTGATGTTAAAAGGCTGAGTTTCCAGAAATCTTGTTCCCCTTTTACCCCTTAATAAGCCTCTGCTTGTTGTTCATGAAAACAACTGGAACAGAAAAATAAAATAGAAGTAGCAACATTGTCTTGTCTGTTTGGAAAGTCACAGCCAGCTTGTATGAAAGGGGGGAGAAGGGGAGAGGAAAGGCAGCCCTTAATGCCCAACATTTATTTTGCAGTGAGTCCATCAATCATTCCTCTTCTGTTTTAGAAATGCCTTGAACAAAACAGAATGGTCCTGTAACGGTTCATCACTCACAAACATTTGATGAAAGTGGATGCAGTTTTTGGTTTATAATACAACATGCTGGAGGAGATGAGTTTTCTAGATGAGATACAGGCAGTACATGTAAAACTGACCTACTTCTTCTTTTCCAGTGCTGTCCAAGGCACTGGGTTAAAGAAAAACACAGGAGTGGGCTGCTGCGAAAATCAGCCACACAGATCTCACTTATCACTGCTAGAGACATTGACCCTTGTACAATTCATCTACGTGGCATGACGGCAAACGGGAAAAACCTCTCTGACACACATGTGCTATCATTTTTTCTTAAGTTACTTTAAACATAAAGTCTTGTATTTTATTATTCTTCCCCTCAATTCTTATCTATCTCAGCAATCTCCCATTCAAACAATGCTCACTAAACCTTTCAAAAAGGCACCTGAAACCTGCTGATTGAGTTGTCTCACAGAAGCCTTTCTAATAATATACTTTTGGAGTGCTTTTAATCATTTTATGAAGTTAGGAAATTCTCATCTGTTGAACTCCATTGGACCACAGAGAAATTTTATGGCTCATCACCAATTGAAATCAGGTGAAAGGAATGCAGAACAGTACTTTCAAATTAAATTACAGTTTGTGGGGTTGGACTGGCACAATCTGTCTAGCAAAAGAGGAGCCTTTTGTGGAACTTTTAGAGCAAATTCAATCCTCTGATTCACACTGCTGCTCCCTGCATTTTATACTAAATTGCACCGTTAAAAAGCTGACTATGGCATTCTCACGTATCTTTCCAGTCCACTTGCATTGTACTGTCTGCCAAAAGCCCACTTCCACAAGAGCTTCAGCTCAGCACAGACAGGAAGAAACAGTGAAGGAACACGGTTGTAACTCAAGAGATTTCACATGTAGATTTACAGGATGAGATTAAACTAGCTTTAACGTCGTTCTTAACCTTCACCTTCTCTCTCTCTCAGTGCCAATGAGTAATTTCTTTCTTATTCCTCCAAAGAGGAGAGAGCCACTACAGAGTTGCGGAGTTGCTATAAACATCCTTGTATCTGTGAACGACTGTAGTCCCTCACGACCTAACATGAGAAAAGAGAGCTGATTTCCTCACCTCTCCCTCTTCTCTAATATCAAGCTTGCCCCTATGCCTGGAGAGTGACAACTTATTGAGGGGTACATAATTTGCTATTGAGTTAACTGCAAAAAAAAAACAAAACAAAACCCACAAAAATAATCCTTTTGGCCACATTTACACAACCCCTGAGTTTGTGTCCTGGGAATGCACTAAGTGGTGTTCCTTGAACGTCCACAGGAAGAGAATTTCAACCCACACTGAGCTCAAATGCTTGTAAACAGTGAATGTTTCAGTGATGCTTTCTGTAAGCTATCTTACCAGAAACTTGATCCAAGCTCATGCCATGAACTCCATTCTTGCAAACCCACATTGATAGGCCTGGACAGAGTATACTGGAATGACTGAATGCAAGAAGAAAAGGGTACAGAAAATGTGCTTTTCGGTTACTGCTGAGCAACCACACATGATGGTGAAGGGTCAGGAAAGATGAAGATTCAGTCTGAAAAGCCACATATCTGCAACCAAGTCACACAATGCAGGAATACAGACTGCACTGGACAGTGATAGCATGGGAAATTAGCATACATATGTGAAGGCCTGAGGATATAAGGAGACATACTCTGCAAACGTATGTGTCAAACACGTGCTTAAACACGTGCTTCTGCACAACCCTGTAATACAAACACCGTTAACCTAGGTAAAAGGTACACCGAAAAGGGATATATTCTGATGTAGAATGGAAATGGAAGGAGGCAGTGTTTTTTAAGTGCTACAGTATGCTTTGAGTTTGTTATCCACAATGCAAATATTTGATAATTAAAATATGTTTTTCTTCTGAGATTGCAGCTATAACATTACATAATTGGTCACTAATGAAATACTTACAGAATACCTTCCTAAAAACAGAATTACAAAAGAAAATAGGATGAGAACTATATTTAACTAGCTTTTCTGTCAGATATTTTATTAAGATAAAAAATACATGGTGCATTCCAAATAGAAAACAAAACAAACCAAAAACACATTTGTACAAGTTATTATAGAAGCAAATATGGGAGAAATGGCTTCCAACATCTCCCCTCAGGAGACATCACAACACTTCAACAGGATGAGGGTGGGAAAGACAGTTTAGAAAAAAAAAACCTGAGACAAG
>VXAL01018585.1:210137-229481 GCA_013399475.1 Chauna torquata
GAAAAATCCCTTTGTTTCCCATCAAGATGCTTCCAGGATCAGAGCTAGCATCCAGTTCTGTGCATCACAGCTCTCCCTTTTCTTCTTTCCCTCCACTGTCCCTTGTCTGGCTTTCATCTTCTTGCTGTTTTTTCTTGCTTTTGGAGTCTGTCTCATTGTTTCCCCCAGTGGCAAATTTAACCAAAGACTCTGCTTGAAAATTCACATCCAGTCTCTTAATCAGTATATCATGGCTGTATCTACTTTTGGGCAAAGAAGTTGTCTCAGAAAGGTTGTAACCTGCTAAAGCAACCAGAATAAGCCAGATATCACCCACACAAGACAGACAGTCTTTGACAACAGGAAAAATGAAACCTTAGAGATGGCGACTATAAATAACTTCATTCTGACCATCTTCCTTTCCATATTTGCTTCCTTTTTTTCCTCAGTGGCCTTCCCCATCTTCCCAAGTACATGACTTTTAACCCAGACAGCCCCTCCATCTACCAAGAGCATGACATGCATGTTGGTATTCCCCCAGAGCTAACCTTGTCGCTTCACCACATTAGCTCACATTTCCATCTCTGACAACTTGTGGCATGTTTTCCCTCAACCAACAACCACTTTCTTTTATATGACACACAGTAGTTTAGCAGCCAAAGCACAATAGTCTGATAACAGCTCATCCAGTATCATGTATCTTCTTATTATCTGCTACATTATCCTTATCTAATTGCATGCACTTTGGCTCAACCTGACATTTTCAAAACTACAGATGCTTATTAGCTTTTCTTAGCTAAAAGAAAAATGTGCATTATAGTGATTATCAACTCCTGGCACTGCCTGTGAAACACTGTAATGAGAGAGACCTTTAGCCCACCATAAACAAGCACAATCAGGCCTGTTTTGGCTATTAGCAATGCTCCCACGAATGTTGCCACTGTCAGAATTAATGACCACACTGCTAATTATTAATAAACTCATGTTTCTATGGGTTCTTTTTAGGCTAATGTTTTAGGCCAGAGGCAGAAATGATTTAATTCTGTACCATCACAGTGAAGCCATGAATGAAGTCACAGCCTTGATTCCTTTATGGTATCCAACAGATGCAGATCCTGCCCCACGGGTCTAAACAACTAGCTGAAGTTCCTGCAGTAGGTCAGTGGCAGAGCCAAGAATGGTGAGACCTCTCTAATAGCCATTCCAATGCGCTACCACAGATCCATGCCACCTCATACAGAAGGTACAGAAATGTGCCCAGAAATCAGTGAAATCTACTTCTTAAACAATCTTCTTCCAAGTGCACAGAACCCAAAGACAGAGTATAAATAAGGCAAATAAAATAGACTGGGTTACTGTGATCCTAAACCTTGGTTATGTCAGTCCTTATTAATTACTCTTGCAGTGAATCACTGTAAGTGTTTTGACATGTGTTTGTGCTACACCTCACAGAAGAATAAAACAGTTGCTTCAACAGTGCCCACTTTATTAGGGACGCCATTGTGAAACACTGTAATACCTTCAGTGTTTTCTCCAGATGCCCCCTCTTGTATCTGGGATTACAAATGCTCACACAAAACAAATAAATAAATAAATAAAATAAAATTTAAAAAGATCATATAAAACAGACAGATGATCTGTGTCAATAAAGTATTTGCATTCACTATGCCTAGCAGCAAGACTAGTAAAAGTAGAAGTCTTTGGTTCACTATAAACCATTTAGGTCTCTATGGCAACATCATTGTTGATTTCTACGGCATTCCTATCAACAATGTGATAGATGTTTGGTCTTTTAAATATTACCTTTTTTTTTTTTTTTTTCTGGCATCTGAAGGAAACAGGAGAAACAAAAACAAAGCTAAACCATATTTTATATAGATTATCCAGAAATAAGAGGAGGGATTTAGCAATAAATGACAAAGAAATAAATACAGGATTCTACAGTCACATGAAACATAATCCCATGAGCAATCTGTGCAAATCTAAGAGCTATGTAAGCAATAAACTTATCTTGGGACAAGCAGTCTCTTATGCAAAGGGTCAAGCACTATTTAAAGCAGATCCCAACATCCTCTTTCCTCTCTGTTCAAGGCTCCCTCATGTTCCTCTGAAATACAAGATAACCTGACCTGCCTGCTCCAGCAGGAGGGCAGGGGAGACAGGCAGCAGCTGAGACTTGCATTTTGCAATGCCGGAGGGCAGGTCACTGTGAAGCAGCTGGAGAGGAGCCATCTGAGGCTTTTGCAGGGAGATCCATCTTTAGGCGCCAGGGCAGAGAGAGATAAGCCTATCTAACAGGTTGCCAGCAGCCACCTGTTAGATAGGGAGGAAGAACTGACTCAGAGCTTCCTGGCATTGCAAACAAAACTGAGTTCTATTCCTGTGATGATGAAGGGTTGAGGGAGGGCTGGGGGAACGTAGAGCAGAAAAGCTGAGCTGTGCTTGCAACTTCCATTGCTGTTAAAGGCACTGGGGAGTCTTGAGAGCAAGTGGGAAGAGCCATCCATCCTACAGCCACCTCCCATATCATCTTACCTTTTCAGCAGTGGCAGCAGCTGCCAACAGATTACTTTTCTACCCTGGCACAGACATTAATATCTGTTCTGCTACTACCACCAGTCGATTCTATTTCTTTTTCTGAAAGCAGGCCTTACAGATACAGGTCTTTTTTTACTCCACAGTAGCAAGAGGCACTGCAAAACACTTGAGTTTATCTCCACAGACACAAACTCTACATGCAAACCACTGCTTATACCCTTGAGAAGGTCAAACAGGCGGTAACAGGCCTCCTGCTGCTGCCCAGATGCTGGGCATCATTATTCCTCTGCCAGAATGGGAGGAAAGCAGCAGGCACAAAGATCCCGCATAAAACTGCTGCTGGCTCCACTCACCAAGTGTCTTCAGATCTACAGCTTGGAGACTGCAGTTCCTCAGTCTCTGTGGGTTTCATTTCTCCTATGAACAAAATACAACTGCTACTTTATTTTATAGAGAGTTAGAGATCATTTTAATGGAAAAAAGGAACTTATACATACCTTTGTCAAAAACACTTTAATGACTGTGGTATAACTAGAGCTAAGGTTACCAGGCATATCCCACTGCAGCTTTTCCATTTCATGTGGCTCTGCACGTCCAAGATAGCAAGCTTGGGAAGAAATTTACATTTGCTTTTGAGGTCTGTCTAGAGTGAAATCTACTTGAAATGCTGGAGCAGATGCTTTTGACACAGAAGGAAAACCCCCACCCCCCTGCCCAAATATTACATAATGAAAGTATTAAGATACTCCTATTACTCCTTTTGGATGATTTAAATCTCCCTTCTGTCAGAGAAAGCTCCAAAACCTAGAACAGCTAGGGACATCAGAGATCTGAAATGTCACATGAAAGCTGTCCTAATGAGTGCTAGATACAGTGAAGACTTAGATGTGCCGGACTTCACAATTAGAGTTACACCTGTAAGAACAACCTTGGTGATAACTGGAAATATTTCTGGTCTTAAAGACCCTGTAGCCCGGGACGAGAAATTGCAATAGCTCACACGGCTGAGCCACAGCAAACTGTCACTGCTGTAGAGCTGAGACACACCGTCTCTGAGGCAATGTGTCAACTCAGCCTCTGATTTTCCATCTGCAAAGTGAAGATAATAATGTTAAATCCAATTTTAAAAGTCACAGAGACAACAACCAGTGGAAGAATCTATGTAATAGCAGAGCTCTACTAACAAGCACCCTGTTTAGAGAAAAATAATTTACACTATGCAAGTGATAAGCAATTAGAAAATATGCTCAATGGAAATCTGTTAAGATTTTTTCAGCGGAGATTCACAATACTGGCCTTTTTCACATTACCCCACACACTCCATTTGCTTTGCTTGAACTTACTATTTGCAACATGGATGAGTATCTCCTCTCTCTCCTCTCTTCCTGGATCCACACCGCAAATTCTCTGGGGCTTAAAAACTGTCTTAACCTTTGCTATAATCTTTGGTAAAACTTTCAAGCGTTATTTTAACAAAAAAAGTATGAAAGTTCTCTAACCTAAAGTGCTTAAAAGTTGAGAAATAACTAAAACATTGGTTGAATGGGGGAAATGTGAGTTCCTAAACACTCTACAGGTGGAAAAGTTGTGAAGAGTTCATATTTCCTTTACACAAAAACCACAGCCCATTCATCCTTCAAAACACCTTACTGGATTGTACCACTCCACTCTTTCTCTGTTCCTTTCTATACTGCTCTGTGCTACAAAACATGCATGTGCACAAAAACCATGTCAGACCTATTCTTACACTCATTTTTTGGTATATACTGTCAGAAAACAATATTGGACACTAGATCCCTTCATATAGTCTAATGCACAGGTTCAAAATACAGTTTAACTCAGTTAGCTCTTATTCTCTGAATCTCATCATTACCAAACAGATGAATACAAACACCGAGAATTTAATGAAGGCAAATAATATTTTGAAAGGTAAGAACTTGATCCAAAATATGTATTTATGTACCTAACTAGGAACTAGACTCCAATATACATATTTCAATTTCACCATGAACCACTTCTAAAAGAAATGGGGTTTACAAACCTATATTATCTGTATGTACTTTGGAAAATTTACACTGTATCACAACCAAGTGTGAACACAAGAGGCTTTTGGGGAAGGCTGTTTTTTGTTTTCCTTTGGGAGGAAAGAGAAAAACATTTCCTTAGAAGAAAGATTTGTTTCTCCCTTCCTTCCTCCATGCTTGAACATGGGACCATTCAAAACCGTTATTAAACTATTTTTTGATGAGCTTTGAAAACAAGCATTGTTCCCTGATGGTGAAAGAGAGAGCCGCCAAACTTTCAGCAAGTCAATCAAACGTAGAGAAAGCAATAAGGATTGAAAATAACCCTCACATGTAGGTACAAGTATGTAAACAAAAGGTTGGTTGGTGCTTTACTATAAAAGCAATGAAACGCCAAGAGCTCTAAAGAACAGCGTAATCAAGACACACTGCCACCCCTTGGTCACAGGATGAAAATGCACGTATGTTACAGCAACATGCTGGGAATCGTCCAGCACATTAGGCAAAAATCCCAGTAAAATCAATTCGAAGTTACTGAATTTTAGAGGAAGATTTATCTGAACCATCACAATCATAAAATTACTAGCCCACATGAATGTAAAGGTTTTTATTTTAAGAGACAATATCTTCTGTCTCCTAAAAAGCATTTTAAAAGCTGGGATGGACAGCCGGAGAACTAGAATCTTTCTGGCCTTTCCTGAAACCAACATACGCAGAGGAATGGAGAGTAGCACACATTCATGGCTTTTTTCCCACATGTCTTGGAAAGCCCTTTGTAAAACCACACAAGCTGCTCTGACTCTGGCCTCAGTGTCTTCATTCTGCACTTGTCCCAACTTCTACTAACTCGAGAAATAATGTGAGCTAAGTACTCTAAGTGAGGTATTCCAACTTATTGCACAGTTCACTACTATTAGAGAGATGATTCAGCCTGTTCACACAGTTGTTCATGAATACTTAAAAATACATTCTCTCTGGCAGACTTTTTTTAGTGCATGTATCATCATCATCATGGCTAGTAAAGCTTGCAGAAACAGAGGCTGATTTTAAACTGGCAACAAACATCATAAGGTGGTTTAATTCTAGACATAGCTAAACTACAAAGTATAAAAAATATACCACCTCCAGACCAGTGTCTATTATTAATTACTGAAAATACATAATGAGCTTCCATTATATACATATAATATATATATATATAAGGTTTGTAAATATTTTTCTCGGGGGAAGTAGATTGTAATTTTTATTAGTTTCAAAAGGTGGCTTTACAGAATGTCACTATGGCATAACTCTATACTAGCACCAGCCCTTTAAATCTTAGTGGTAGCTGGATAACTGAGTTCAGCATCCAAAAACCCATCAAAAAGAGGCAGAAGAGAGTCTCTTACAGACTTAAACAACAGTAGTTTCTGTAAATAAATGCAGTAACTCAGATCTGTAGACAAGACTTTTGGTTACCATTCAAACTACTCGATTTTACTGTAATGTTATAATTCCTGCAGTCCAACCATACCTTCTATTAAATCAAATCTCTCATCGCTTTGGGAGAAGACTACACCATTTGTGACATGCCTGTTGTCTGCAACTCAGCCTTCAACCTTTCTGAAACACTGTCCTTGGCATACATTTTCAAAAGGCAATACCTCTTTCCATTAGACAAATAATTAACTGAAAATTAACACTTTCAATTACACGCAACAGCAAGTCTGACTTAACAAGTTACAACTTTTTACACCAGTGGCTTTGATACTCACTTTCTCTGACTCTATTAACAACTGATATTTGATTTACTTAATCCTTAATTTATGCAAGCAGGAAGCATTTCAAAATTACTACTATTTATATCTGAATGGAAGAACTTCACAAAATGTAAATCAGTCTGAATAACCAATCACAAAATGAGTCAAGTATAATATATGGCAAAATGTAGTTTTAAGCAAATGCAAGAAATAAAGAAATATTCAGAATTCAGTAACGGAAAGAATATTCACACTAACGGTAGCTTTTGTACTTTAGGTCTTCCTGTTTTATATGGTTAACTCCACCATCAGAGCCAGTAGGAGTTTTGGCTAAGTAACGGACCAGTAAGAATCCAGCATACGGATCTTTATATAGAAAAGTTTTATGACTTTCCAGTGGAGAGTTCAATATTTTCAACACATAACTTATCATACAAAATTTAATATAAAAAGGAGTTCTGTGATCATCATTTTATAGTCAGTGCCCTGTAAAACAGATCAATATTCTGCGTTACAGAAAACTGCTGAATTTCTTATGCATTTGATTAATGCATTGTTATCATCCCAGTAATTAAAAGGAGCAGGGTTATACACAATCAGCATGATACATCTTACTCAGCACCTCCTGGCAGTTGCCTGCAAAAATTAAACTCGTTAATCACTGTGATGCCAAAGAAAAATAAGCTTGGAAAAAAAAATGAAAAAGCTCTATTTTATGGGAAAAAAATCTCAAGTCAACATCTAGGATAAAATTCCTTCCACGGTACAATATGGAAAAAGCATTAACCTAATCAATCTAAAAAGGAGAATAATGTTACAAAAATTCTTAATATTCTGTTACTATACCACCATACTAGATTTTACTTAGTCTTCACAGATATTCCTCATACCTAAATGAATGTTGTGAAAAGGTAATCCTATTAAAAAAAAAGTCATAATTTTGTTTACAGCTGTTATGATAACTTCTGTATCAGTACTGCCACAAAGCCACTGGGAAGTGTTTTTTCTGGGGTTATTTACACAGGGCCTGTATGAATCATCACTCCTCCCAAAGAAAACCTGATTGTCTTATCAGACTAACGTTTAACATATAAAAAGTGCAATATTTAACACAGGTTTTTTTATAAGTAAGGTCCACTATACATATTTTCTCATATACCTACCATGATTTGAAATAGTGTACAATGTTGTCAAAATACTAAAGAATGCTATTACTTCTGCTTTGCTATACTTTTATATTACAAAAACTGTGTTCTCGTGTCCATCTTAATGTTGGCTGTAAAGTGAAGCAAGCAGCTGTCATATCATGATTGTTTTTATTTTAAATTTTGTTTGATATGAAGTTACTGCTTCCTCTTTAACTACATATAGGTTTTGTCTAGTATTTTTCCACCAGTAGTACTTTCCGTAGACAAAATGCTTACTAACAATACTGTGACCTTCAAAGGCAAGATCTTGTTTTTCCCTCTGTTTTGTACTGCACTGAAGTCTGTGTCAGTGCTTAAAAATATACTACTGAATGCAGCACGCACATTTCAATATGGAAAGTCATCATTAGTAACCCATAAAACAATCCCAGTCCTCTTCTGATTATTAATCACATGACAAAGTTAGGAACAGAACAGTCTAGTTCTCGGATTTGTTTTGGTATTTTCAAGTGTGGCCAGGCAACAAAACTTTGTTTCTATGTTTCTAAGCTCTGTCTTTTTCTATTAGGTCAGTCCTGAAGGATGAAGGACGATGTGAATGTGCCATTATAGTTTTTGGGTAAAACTGAAATCAGAAGTTTAATCACCATAAAAAGAGGCTTCTGTCTTGTTAAGTCATCCCCCACGATAAGCAACAGCACATGTTCCTGGCACCTTGCAAAAACAGGCTGCTCTCTTTGCACTTCTCCCATAGTCCTTGCCTGCTGCTTGCCTCACGTTTCCCTTTGCCTCGGGGATTTCATTCCCGGGGTTGCATTAGCTCGTCTTGCCTGCTGCCGTCGGGGCGGGAGAGAAATCTCTTCTCTCCGCCATGACCTCACTACGGCCAAGGGCAGGAGCCAGCCGCCGGCTCGCCTCGGAGCCCTCCCCGGCGGGTTCAGCACCACAGACAGCTCCTCCTGACTCGGGACAGGCCGGGTTCAGCACCGCGGACAGCTCCAGGGAGCCATAACCGGCTGGGTTCAGCACCGCGGACAGCTCCCCGCCCCCCCGTCCCCTTGTCCTTGCCTGCCCGTTGCCTCCTCTCCCTGCACCCGGGGGCAGCCCCCTTCCTGCAGCACACGCTAGAGGCCATGTCCACCGGCTTCGTCACCTCTGCATCCTTCCGACCTGCAGGATGACCCTCCCACCTAGGCTGCCCAGCACCTTTGAACGGCCTGACCCGGTCCACTGAACTTTCTCAGACATGTTGCACCCTTTAAAAATAATCCACACGAGGTTCCCACGTGTGTTTACAAATCTCCCCAAACCCCTGTTTCTGGTCATGCTTTTTTGCACTTCACTGAGGGGAACCCCTAGGCAGGCACCTCTCCCTCTACAGATCACATTGCACAACGTTGCCCTCCACCCACCTGCAAACCCGGAGAGGAAGAAAAAAAAAAAAAAAAGGGCAACTCTCTCCTGTTAGTAGTTTAATATTATTGTTATTAATATTATTTTGGAGCCTGTCAGCACAAATCACTCGCATATACTAAACTGAACCCTTTGCTTCTCGGCTTAGCGCTTTTAGTGATCAGAGAAGCGGCTCCAGACATCTGTCATCTCCAAACCCAGGAAAGCGAAATTAAAGCAGTCAAATAATGAGGAAAATGTGCCCGAGCCCAGCCCCGGTGGCGGCACTCCGCTGGCTCGCAGCGACACCTAGAGCCCAGCCCATCGCCGGGAAGGGCCCCGCGTCCCCAGCCACGCCGGCAAGGGCCACGGGTGGGTGCGTGGGCCCTGGCACCGAGACGAGTCCCCCGCAGCGGGACAAAGGAGCAGCAGAGCGAAGATCGTCTCCGGTCAGCGGCTCAGGGGAAAAGTAAATTCAGGCTCCTGTCACTATCAGCACTATCAGTGTGGCAATCACCTCACGGTGGTTTAGGCCAATTTGCCTTTTCGCTGGCAAAGGTGCACTTGCTCTACCGACCGCAAAAGTTTGTATGAAGGGGTGGGAGGGTGGGAAAAAGAACGAGGAATTAAAGGACAACCCATGGAAATTTCCTTGCAAGCACAACACTCCTTTGAGTGAGCCAGAAGTGCTACCTCGGCTTGAAGCAGTGCTTTTCCTGGGGAGGCTCAGCGATCCAGAGCTGGACCCTGCTTCAAAGCCAACGGTGCATCCCAGTCAGTCAAGAAGCATTTTGAACTGACACAAACGCTATTGCCAGCTGCAACCGTTTACTTCCCCTTGTGTGTGCTTCCACAGGGACAAAACAACCCCAAACCCCTCTGCAAACCTACCCCACCCAGGCTACACCAGCGGTGGGGTGTCACCCGACGTGATCTGCCGCCGGCGCTTTCCCGCTTCCTAAATCCCCTCTTTCCCCCCCAGTTTAACTCCATCAGGCACAGCAGCGGCCTGGATGAGTCATTCGTTACTAAGGCAATATGCAGATGCACCCTTTGAAGTCGCTACTCTCGGAGGCAGCGCGGGAGCGGAAGGTGCGCGGCCGAAGTTAGCACCTTCCCCGCGGGGACTCGCCCGGGGGCGGCGGGGAGGGAAGGGAGAGAGCCCCAGAAACGGCTCCGAAGGGGTTAAAAAGTTTCCCCGCGGCCAGGCTGGTTGCAGGCAGGGGGAGGCTGACGGGAAAGGAAGGAGGGAGGAACAAGGTGAAGACTTCTGCCCCGGGAAAGTGATAAAAGGTAAAAAATGGAGTAACGATTTAAAAAGGAAAAGAAAAGGAAAAAAAAAAAAAGCCGTGTCGGCTCGCTTGGAGGGCGATGGCCGGAGCCTGCACTCGCTGTTTCCAACCGCGCTGCCCCCGCGCCCCCAGCCCTGCTGCGCGGCAGCGGAGAGCCGCAAGGAGCGAGGCAGCTGGGCGACGTGAGGGGCAGCGCCGGGGAGGGCGAGCCCGGCTCGGCTCGGCTCGGCTCGGCTCGGGCTCCGTCCCGTACTGTGCCCGCCACTTCGGGGGAAGAAGAGGAGCGCAGACACACGCTTGAGAGAGAGGAGAAACGGCCACGACCCCCGCAAGCCATCGCCGCAAGCCTAGAGGGGCACACACACACACCCCGGGGGGGCATCCGAAAGCAAACCGACCCAAACGCAAGCGAACCCGGCGCTTACATCCTCCTCCTCGCAGTCACTTCGCGGCTGGTACTGGAAGCGCGGCCGGCTGCTTTCCTGTTGCAATGGACGCGGGGTCTTGCCGGCAGCGCCGTCCTCCTCGCTGCACTGGGCGCCCAGGAGGTGACTGGCTTCGGGGGGGACGGGGAAAGAGCGGGAGGTGTTGATCTTCCCGCTGAACCGCTGGTACAGTGAAGCCATGAAGTCAATCCGCGGGAAACGAGGGGGAGGGAGGGAAAGAGCCGCTTTTCCCTCTCTCTCTGTTCTCCCCCTCCTCTCTTCTTTTTTGGCTACAGCATGCTACAGGCGGGGGAGGCTCAGTCCCACATCAGTGGCAGGGAGAGCGAGGGCTCCTGCTCCCAGGTCCTCGGCACCCGGAGAGAAGCGGGGGAATCGAGAGAGCGGGGAGGGGGGGAGTGATGGGGACAGAGGAGATAAATAAATAATAAAACGCAATCGAGCCGAAACACCACAGGCCCCGGGAATGCCGCACCATCCAGTGTTGGGAAGGAAAAAGAAAAAGAAAGAAAAAAAAAAAAGAACCAAAACACTCCAAGAAGACGTACCCCCGATAATGGCGCCTGAGTGGATCAGCATTAAATGTGCTTTGGGGGTGTGCGTGTGTGTTTGCAAAAGGAGGAAAAAAAAAAATGGAAGGGGGGCTGGCTCAATCGCTGGCTGTCAGCGGCTCCCCAGGCTGAGGTGGCGGAGCAGTCGCCTCCGAGGTCGCATACCAACAGTGTGCACAAGCGAGAGGCAGAGTGACAGCGTGTGTGAGTGGAAGAGGCTGGGAAGCCTCATTCAAAGCACGTTGCTCTTCTGGGGAGGGAGGGCTTTTTTATAATCATCTCCTTTTCGGCTCCTTCTTTTTCTTCTTCCCCCTTTGTTTTTTTTTCCCCGGGGAAACAAATAATAAAAAAAAAGAAAAGAAAAGAAAAGAAAAGAAAAAAGCAACAGACACCTGATCGTGAGGGAGAAAGAAAGGTGGTGAGGAGAAAGGCGAGGCGAGGAGAAGGGAGGCGGGACCAGCAGCCGGAGGCCGGGGTGCCCGGAGCGGTTCACAGGGAATGGGCAGGGGAAGGGAGGGCGAAGCCGCCCCGCTGCCAGCCCAGCCCAGCCCGGGTACGGCTCTGCCCCGGGTCCGCCCCGAGGCAGTAACCGGCGGTCTCCGGCACCCGCAACTGCCCGGTCCCCGTCCCCTCCGTCCCGTCCCTCTCTTTCCCCCGCCTCCCCTCGTCTGGGGATGAGGGGGAGAGGGGGGTTGCGGGTTTTTGGACGTTGTTGTTGTCGTCGCTTTTTAAAAAATCCTGTAAATCGTGTCTCCTACTATTTTTGTATTAATTCTTTTTTTTTTTTGCTGCATTAAAACGTGCTTCAGCGCCCCTCAGTGGAAATCCGCCCGAAGTGGCTCCCGGCAGGAGCGGCCGGGGATAAACAAGCGGGGTGCCGGCACCGGGGGCAGCCGGGCCGGAGCCAGGAGCGGGCCGGGGCCGGGGTCCGCCCGCAGCCGCGGCCCCTGCGTGGTCCTTGCGCGGCGGGGCCNGGCGGCCGCTAATTAAGGCTCCCGGAGGAACAAACGGGCATGGGCTCGGGGAGCTGCGGGGGAGCTGGCAGGGGGCGACCAGCCGCCCCCAGCACGGCCGCACTGGGACACAGGTGCCAGGTCCTGCCGCTCCAGCATCAGGCTCCCGGGTTTCCATAGCAACAGATGCTCAGGTTTAAAGGAAAGCGGAAAGTGGCAGAGTTGCTGTCCCCCCTTCTCCTCCCACAGCAAAATCCTCCCTTTGACCCCCAGGTTTGCCAGCGATACTCCCATCTCTGATGGGAAGCACACAGAGCATGAGCCAGATCTTGCCCATTCCCAGCCCGAGCCTTGCTGCTGAACAGTTCACAAACTTGGCCGTACTTTAGCAAGTGGACTTGATGGGCTGCGATGTTTCTAAACACTATTCTTACTTAAAGTTTTAGCTGTTAAGAAAATACCATCCTTGAAAGATTGAATTTCCTCAGTCTTAAAAATAAATAAATAAATAAAACACAAACTACAACTGAGTAGATCATATATACAATATTCTAAAGTGCAGCTGTTCCTGTCCCCCCCCTCCCCAAAAGTGATTTCAACAACTGCCTGATCAAAAATCTCTTTACATCTAAACTGTTTCATCCCCTGCTTTTTATTTGTGTCTTCAAAGTCAGGGATGAAAAGTCTTAACATTTAGATGAAAAGGGAACCTTATCTCATCGAGAGAGAAAACACAAACAAACGTTCTGCCTCCTTCCTGATGGAACTTGAAAGAAGGAATCATTTTGATCTTCAGAACTGAGATCCTGACATTTAATTAAGAAATGAGATGAACGCACAAAGCTCTGAAGTGAAGGTCTAGCTTCTAAGTCATAGCGACATACATCACAACAGAGGTAACTTTCCAAAAGCCACTTGGCTCACTCTTAAATTATGTTTCTGAACTAAATTGACTACACGTTACCAAAAATCTGGAGAGTTAGCTCTGCTAAATTCCATCTTGAACTGCATTAACAGTAATTTTATGACTGTTTGGATTTGGCAACAGCTAACATTGAGAAAAAAGGAAAAAGAGAAACAAATTAAAAGAAATAATCCATTTTTAACTTCTAAAGAAAACTAGGACACAAAGGAATAATCAAAGAAAGCCACAAAAAGGCAAGACTAAACCACCAGGAAGAAAAAAAAAAAAAACAAAGATTAAATGTCTGAATTAAAAAGTCTCAAAGAAAGCACAGAGAAAAGAAAACATTCTGCCTCACTGCACAGTTCAAAACCGAGAGAGCCAGTAAGGATCAGTCTAGTTCCAAATGCATTCAGCTTCTGCTTTTAATTCTTAAGAATCAAGATTTCACATAATCAAGTTTGTCTGGTCATGCACGCACATACTATGCACGTATGTGTGTACGCAATTCACGGAAAAATTATATTAAGGGAACAAAAAATTGCAATGTCAAATACTTTAAAAGCTCAGTGAAAAACAACCAGCCAAATGGTCCTCATCCACCAAAACTCCTGATCATGCAGCTTCGGGCTGTGATTCATTTGCGCTGAAATAAATAATTACAGCTATTTAAAGGCCTTCCTGATTCCAGCTCGCTACTCCATGACAGACCACGGGCAGCAGAAGCAAAGTCACGGCACAACCCAGGTATCGCAGCTGGTGAAGGAAGACAGTCTGCACCCGTTGGGAACTGCAGCACGCATTTCTGTAGCCCTGCTGCAGCCAGAGCGACCTTGCGCTGAAGGGCCAAGCAGGTGGCTGGAGGCAGAAATATCTTGAATAATCCCCTGCAAGAAGATTCACCAGAACCAGTCTGTGCCATTATTGAAAGCAGGAGGATTTTTCTGAGTCATAGAAGACGTGGATGATTTCATCAGGGGCTCTGGAGAGCACTTCGGTTTCCCTGTGCAGGAGTTATCTCAGGACGTAGCTCGTCCCCCACAAGCATGTATTATGGTAGTCCCATCCACCTCTTGGGGAGGGACACAACCCAGCTCTCCCGAGTCACAGCTCAGTGCTGGAAGTCCTCTACGCTGCTTGCAATTCCTTGGTTAATTTGCTGTTCACCTGTGCATGACTTGGAGCCCAGAGTCCTCTACGATGTTCTGGTTATGTGACCAGATACGGTCATACAGCATGCACTGCAACAGGGCACAGCAAACAGGATGGAACCAAAAAAAAAAAAAAATAACAGAGGAAGCATCGAGAGAAGACAGTAAATGACAATAAACCATCACTATATTAATAAGTGTGGCTTTCTTACAGCAAAAGACCTGCTCAGCCTATGGTGAGATTTGAGAAGAAAGCAACTTGTATAGCAAAATATGTTTAAAGAGGCAAAATATTTCAGAAGTGCAAACATAAGATTCATGTCTTTAAACACACATATTATACTTAAGAAGAATCCTTTCCTCAACTCTTGCAAACCAATTCCATGATAAAAATCAAGGCATTTAAAAAACAACGGTGTTCTCAAGTGCCTCTTAGTTGTATATTTAATTCAGTATCCAAAGCTCTGCAAGGAGGTCTGATTCCTAACTAGTGACATTTCCATCAAAATAAAGTGTTTTAGGGTAAGATATTTTCCCTGCAGCCACAAAGTAACTAGCTTTACTGACATTTTTAAAGCTCAGGGATAAAAATGACACTTTGTTTTTCCATGTTGTATAAATAAACAGCATCCCCACATTTGAGCACTGTTAATGTAACACTTTCAAAAGCAGGTCAAACCCAAGCCCTACTGCCTTTAAAACTAGTCCTGAAAGATTAATTTTGGACAAGCCTTCTCAGAATGACACCAGCAAAGAAGCAATCCAGCAATACTTCTCTTGGATATATATATATTTTGAATATTACTTATGCCTGTCATGGAATTCAAGCCTTGCGAGCAGTTACTCATGTTCCATTCTTTTGTTTTGACTAAGCAATTTCTGTTTGCTTAAACTTTGAACTTGTCATCCGAATACCAGCAAATTTGTTGCAGATGGAGCTAAGCATATTTCTAGTTTACATGTGATGATAGTTATGAGCAGCTGCTTAGTGGAAAAATATTAACAAAAATTAATTTTTCATAAGTTCAAGTACAGTTTTTATTATTTAAAATGAGATCTTCCTTTTCCACTGAACTTTTAAATGAATTTTAGAATGTCCTGGTTATCTTTTCACATCACTCCAGAAACCCCCATATTAATATTTGTTCTTCAAATGACTGCATTTATTAATACATTTAATAGGTACTTATTAAAACAAGTGTATCATCCCTCTGAGCTTTTATAATAGCAACTTTCCAGGCACTACAGAAACAAGGATACACTATTTTAACTCCTATTACTTTTGTTATCCAAGATACACACTTCCAACTCGTGAATCTTTACTGGCCTAAGGCTTATGCCATCTATACGTCTGCTGTCTGTTGTCATCTGAAAACCAAGCCAAACCAGAACAAAAAGTCTCCTTCCTATGTCAAATGCACTAATACAGCAGTCGCTGAAGGTACATTTGGTCGCTCAATTTGATCTAAGGCTTGTGCTGGGGGGAGCTTATAATTTTGTCAGGATAAGTGACACTAGGGCTGCTGAAGACTGAGGGGCATTGTATACTGTGGAACTAGTGTGCTGACTTAGTATGTTCACTTTCTTAAATCATTATTTGCTCTAGTAGCATCCCAAAGCAAATTCTATAGAAATGCAGCATTGGGCAGTGAGTGAACCTCGGACATAAAACGGCTCATTTCTGTCTGGCATCATAGAAATTTTTTAAAAAAATATTCCTCCAGGCCTTACAACTATAAAAACAAACAAACAAACAAACAAAACAAAACAAACAAACAAAAAAACAACAGCAACAAAAAAAAAGCAAGCTTTCCAGGGTGGAAATGGTGGAATAAGAGAAGCATTGGAAAAACTATTTTTCTGGGCACTTTGTGAAAAATTCAGTGAGTGGATGAAGGCTCTTTCTGGGGAAAAGAAAACACTGACATTCAAGTACTGGGAACAGTAGACAAGATGGCTTTACAGAATACAAGTTTTTGGGAAGAAAACAAAGTGGGCTAGAAGAAAAGGCTGTTGAGGGGAAGAGACAGACGCAGGGTGAGCAGTGAAGAAAGAAAAATGGAAGCACATAGAAGAGGCAGGCACACAGTGAAGTGAAGTACCAGGAGGGCTGAGAGAGAAAGGAGATGAAGGTAATTGGTGTCAAAGAACCGGAGAAGAAGTGGCCCAAAGCTGGCAGAGATGGAAAGCACCAACATGTCTGGAGAGCTGGGAGATGGGCTAGGGTGCTATGAGGTTAATTGGAGCCACACAATGAGAGGATTTTCGCAGAGAGGGATTAGCCACTCTAGAGGGTACTTTCAACACCTAGTGGATAAATGTTTGCTCTGTGGTCACTAGGGACTTGATTTTATCCACCAGAGGTCTTGATACACACAAGGCCTCACTGAACAAAAGCAAGAACATGTAGCTGAATATCAGTAAGTTCTTCCTGGTGGTGTGAGCATGACTGTTTCCAGAGGAAATGGGTGAAAGTCCTAATGCCGAGGACATTTATAAATAGCCTGTACAAGGCACTAGAAAATGTGCTGTAAGGAATAATCCTGCCAATTGGCAAAAGGATGGAACACATGACTGAGAAGGTCTTTCCCATCCCTAGTTTGTTTTTTTTTTTTTTATGATTTTGCAAGTGGTGCAGGGGAGATAAAAGGCAGAAAAAAGATAGACAGAAGGGAGTGCTCAGGAACAGCGTCTGTGCAAGTTTGCTGCCAAAAAAAGGTAACAGCAAAGCCTAAGTAAAAGAAGGTACAGATGCACATGTGTTTGTTCAGCTGTACAGCACGACGGGGTCCTGGTCTACCACTGGACCTAGTACTGCAATACAGTAATTTGCGTTGACGACTGTCTTTCTTGCCTTAATCGATATTCTGTCTTTGTCTGAGAAAAGCTAGGATGAGATCCCAATTCTATGTCTTCAAGACAAGCCAGGAAGTTAAAGTTACAGATAAATACACTTTTTTTGGATGCCAAGAGCTGTTGGCAGCCATGCAAGACCCAGCTAATGTTGCTGAACTGGTCTCTACGCATATTCTTTTCTGCTTTGCAACATGACTGTATTTGATGCTCAAGTTAGATACGCTGTGACAACAATCAGTTCGCTTGATTAATACGATCTCTCAAGGGGGTTATTAGTAAGAAAAGGAAATAAATTTAGCTTCAGAAAGGCAAAGAAAGCTGTTGAAAATCTATCAAAACAGAAATCATTTTGCACAAGTATCCACTGGCACTTCAGTCAGCTTCTTCAGATAGACTGTCTTAAGGCAAGAGATTATGCTCAGCTCTATATGGGAAGGAGATACACAAGGTTCCTGCTCCATCTTATGTCTGTCAGCCAGATATGCATATCCTTAATTGCCCATGTTGGGAGGAGCTGATGTCATTCCTCTCTAATGCAGCACTACAAAAGTGCTAGCAGAAATTCTGAATTTCTGCTTGCCAAAAAGAACTCATGCATGCAAAATCATAGAGAAACAGTAGGGATTTAACCAGTCAGCATTTCAGATGCATGCCAGAGACTTCTAACTGAACAGATGAAACAAAATGGTTTTGTTTAAAGACCTCTTATTTACAATATAAAGAATTCCTTTAAACAGATCTGTGACTCCTCAGACTAGCTGTCACTAAATTGACGGCTTTCTTGTTGGTTGAAAAAGTACTAAACCTAGACTGAATAAAAGACCCAGGGGATGTAATGACACAATTTTAGGTTTTGGACTCTCAGAGCTAAAGGAAGACCCTAGAGAGAAATATGAATATGCAGAGAAACAAGCATATGGAGAGATCTGGACACCTCAAAAGAGTTACCTACCACTAGGATAAGAAAATATTCTTCCACACCTTTGTTCTCATTCTTGCCCTGTCAGATACAAAATTTCTTCCTCCAGTTTGACACAGCTTCCGCAGGTTCAAATATTCTCCTCTTGCAGCCTTTTACAAAGAAAGGAGCAGCGATGGAGCAACGAAAACCCTATCCTGTGAGAGTATGTTGGGTAGTCTCTATGAATAAATCCTGGACTGGGCATCTTGAAAGCTGTAGGTACAATTCAGTCCAGTTCTTGCTTCCCCTAAGGATTACAGACAGAGGTGAGGAGCCTATCTTCTCAGGGTAGCTTTCAATGTACAGAACTGCCACTGTAGGTACTTTAGAAAGTTTTCAGACTGAACAGGAAAGTATCTAATGAGTTTGAGTCATCTGGAGCCAAGTGGTCTGTAAGCAAGGACTTTACAGAACACAGTTTTAGACTAGCTGTCTGAAATGAAATAACCTTAAAAGTAAATAATTCCTTTTTGAATTTCACTTTAATTGACATTGGTAGATGTTTGTGATACTTCACTGTTAGTGCTAGTGTATGTTCTTTCCTGCCCATTTGTCTTCATAAATTGATTAGAAAAAAGCTTACCAGTTCATTTACAGTTTTCTAAGTACAAAATACTCCATGGGTCCAATTCATCTGTCTTAGTAATATAAAGTCTAAAACAACTGAGGCTTTCGGAGGCTACTTTAAAGGTTTGCTAATGCTTTCGGTCAACTTCTGTTACGTAGCAGAGAATATTCAAGATTATCAATGTCTGTCCAAACAGTGTATTCATTTTTCAAGAGGTGGGAGACACAAGGACAAGAATGGAATACTAATAGGAGATGAATGAATTATGTCTTTACTGATTTAACAGAAGTTTATGAATACAGTTACCTAGTACCAATGGACAAGCCACCCAAAGAGAGATTTTCATTTAAAATACCTCTTAGGATGAGCTTTGATTTAACTCATCAACATAGGTGCTTCCTTCTCACCTTACTGCATTCTTTCAAATTATGTCAAACAGAGACACTGAGGTCAGCTTTGCAAAGGTGTTTAGTAATGTGAGGTACTGGAATACACTGGAATTATTGAAATCAGATCAGTGACGGTATAATCAATATGAACCACTGCTTCAGAAAATTCCAGTGGATCTTCACACGCGTCTTTGCACAGAAAATTCCAGTGGATCTTCACACACGTCTTTGCATATTTTCTGCATGTACCTAAATTTAGGGGTATTTGATTTTTAGTTGCTAGTTAAGCCTGTGTAGATCTTATTGGCTTGCTAATTAATGTCTGTAAAAAAATAGGTAAACCCTAAGCTTTGTGAATCAAGGCATGCATATTTCTAGTCCCTCTCAACTTAGAGGTAGATCTACATGTATATTTACTTGCCTATGCCAAGGAATCATTAAAGCATGACAAAAAAA